>JAHREE010000136.1:1508100-1605600 GCA_033628505.1 Tringa tobata
CCCTCTGTGAATGGTTTTCTCTTCATAGTTACTTAACATTTTTTTTAGCTTTCTGGGCTTTGTGTCCATGTCCGCCTTTGTCCGGACACACTTGGCACACTTGACTGAAAGAGAACTAAAAAAAAATAATTTTTTTTTTTTTTGAGGAGCTGAATAATTCTTACTTGTCCATGTGGGAATCTTGGCTGGTACGATTGATTGTGTTTTGCCCTGTTATCAGCATTCTTTATGTTAGCTTCCACTGCCCTTCTGTTGTGGTTACTTAACTTTTTCCCCACTATGCTGTAAAGGAATGTGGTTTTTATTAAGGTTTTAAGTGCTTGCTGTAGCTCTTGGTGGTGTACAATAGAAAACGGTGAGAGAAATGAGATCTTGCAGTCTAATCTAGTGGTGGCTGTGATTGCAGAATGTAGGGGGCCTAATCTCTTCTGATGTCTTTTTGAACAATACTAATGGATGCTGTGGGAATGACTGTCTCAGGGTATTAGTAATGAGATGTAAAGCTTTCCACCTTTAAGCTGAGGGTTCAAATGTAGGCCACATTGGTTAAAAAAAATACAAATGCTTTTAAGTAGTAAGTATGGGGACAGGACTTCTTGAATCCTTGAGCCTTTTTGAAGGCTGAACCTGAGTTCTTGAGACTTCCTTCTAGTTTTACATATGTGCATAAAGAGCATTTCCCAGTCTTTCACCTCAGTCCTATAATTAATTGGATTTTGGTGGTTCTGTCTGTCTGGCTCCAGGCACATATCTGTTATCTACCACTTCAATCAGAAGTTGAGAACTTGATCACGTTAGCGGTTCAAGACTCGCTGATTGTAGGGACTCTTTGGTTTCCTCTGCTAGAGGGAATGACCTGCAGTTTTTATAAATGTAGGTTAGCATTCTACCCCAGATCCGGCTCAGAGAGACCGGTGTATTTGTCTCCTGTGGAGGACATATGTGTAGTTTATAAAGTGTTTTGTAATTTGCTGTAATTGATGAGATAACGAAATATTGTTCCAAACATAGCTGTTTCCATTTAAGTCTATAATAACACTATAATGCTAGATCAATCCTCTGATTGTTGATGAGATTCCTCAACTATAACAAAAGAAGAAATAAATACATAGAAAGTGCATATGAGGAAGTAACACCAAATATGGATATAAGCATTTAACATCATAACCTTCTACTTGGAAAAAAGATCTTGTCAAATGAATGCATTTAATTTTGATAGTGTTCTCATAAGTTGTATTTGAACATTAGGTAGTTTCTTCTATGAAAACCAAATGTTAAAAGAAGTATTTCCTATCTAACTTATATTTTGGGTTTGGATTTTCTTACATTCTTTGACTGTTAGAGTTAATGACTATAGGCAACTTCAGTTGCCACATGATAGTTTAGGTACACTTTTCAGTATGAATTATGTTGTAATGATGTGAGAAGAGCCATGAGCTCCACACTCTGTAGATCATTATGAAGTATGTTCTGGAGTTTGCTTCTGGTTCAACATGCAGCACAGAGATTACTGTAATGTAAACAGAGCTTGCAGTATGACTGTGCCTGGGAACTGGTTCCACCTTTATAGAGTGGAAAATTGGTAGGATCTTATCAGTGGCCAGCTAGCTAATCTTTGTTTCAAGGAAAACATCTAGAAATGGGTTATTGTACCTCATAGGTATTTTAAGGTACACGTTGTATTACTACTTATATATTATGAGACTAGATATTGGGCTTCTGCCTGCGCAAAAAAAAAAGTTCAAAACGTGGTATTTTGAGCTGGTGCTTTAAGTCAGGAGTGGTCTTTAAGCTGGAGCGTATGTCAGCGTTGACACTACAGTGTGCCACTGGGGTCAAAACTTTGAGGTGTGAGGACTCGTGAAAGTACTTGATAACAAGACCTCGTTGTAAGATACTGAGTTGAAAGCAGAACTGTAACTGGTGACCTATTCAAGCTGTGATTTGTGCTAAATAGTTTTTTGTGAGTTTTGTGAGTTGAAATGCTATGAAAAAATATTGTCTGTTTTGAGTCAAAGCACTCATCCAAGTGAGTGCAGATACTGAGTGGAGGTGGGTGAGGGCTGAGGACCCCGCTGTTTACCCAGTTTGTCACAGGCCATGCCAATAAGTGTGCAGTGGGCAACAGCATCCTCTCTTCTGTTTTCTTCTCCTGTCCTCTATAATGAGAAGATGCTGATGTGTCTGTGTATTGGGGGCAAGGGAGAAATCAGACTAAAGTTGCACTGTAGGGAGAGTAAAGCCATATGCGTGTCCGTGTCAAAATCAGTAGTCGCAATGCTTGACTTATTAACGCTGTATGAGATGGTAAGTATCTGCTTGAGTTAAGGGATGGTATTTGAAGCCAACGCTTATTGTTAAGTTTAGAGGATGTCTGAAGTTATGTAATCTGTACAGCAAACTACCCTCTGGTTAAGAAAGACATCGGTCATCTATATCCCCCGAATTTTTCCTGGTTATCGTAGTATAAATGCAACCAAAATTAATATCAAACTGTGCTCAGTGTTTTCTCAGGCAAATACATTGCTAATGACTTCTTCGCTGAATGTACTGATTAAGCAAACAGCCACAGGGAAGTCTTAAAATGAATTCTGTGATTCTGTGCAGTGTATTTATGCTGAGTCCAAAAAGTCCTGAAATGAAAACACTGTGTTGTCTTATAATTATGCTATTTTAGGGACAGATTATTTAAATATGCGCTCTACACTCATAAATCATAGGGATGCCCTTGTTTCAAGGGGCTGTGATGTGCTTCAGTGAAGGATCTGAGAAAATGGAGGAAGGTGTTTATCTGAATGCTCTAAGGTCCAGTGGTGGTCCCTTGGATCCTGCGGAGTAATGAGCACTGCTGAGGCAACAGGTGTGGTGGCTTGTCCAGGGACAATGGCGTCTGCTTGGTTATCCATGGGATTTTCCTGCTGTGGTGTATCCTTAGGTAACTTATTAAGCCAGAAGCCCTGTGGGCTGTTTGAGCCACATGGATGGGCTGCTGCAGGGTTGGAGAACGGCCCCAGAGTGTGCAGGACCAGGCACTTTGCTCACATTTGCTACTCTCAACTCTGCTGGATCTTCAGGAGCTCTCTAGAGTCGGTTTCTGCATTTGCACATCAGGATTTATTTAGACACTTTGAAAAATTAATTATCTTATAGGTGCTAAAAATTTAAATATTGGCTTTACATTAAAATAGTATTTTTTTTCCTCAAGGGTATTTGCTCAATCTCTAATAGGATTCTTCTTTCCTAATCCATTATAAACAGATGTTCTACCCTTTTGTGGTGGGGGAGGGCAGCCTAAATTCAGTAAGATGACAGCAGCAGGGAGTCTTGCATTGGGGAGGTTCATTTTCTTATGAGCAGTGGGCAAGCACACTGTGACCCTTTTTGGCCTGCGTAACTCATCATGAGGTGTTTTGTTAGTTTTCCATAGCAGAGGAAGCAGTAACAGAACTTGGTACTGCTCTGACAGTCTTTTTGTCTCCCCGCCCCCAAAGTACTGATACACTAAAAATAGAAATGGAGCAAAAGTAGGCAGTTTCTTTGATTTGTAGTTCCAAGCTTTTTCGCGGTAAGTACTGCACTGAAGAGCAGCCTTCTGTCTTCTTCCCCACTGCCTTTTGCATTTGTGTTCTTTCTTAGGAACTTCATTAGAAAATATTCTCCCCACTCCTCCTAAACCAGGCAGTAATTAGTTTTGAACTCATGATCCTTTGGGATTGTGTAGGCTGTTCCTTGCCCAGTTTGAATGGGGTCCAGTAACAGCATCTTCCCCTCTGCCCCACTGGGTCAGCAATCTTTTTAGCAGATGGCCCCATTTACGTATCTGGCTTTACATTTTTCTTGTAAATAATAAATGGTCCCGATTCAGCTATTCACACTATAGGCTGGTGACTGTTTCTTATGATTTATCCAGATGGGACATAGAATAAGCAAGATATGTAGAGAAAGATATATTGTATTAACAAGTCTAAAAGACACTTTAGAGCATATGGCCAAGCGTTTGGACGTGTCTTTTCAGCCGCACAAACTCTTTGTGAAGAGCTATCCGTGGCCCTTTCCTCCAAACCTTGTTGGTTATCTTTCTTTAGCCCACAGCTGCTGCAACGTCCTCGCTATTGCTACAGCATTAATGACTTGGTTATATTCGTTACGAAGTTGCGTGCTACAAAGATTATGAAGAAGTAACTTGTGGCTGGAGAGACACTGTTAAGTTTTTTAAGTGGAGTTAAGTAAAAGGAGGTAATAACCTTAAATGATAACTAGGAGCAGTAACATAATCAAACAGGATGGATTGTGAAATTTGAACAATGATGTTGGGTTTTGTATTACTTAAATTACAAGCAGTGATGACATGAGTCTGAAAAAGGACTGACCTGACACATTGCTATAAAATTATTTTTAAAAAGAAATTTAAAAGCCTTTAAAAAAAGGGGGGGGGAACACGACTATTTACACAGTTGCTTTCAGCTTCATTGGAAATATAATATTCTTGAATTAAGCCATCTAAAGATTCATTGTTTCTAATAGAAAGTAACAACTGGAATTACTGTAACCATAAAACTCCACAAGAAGTAACTTTAAAAGGTGCTCCTTGACAGTGTGGTATCAAATAATTTGTCAGTTGTAACTAATACGGGATCGGGATAGTACCTGGTGCTAAGTGTGCCAAGTATTGTTTATCTGAACAAATTCCAAGGCTCATAATAAATCTGTAATTCATGTTCATTTTAGATGGCTGGCTTCCCCACAATGAAATCTGGGAGAAGGCCAGATCGTGTTAACCCTCTCAGCACAGGATGCTTGTTTCAAAACTGTATCTTGCTCGACCTGGCATTTTTCCTACATGTTATTTGGAAAAATACTCCTTTGCCCGTGAATGCCTCCACGTGAAGTAGTTTCAAGGGTGGTGTTTGGTGAAAAAGGTAGAGACGTTTCCTGTAAACCTGGACTCCCTGAAATAGTATTTCCAATGGGTATTAAGATCTTAAAGCCAAGCTTGGAGGCATGGCTTTCTGACAAAAGAGCTTGTGTTTCCTGCAAAATTGAAATTAAGTTGTGGAAAGTGATGGGCCATCACATACAGGATAAATCCCTCCGTTAATAACGCAGCCATGTAGGAATGGAAATTGCTGGAGGGTAATCTTGTATGAGAGAACTAAATGGACTTGCATTTTGTTTGGGTTTTGCCCCCTATGGATAATGTAGACTGGATTAATGCTCCTAGAACAGGGAATACTGGAAAGGTCTACAGGTTTATTAAAAGCACATTAATGGCTTCAACCAAGAATATGTGTCATCTGAATCATACACAGTGCGGTAGAAGCACTCTGTAGTACATGGGCTTATTTTTTACAGTCTTGCTCACGTAGTTTATTGTCATTTGTGTATTGTTGGTAGGGAGATGGTAAATGTCCTCTAGAGCTGCCCAGGAAACTGCTGGGTTTCAAATTAGGGGATCTATCAGTAAAGTTGTTTGAATACCCTGTCAGTATGCAACTCTGAATATTTATTTATATTCATCTTTCAGCGCCTGAGCCTTGTATTTTACACTTCTGAGGTACAGTAGTACCAGTTACACTGAAAAATAAGTCTTGCTTGTCTGTAAGGTGGTAAGTAGGCCATGAAGTGGCATCATCTTGGGGGAGTCATGAAGCTTCTTGACTGTATACCACTAGCTTTATCAGAATTTTAAGTTTTGTCTATGTGTCAGTCAGCAGCAGATCTGCAAATCTTTTGTAAAGGCAATATAAACTTATGCACTGTTACCCTCTGAAGTGAAGGGCAGAGGCACTGTATCACTGCAAAGTTGTTGTCGCCCATCCCGTCCCTCCAGCCCCAGTTCTTCTGATATTATGCGTCTCAGTGAAATATTGTCTTTGCCGCTCAATATTTCTTAGACATCCCTGAAACTGAAAATGTTAGCATCAGCGTGTTCTCCTTCATGGAGGTGCCAAGAGTGCATCCAATGAAGTTGGTCTTCGCAAGCAAGGAGAATTCAGAACTTAATAAATAGCAGGCACGTTCCAGGCTGTCTCTCGAGAATTAAGAGGGGGAAGCTGGAATCTAGGTCTGTGCAGTACTTTGAGTTGTTTGAATTCTGTCGTCTCCTGAGCATCTGATTTCTCAAACAAGCTTTCACCAAGGCAAGGCCCAAAATCTGTCTTTGGTTTAAATTGTATTTGCCTACCTTTCCTGGACTTTTGTGCAAGCTTCTGTTGGCTAAGCCAAAAGTGAGAGCTACGATGGGAGGAAAGGAACTACAAAAGGAAAACAGTTAGGGAGGAAAATACTAGGTGATATTTGAGGAGAGAATGAAAAGAAAGAGGGAGCCAAAGGCAAGCAGACAGTTTCTAATCCTGATTCAACTATCTGTTCTTCCTCTTCTTTCTCACCTCTGTGCTCCTCAGCAAAGAAACAAAAACCTTAGCACAAAAGCTGAGATGTCTGGACTCTCCAAGTAATTATTGTGAAACCTTGTGTTGTATGAGTAAGCCTTACTCACAGAATTGTCTCGTCAAGACTAACTGCATGGTTATATTTAAAGATTACTATTAACAAGATGAAGATTATAGTATCAGATCTAACCTCTGAAAGAGCCATAATAAAAATGTAGATGTTTTGCCCGAGTTGCAGGAGTATTGTTTCTTGTAGCTGTCATGCGAGCTCTTTTGCTTATTTCTGCTTTCTGTAAGAGAGCTGAAGGCAGTGGGGAGAAGAAGAGGAAATAATAAAAGCTATTTTAAATGCTAAAGCAAATAAAGGCAGGTTGAAGGACAGTCGGATGCTATACAAAAATTCTAGATGATAAGACCTTCCATAGCAAGCTGCAAGTATTTTAGAACCTGTAAGAATGCAAACTTCAGATGAGAAATAACCAGAAGCTGCAAACAAAACATGCTGAAATGTACGTACTGCTTATGCTTTCTTGTACTGCATTTGGAGTTAGTGGAAATCATCTCGCACATTAATTTGGGCATTACTCTTCAGTTGTAGTATTTAGCGGAACATACTCCCAGATAACTGGAAAAGGGCAGAATCTCGAGTATGAGGATAATTGGGCAAGCTACATCCTCTTGAATGCGTATCTACGCTTCTTGTAAGTCTTGTGTAGATAGCCGACAACGCAAGCATGGTCTGAAAGTCTTGGATCTTAGTGGCTTAACTGTTTGTGTGGGTAGGGCCTGAATTACAAACGGAATAAAGAAAGAGAGCTCACCTTTCTGAGAATACTGTGCGATTTTCAGGGAGAGGAGATGCTGACCCGAGTGCTCCCAGTTGTACAAAGAGTGATTGTTTGAATTAGTTCAAAATATAGTAACAGTTCCTGTGAAATGGAAAACTCTTCTTATAAATTATGTGTTCTGGCTTAACGAAAGTCCTCCCCTTCTCCAGCTAAACCAGTCTATTTAAGGAAGGGGGGTGGTTCAGAGTTACTCACGTTTGCAATATGCCTTTCTCTTCCAGCTGCGGGGAAGCAGCACCTCAGCGGGCTAAAGGCGCGAACGCTCCGTGCGTGCTGGCGGTGTTTTTAATGTTAAGAATATGATCTTTCTTTGTCCTTATTTGTCAGCATCCTCAAATGTTTCTGCCCTCCTGATGCTGGGGAGGAGCTGGGGTGGGGGCTGTTGCATTCTGAGAAGTTTCAAACTGGCTATAAAGTGAATGTTTTCCCCCCACCCCAGAAGAGAGCAGCGATTAGGGACCGGCTGTCTTGCCGATGCAAACTGCAGTTCCCCTTGGGAGAGGGGAGTCAGTGTTCCAAGGATAGTGCGCTATTCCCAGGAACCTGGCCCGTTCTTTATCAAATGAGTTTTTTTCCAGTTAAATTTCCCATCTGAGATACCAGATTACGTAATCGGTACATGCCTTGTTGCAAATGAATTTTTGTCACTTTTGTCTAATTTCATAGCTGCCTGTTAAAAGGAATTTTGGGGTTGGAAGTTGGAATATACATTAAGTGTATGTTTTAGTTTTGAAGAACTCTCTTTGCTTTTGAGGGTACATAAGGTCAGAGATAATAAATGTGAAATAAACCAATGCTAACTTAAAAGTTAATCGTACTTGTGTTTATCTGCAATCAGTGAATGCCTCTCTTGGGAAGATGTGTAAAGAGCAGTAAGAAGCCAGTGGCTGAGAGTTGCCGAGATCATTGCTCCTGCACAATGACCAGTGGTGTTGCTTTGTTGTGGTTTTTTTTTCCAGCATTATGAGAATACCTCTTAAGTCAGTTGGTTTATTGATAATGCTAGGACTATAAACTTTGGCAGTAAACTTAGTTCGGTTGACAACAATGTGAGATTGGTCCTGTACTTCAAACTGTGCTGGCATCTTAATTAGAGGAGATGCCTTTTAAAGTTGAAGGTGGTATTTCTGCAGCGTGCGTTTTGCTAGCCTGAACTTCTGATTACATTGACGAGCTCTCTTTTAAAATAAAAAAAATAATAAATATGCCCTAAGTAGTTATGGATATTAAAATACTTGAAACAAAAGCAAGTAGTCAGAGAAATGTTGTATGGGCCTTTTCCCTCCTTCTCTAGAATTGAATTAAAATTGAGAATTTTTATGATGTTCTTTGTACTTGTCCTCGTTTTGAGTCCATTCTGTGTGACTGGAGAATGCTTGAAGTCATGTGAGTGACAGAGTGAAGTAGTAGAAATAGAAGTGGTGGTGGAGGAAGCAGACAGTGGCCCTCTGTGCGGGCCAGAGCGAGGTGAGCCGGGTGGTGAGCTGCACCTCCGGGTACCTGCTCCGGGTGCCCCACCTGTGTGTGGGACAGGAAGGGGGCACACGAGTCAAAGAGCCAGTTGAAATAGCTTGAATTTACTACATTCCTGATTAGGCTGTTTGCACCTAAATACTAAGTTCGCAATCTTGCGAGATAGGTAGATTGAGGGATCCAATTTTTATTTTCTATTTCTAGAAAAATCTTTGAATAAAGTCAGTGACTGGCCTTACTTTGCTGTGAGTAAATTGCTTGGGAGGTTTGTAGCTTCTTCTATAATCACTTCTCTCGTACAGAAAGTACCATTTCTCAAATGGAACGGAACACTTGAAACTAGATGTTGCTTGCTCTACCTCTTAACTTCTGGAACAGGACCTTTTAATTTACTCAGTAGCTTTAGTCTTTCTGCATTTAAAAATTAGTTTTATAGAAAATAACTTTAAACATTTTGGAACACTTGTTAGAGAAATAAAACCCCCTCAAAGATATTTATACTTAATAAAATGCTATAGACAGTGTTACAAAACTTTGTAAATAGTTTTCTCTCGATCAGAAAAGCAGACCTGTGCATGTTTTAATGTTCCATTATTTTTTATTCGTATGTTAGTCTGTATTTCCTGGATATACTTACAGTGTAGAGGTTAGTATGTGGCTGACCAAAACATAATACCTAAAATCTGTCGTTGCTGTCCTAGCCCTTCAAGCAATGTAATTATGTTGCTTCCAAGCGATAAGCCAAGGCAATTTACAGATTACTGGAATGCCTGAAAACACTGACCTTTCAGGTCACTCTGAGCACTCCTATTATGCAGAGATTGCTGTGGCACTGCTGTAATGTGCTGGCCTGTCACATGCTGACTAACTTGCAGAAAGCTTTGATGCAGCTGTTTTAAAAATGCTTTTGCTGACTGATAGGCACTTAGGCTACTGACTGGGAACAAAGCTGGCGCTCAGGCCCTGCTTTTAGCCCCCCCTTTTCTATAACAACACTTCTCCCCTGCTGACTGCACACACAGCTCTTATCTGGGCCCAATTGTTGACTTGTCTCCATTTAAATTGTATTTGTGTTAATTTTCACTTCAAAAATAGTCGTGTGTTTGTGAGGGATTGGGTTTGTGCAGTTTATTCAGAGCAAACAAGCAGCCTTGAGAGGTTGATGCGGGGGCTTGAAAGAGGGGGTGGATTAGGGGGAGAAAGAGTGTGAGGCTGGGCAAAGCAGGGAAGGGAAGGGATTAAAAAACAATGGGCCTTTCTTGATGATGACCAATACAGTGGAAAGTATTTTTCTGAAATGGAGCATATGTTGTATAGAAGTTTGAGATCTAATGTCTTGTCTTGAGTTGGTACAAAGAATAGGAAGAAGCTGACAAGTAAATGTTTCTTTGAGTATGTGATGCTTAATGGGCATCACACACAGTAACTATAATGCCAGTACCTTCTGTATTAGAAGCAGGACTAGAATATGAATAAAAATTAAACTGACTTGATTTTTTGTTTAATCTCTTTAATTTTATTAATAGTTATTAGATTGGGTAGTACCTGACTTAAAAGGATCATAGGAAGAGAAAAAATAAGTTCAAAGGTGTAAAATCTTTAATTTCTTTGCCTAACTAGAATGTTATGAGGATAAACTGTTTTTTGCTTTCCCAAGACGCTTATGGAGAATCCATGTTCTCAGTGAAAATCAGGCGCTGGGTGTTTGTGGGATGTGGGTGTCTAATCCAAGTAAGCCTGTACCGTAAGAAGCGTAATAGCCCATTACCTGTGAAGGGCAAAGTTTACCAATTCACGTTCCCTAGAGCCAAAGGTTAAATTGTATTTATATATCCTACAACCTATAATAGCTTGGTTACTTGCACCTCAGATTCTAAGCCTGAGTTCAATGTTTGGTTCAAAAACTAAGCATCTGTATTCTCTTCTGTTCTGTTGAGAGGTGGAAAACAAAGGAGCAGCACTTGATTGATACTGCATATGTATCATATATGAAGTTTTATATACTTCTAAGACCAAGCTTCTGTTGTGCAGCATGGCATCGTTGTCCCCTCGTTTGGGGGGACTGTGACTACAAGTATTCACCTGTGTTTATTTCATTTCCTGTAACTGCAAAATAGGCACAACCTGCACCTAAAATCTCTTGAAGTGCAGTAGTGCACATTCAGGCATAAGCAGCTGGTGTATATAGAACTTCTTCTGCTATTTGGCTAAATAGTATACAGTGACAATGCACTAAAATATAAATTTAAAGTTCTAAAAGAATCTAATACATTTTTCCTGTTATAGCAACGGAGTGAAGAGAGCAGAGTGAGTAATGAGTTTATAACAGGAAACTGAATAGTGTAATTCCACAGTGAGTATTTTCCTACTCTTCTGGGTACAAAAAAGTCTGCACTCTCTGTAGTGATTGGTAGGCCAAGAAAGTTTCTTCTTTGCGTATATTCAAATTATCTTTTTGCAGATGCACCTTTAACTTCATAGAGGAAAAATATTTTCTGTGGCTCAGTTCAACATTTCTTAATCTGAATCAACTTAAATGACACAGGGAGGCAAAAAAGATGCATTACTACACCTGTTGAGAACATTACAGTATCTTTTAGAGTATTGAATTTCAAAAGGAGTGACTTCTGAAGGTGAACCTACAAAAATTAGTGGAAAAGATGCAACTAAATCAATACATTGATAGAAGAAGTACGAATTTAGATATTGTCACTGCACTTAATTTTCTCTTACAAATTATTAGAACTTGGATGACTATGAAGGTACAAATACAAAATCAATCAAGCTCTGAAAGCACTCTTTTTACAGTCAGTTTTCTTTTGATGTTCAATTCTGGCTTTACTGAAAAAAGACTGTAGGACAACTTTGCTGGAAGTACTGTTTCATTTCTCATCTTTCTGACCAACTTCTTCACTCTATTTTTTTTATCCTCGCCTATTCAGCCTTCAGGAATTTTTCGAAATAATACTCTGGACTAAACGGTTTCCCTACAAACTGTGGCTTTCTGATAGTATTTTCCATTGAACTGACTCATCAAATAGATTCGACGGGTGTATTGAGGCTGAACTCTTGAGGTTTCTTACTCATTTAGGAAAGATGTTCCTTTAAAAAAAAAAAAAAAAAAACAGCTGATTGTGCAGGTTTGTAGGTGATTCAGGTGTTTCCTTCTCCTCTCATCATCCCCAGCATTTGTTTCTTGTTGATGTGTAACTTGTTAGGTTTTTTGGGGCAACAGTTAAATGAACTGTAGCTGTAACCTGGGATAAACAGGTCATTGGCCAAAATTGTACAGGCATTTCAGCTGTTAACCAAGAGCTTATCCAGTTTCTTCTCCAGCTGGTTGGATAAACAGCTAGAATGTCATTCATGCTTTTTCATTTCAAAAATGTGCTGAGTAAATGAAAAAGACATCTGCCCATTAAGCACAGATGGGAAATACTTGCTAAGAGGTGGGTTTGATGGGTAGCATGTCTGAGTAGTTATGTATAGACTTTTATTTTTAGTCTTTGTTTTCAGAGTTCCTATTCTGAAATACTCTACGTGCTTGTCATCATCTTCACCATAGCTTGGCTAGCAATCAAGGGTTATTCTTTATGAAATGATGATTACCTAGGGAGAAAGAGCAGCTTCTCATAAGTCTGTCTCCTAAGCATGTAGCGTCTCTGCTTATGTTATTTATTGCATAGTTGATTCCTATTTCAAAGTTGAGTGGGAGCCATGGCATCCACTATTATTTTATGGATGTGTCATTATGTAGTGATTAGTGTGAGATTCTTCACTTGATGTGTGTTATCTGTGTGAAGTCAGAACAACATACTTGAATGTAATTTTTTCTTTTTGTTTGCCTGTTAATAAAAGGTATCACACTGCTATAGAAAATAATTTCATTGATGTGTCTTTGTATTAGGTACTTAAGCGGATAGCTTCATAGGCTGAGAATGGAGGTAGCTCTGCAGGCCTGCACAGCTAGGGAGACCACTGGTAGTTCAACTGTAATGACAATTCTCCTAAAAATGCCATGACAGTCTCTTGCTACTCAGCCTGCCAACAGAAAGCTTTCAGTGTTACTTACAGTGCTGGTATGTCTAGATTTTCCTTGTCAGGCCTTCTTGATGGCTGTCAAACTGCTGCCTGTACTTACTGGGTTTTATGTGTCGCTTTCTTTAATTCCTCAGTATTATTTTTTTTTTCCTGGTGAGTGCTTGTAGGGTATGCAAACTTCCTTCTTCCACTTCTTAATTTTGAAAACAAGTCTACGAAGGTAACTAATAGTCACTATTAAGTAAGCTTCACTTTTGGTCAAGTTGGATGCTTTTTCTTGGACTGATATAAATGGCTTATGCTAAATGTTCTTTTAACTTGTGCTGGAGTAGACTAATGGGGGGGGAAGAGCCCCTTAAATGTGTTATGGAACAAATGTGAAGTGAGACCACTAAAAAGCAAAAATGCTTTGTAGTTCAGTCAGCTGTAGTGTTCTATCAGACTTGGTTAGGCTGACTTCCAAGTGCAAACTTCAGATACTACAATTGTGTGTGTTTCGATGCTTATCACTTGCTTACATGAGCAGCTCAGATTTCATCTTGGAAAACATGTGTACCTAGCTCTTGTAGCAGTAGGAAAAAGTATAAATGAACAACCAAAATGAAAATGTAGTTGTATTGTATCCTAAAACTAAAGAAAATGTAAGTGAATCTTACACTGCTTTTAAAAATTATTTCAAATTAATACTAAAGTTTGTATTTAATTACACTGATGCAATGATGTGTGCAATGTAGGTATATGGGACTGTAGATTATTTGAAATGACATTAAGCTATCCCGTACTTAATGCTTTGTAAGTATATGCATCAATAATCTTCACTATTGGTACGATAACGCGTCTGTTGTCTTTGATCGTTTGAGAGTAAATATGGCTTGGGAGCGCTGACTCCTGAGTTGACAGTGCACTGTCAAGGAGAAATGGTGCCAGTAGATGATATGTGTGTGCAAGCTGGTAGTTGGGATGTGCTCATGGAACCTTAATGTGTTCAGTTATGGTGTATTTGTGAGGATTGGGCAGCTAAAGTATGTCCTTAGTTTGCAAGATGTAAAGCAGTGGAATACGAAAAGAGCTTTTAAGTACGTTTTTTCTGTATTGGCTTGTAATAATTTAAAGTCCTTTTAAAAAAAATAAAAAAATAATGCAGAAATCATAAAACTGCATTGCTGATTTATTCAAGGCCCAGAAAGGACCATGTGGTGTCACAAAAACAGCCTTCTGGGTCCTTGACTTGCAGATGCCAATAACACATCTGCTTTGGGCTGTTGCTGGCAAGAAACTGGTACCAAAACCAAAAATGGAGTGAAGTTCTGCTCTTGAAAGACCTGAAGTTTAGCTGTGAAATTAAATGGCATTATGTTCGAGGTGCACCTTCCCCCTCAAGAGTCAAGGGGCTGGCTCGAGTAGGGCAAGAGTGGAAGCACTTCTGCTGTTGATTACTTTTTTTTTTTTTTTTTGTGGAACAGATTGGTGCTAATATGCAGCAATGTGAAAAAATGTATGCAGAGGGGAAAAATGCAGCCAAGTGGAACTTTTGTTATCTTTCTTCCTTGCTTCTTTTGAACTTTGTCACTCTTTAGGTGAATTTGTTCTCTTTTGTCAACTAAAGCCTTAACTTTCTTTGGAATGTGGAGCTTAAAGAGACAAAACATATGGTAAAGAATTCTACACTAGTTGCTTCCCCTGTCTGTAGTCTTTTGTTATTTTCTTAGAATGTGTTACATTCAGGTTGTAGAAGTTCAGTGGAGCTGCTTTCTGTACCACAAGGAGCAAGGACTGCTGGAGTAATAAAAGGGTGAGGTAAAGGTTGTATAAACCTGAGTGAACTTTCAGTTTGCAAACTGGAATGTCAGGTTATGGTTTTGACTCTTGCAGGTTTTAAGTTGAATTACACTTGCAACAACTTTCAAGAAGGGGGAAGTTTGCCCTTGTTTAAGGGCTTTGGGTTTGCAAAGTCTCTGGTTTTTAAATATGGTTCCAGGTATATAGAAGATGCAGTTCTGGTGGAAGCACAATGCATATTTTAAAATAGCCCTGATCATTTCTGCCCACATAGTTCTCGCCTGTTTGGGAATGTGCATTCCAGAGTGGTGATGAATGGACATGATGCAGTTTTGGTCAAGAATATAGTCTTGTATCCTTGATATATTTGAATTTGTGGGAAGAGAAGTTAGTGTCATGTGGTTAAAGCTGCTGGTGAGGCAGTTTGTTCCGCTTAAATGAGTTTATTTTTAATTGCTGATGTAAATACAAAAGTAGCTTTGCGACCATTTTTAAGGTTAAACTTGGGCTTTCTGGGTATGACTTCTTTTTTTCCTTTGGAAGTGTGCTTTTAGTTATACTTTGGCCTTTTTTTGGTCACCTTAAATGCTCAATTGGGGAAGTAGAAGGTGAAGCTTAAACTGCAGAAGAAAGGCCTTGAAGCTATTTGATCAGAAAGATTGTCATTTTTGGTAATTCCTTGCTTATAAAACTCAATATGCAAATTTAGAAAGCTTTATGTAAAATCCAGTGTTAGTTCACTTACAGTGGTCAGAATAATTGAAAATCTGCTGAATGGCTCTTCATGAGAAGGGGGCATGTCATCGGTTCGGAAGCGCGCTGTTTTGCCCTGCACACGTGAAGGCACCACGCTGCTCCTCGGAAGTTCTGATCTGCTCAACAGCTAATGCTCTTCAGCGGGGTAGTTAATTCCCTTGTCCCTGCCCCTGCTTTGATGTGCAAACAGGAAAGAAAAAAAAAAAAAAAATCCTAGCTGTATGTCTGTAGGGTGGGTTGGGAACAGGCATGATGGTTATGTAAATCTGAATACCTACAGAGTTTAATTTGAAGCCTGTGTAAAGCCTCTTGTCCGGTAATTACCCTGTCATTTTGTTCTAGTGACTGTAGCCAATGTCTCTTCTGCTCTGGCTTGGGAAGGGCAGGAGACTGGGTGTTGTCTCCTGACTCAGTGAGTGAGAAATGGCTGGGGTGGTTCTTCAGCCTGGGGTTTGTGAGGGTTCATAGTTATTTGGAGTGGGGACAGGGATGCAGGCTACAGAAGACAGAATCCAAACCCCTAAAAAAACAGAACGTGCTGTTTTTTAAAAAAAAGGCTTGCTTTTCTTGGCTTAAGTTTAATACATGGTGATTCGCATCCAGGTTTTCTTCAGAGGTTCTGCAGATTGGCCTAGGTTGTGAACCCCTGGTATGGTGAAGTTTCAGCAGGGGTGGGATTGCGGCAGTAGGCTGTCCAAGGCAATCTGAGAGGAGGGCTGTAATCAGGGCAACCGGGTGGTGTCCCAGGCCTGCTTTTATTGTCTCTCGGCCAGTCTTGGCTCCCCAGTGGGGCTGGTTTCATTGGATGAGGAGTTACGATGGGAGTAAGAAGATGTTTCTGGCTTGTTTTGGGTGGCAGGAGCATCCCTGTTGCTGCTGCATCTCCTTTTAAGGGAAGCGAAAGAAAAGCGTGGAAATGTCTTGCTGGTTCTTCCTTGCTTGCTGATTCTTCTGGAGCTGCTGTTATTTTTTTCTTCTGCTTGTTACTGGCCCTGGCTCCTGAAGACAAGGAAGCAGATGACTTGGAAAAAGGAGAAGGATAGTAAGTTGGAAGGTAGAAAAACATGCACGTATTTTCCGTAAAACATATTTGTAAGTCTTACTTCGGTAACAATGAATCTTCTTTTGCCTTCTGAAAAGAAATATCCATAGCTTTCGAATATCTAATAGTATAGCCAGGGTTGAGCTTTAAAAAAAGAAACATCCCACTCTGGCTGTGAATAAGCCATTGTTACCCATTAAAGCAGCTGGGGTTATGAAAGAGATTGCATGTGTGTTATATGGGTGATGTTTCTACATTTGTAGTCAACGAATAACCCACCAGAAAAGACTCTGATTTTTATTTTGTTAGCTTCTCGTTTTGCTTGCTGCTTTTCCACCTCAAGAAAGGCTTCAGCAATGCCAGGCTGATCCCTTGATGCAGTTCAGAGTAGCTTTGCAAATAAAGGAGGTAGTCTGCCCTGAGGATGAGAGTAGCCTTAAGCCTGGGCTTTTGCTGCTCCTTAACCCTTTGTATTGTCAAGCAGTAGCCTGAAGGTGCCTTTTTATGTGTTCTAACAGGAGAGTTTGCTTAAAGTCCCCTCTGCAGCGATGTTGGACACAGCTCAGTTGGTTCACAGTTACTGAAATAGCCCAGCCTTTTCCTTAGACACCATTCACACCTTTCCACCGCATTTTTGAAACTGAACTTTCACAATCATTTCAATTTTTCATGTTAGCAGTGGATAATCTTAATCAATTTATATTACCTAGACACTAAACAAAAGGTTAAGGACTGATGAAAATTATGTGGTTAAATGAGCTGTAGGAATATGTTCCTTGGTATGTGGGAGTTCGTCTGTAGGTCTGGGCGCTACCAGATCCAATGTAACAGCTTGGTATAAGAAAAAGAAAAGATTCTTGTCTCCTCTCTACTCCTGCACTATATTGTTCAGAATTTAAATACTGGTAGTATTGACTAGTATTTCCTAATATTTCCTTTTTTTCATTCTACATCTTCAACCTAATAATATTACCTGGGTTTGAGTTCTGTCGGTGCTGTATTACTCAGTTTTGTAGTTGGGTGTAAGGGCAACTGTATTGTGCTATTTTTTTTCTTCATCACTTACTTAATAGTTTATGTGTTAGCTTTAGAAAGGAAGTTTTTCAAGAAGAAAATCCTGGAGCAGACTCGTGGATATAAATAGAGAGACCAGGTGACAATTGTTGTGAAGAAAAGTGGCAAAGATTGTGTCTGCTTAAACTGAGGCCTCTTCCCGTTCTTCAAAGTACATGTTTTGAAAAACAAGGTAAACAAGTACTCTGTTTCATGGTGAAGTAATACAAAACTAGGCATTGTTAATAGGATGGGGTTAGTCCTTCTTGCTGAGGAAAAATGATGCGTTTTCCACTTCCCATACTTGCCCGATAAGTAAGTTTGGGAATCTTTTCCTTGCTGGTAGCTGAATAAGTCTTTCAGATATGTTAACATCAATCCCTTCTCCTCCCATTTGAATCTCTTGTCTACCTCTGACCAGCAGGGTATTGCAATGCTGCCCTCAGTCTGATTCATTCTCTTCCATTGACTTCTGGTACTTTTTTTTCTTCCCCTCTCACCTTACAAGCACTGCACTTTAAACACAAACCAAAAACCTGTTGTATTCCCTGCTACATGCTGTTTTAACCAAACCATTTGTTACTATTGACTCCAAAGTCACTAACAACTTTCTAACCAAAGAAGTTATTTTTTAAAAAAAGCTGTAATATTTAATATTATTCACCATGTCCTCTTTAAACTCCTGTGTTTCTGTATCCTTGGCTTCTAACTTAATACCTTTGAATGTGTAAAGTGAATGGGAGCTTGCAGTTGGAATGTGTTCTGCAGGTGCTCTAGCAGCCTTGTGACTGCTAAAATTGAATCTTCTTAACTGACAGTTACTGGAATTGAGGGTGGGGAGAAATGCCATCTGCGTGTATGTGGTTGTTCAGGATAGGCAAGGACACTTAAACCAGAATTTCTTAGTAAGAGTGGTTGGTTGAGATTCAGAGGAAGAAATTTTGTACTTGAAAAAAAAAACCCAACCTTAGTACACAAAGGGACACTTTTTCATGATGAGATTTGGGGGAAAAATATCAGGATAAAAAGCCCCACAGAATTCTGCAGCTACAAAAGTAGCTCTCAACTGCTTCTACTAGGCAAGAGGCAATGTGTGTGTGTGTTTGAAGTACCCGCATTCGAACCTTAATTTCAGAAGAATTTGGTAAACTAACCATAAAATGTATCGGGCTGTGTGGGCTTTAAAAAACAAAAGCAAACAAACAAAACTTCTCAAATGTTTAAAGGAGAAATTAACCTATGTGTGCTTTTGTTTTATTGTCAAGCTGGAAGCTGGCAAGGCCATAATTCTGCATCTGTAACTTGAAGTGTCATGCAAGGCTTTTAAAAGTGTATTTGGTGTGATTGATATATGAAAGCTTTGAGTAGCATCTTGGAGGGGAAAAACAACCCTGCTCTTTCTTCCTGGGATGCTGTTGGCTATCCTGAGGCTCTCATTTGACAGAACTTGAGTATAACAATCTAAAATTGAGGGGGTGCAGTGCTTGGTAACTAGGCTATGATTTTATGGGTTAGAAACAAGGTAAGAGGCATTCTGGCTTAAAGTGAGGTGCTTGAATGCTTTGATTTCAGCTCTAATGACTAACTTCACGTTGGTAATTTTTTCGTGGGCGTATTTTATACTTGTGTGCAGTTTGGCTTTTTTTTTTTTTTAATTTAAAAGCAATGATCACGTACATCAGCCTGATTTAGGTCTCTTATATAAAATTAATATAGCATGATTTAGTTTTCTGTGGTACTGATACTGTGCTCTTCTCCTCCTCCCCCAAGGGAAAAAATAAACTGGAAAAACTCCCATGTTCTTAACTGAGTGATAAAACAGTAACACTGAGCTGTGTATAAGAGCAGGGACGGAGGCTGTGTCTGCAGTTGGGTGCTTGGGTTTGGTTTCAGGAATGTGCTGGAAATGTGACTTACATAGAATCACAGAGTAATGAAAGCTGGAAGGGACTCCAGAGAGTCCAACCCCTCTGCTGAAGGCAGTCTTCACTAAGTCTGGTTTATAGAGTAATTACAGCACAGCGAGGTCAGAAGGGAGCCCTGGAGATCATCTTGTCCAGCCCTATGCTCAAAGCAGGGTCAGCTACAGCAGGTTTCCCAGGATCTTGTCCAGTTGTCTTGAGCATCTTCAAGGATGGAGATTCCGCAGCCTCCGCGGGCAGCCTGCGCCACTGTTTGACCACCCTGTGGTTTTAAAGCAAACCAACCAAGCAGGTAACATCCGATTGGAATGTCCTGCTCCAAGTTGTGTCAGTTGCTGTGAAACTGTGGGCACAGCTGTGGACACTTAATGAGCTTCACTTGGGTACTTCAACAGAGCTTATTTTCCTTTGATCTGAGGCTGTAGTTTGAGCCTTTATGTTAAGAGGGCTGGCTTACAAACTGTACCATGGGCAGCTGCTGTCCCTGGAGCTGATGGGGAACTGATACAGGTAGGAACAACCACATACGTAAGCCTAACGCTTGCACAAGGGTAACAGGAGGGAGATGGGTATTTTTGAGGAGGGAAGCTGGTAGTAGGGCAGTGTGTACTGCTTAAGCAGTTACTTATGCTAAAGAAGTGCTTTTCAAGTTGCATCCTGAGATTTAAAGAATGAAAATATTACATTGCGTTTCTTGAAAATCTCGTTTTTGAAATGATTTGGGAAAACATCAGGTCTGAGCTAAAGTTGGTCTTTAGGAGAAGATAAATACTTCCAATTACACATTAAAAACTCTTCTCTAATTTTGGAATCTTTATGTCCTAATAATACTGACCTAGGTCAGCATGGTAGAGAAATGAATTAAAACTAAAAGCAAAGTGCAAGCTATCTGTGCTTTCCTTTGGCAGCATCACCTGGGGGGCAGAAACACAGTTTACCACTTCGCTTTTTAGCCTTTCTGTTCTCTTGTGACTTTTGGTTCCGTTTTGCTAGCGTGCTGGCCTGGATTAGCAATCAGTGAAACACTGCTTGCCAGTGCTTCGGAGTTTGTGATCCTACGTGATTTCACTGCCAGCTGGAAAGCAAAATGGAAAGAAGCAAAATGGACAAGGATCCCAAATTCTAAAGCACAGTTTTCCCACGCCTTAGGGATGGTGAAGCTAGTAAGCTTTGCTTAGCTGCTGGCTGATACTGTTACCAGGGTGTTTGAGTGGTACTCTTCATCTAAAGTAACTTGACCTAAGATCATTCGAGATGTATCTGCATTTGGGTCTTACATTCTGGTTTGTTTTGCCCTCCTATTCCCGAGTGCCAGCCTTTGGCCTTTCAGGGATAATGGTATTCACTAGGCCTGTGTCATAGACACTTCTATAAATACTTTGATTTAACAGGAACTATAATACAATATTTAATTATTTCAATAAAATGCAATATCCCCTGAACTTCTGCATACTGTTCTTGTTCAGGGCTTTTTTTGGAAGGAGAGTCTATCATTTTTTGAATTGAGCAGTAGCAACAATAAAAGGATTTTATGACCCCAGGAGATCAGAGAGCTGTGTGTGATGTGTGAGGCTTGGACTTGAGAGGCCTTTCTGCAAAAGTGAGTCATGCTAAAAACGAAGTTGGGTATTACATGGGATGAGTTAAATACTGGGCTTTTTTTTTTAGTTTTGGGGGAGTAGTGTCCAGAACTCGGAGCAAATATGTCTGAGCAAAACTGTCTTGCACAAAAATTCACCAGGCAAACTAGCAGAAGGGATGCTTTTAGATATGTGCAGTATCTACTTGCTCAAAATACAGCAAGTAATCTTGGGAATTTTAGAGCAGGGAGCAGTGGAAATTGTACTTTAATAACAGTGTCTGTCTTAGTACAGACTTTTCACGAGGTGGCCTGTTGAATACAGTCAAGTGTTTGGCAGGAGCGGAACTCTTGACTAGAGCTTGGGACCCCTGTAATGTGTGAAATGGGGAAGGTGTGTTTAAAAAAAATTGCGCTGCGTTCTGCTTTATGTCTAGGTGTTGGGTACATCTCCTTGAGAGAATAACATTGGTATTTCTGTTTCCAAAATAGATGGTCGATGTCACTTCCATGGATGTACGTTCAGACAGAAAGTGAGACTAAAGATTGACTTCTCACCTTCAGTGATGAATGAGATTTTTATTTTTTTTAATTTATGCAGATCTCCCAAGAGAATGCTTTAGTGGGTGTTTTCTCCTCCATTTAGCATTGCTGTGTGAAAGAGATAATCACAGAGCATCAGGTGCGTGTTGTTTGTCTCCGCAGCAGTCCCTGAGCTGCTCCGTCTGATCTCTCGAGTCTTTTCACAAAAACACATTCAGGGAAAGGGTCTTTCCTCCTTGCAAAGAGTGAGGATCAAGTGAAAAACCAAGGCTGTAGGCTGCTTGTGGAGTCTCGCAGGGAGACACAGGCTCGTGGGTGCGAGCAGCCGGCCCTGGCAGGGCACAGTTTGCTGCCTTCACCCTCCCTGGCTCCGCTTGCTCCAGCACTTACCCGATGGTAGAGGAAACACCTCCCGGGTCCCCAAGGTACTCTGTAGAGTGGATGTGGCGCATTGCGTATGTATGTCCTGTAAAGACTATGTAAGATAAAGCTCTCATTTGAATTGATAAAATCAGGCTGATAATAGGATTCTGCACTAATTGCAGTGGAACAACTGTTAAAAAATCGATACTACTTTTTTCAGTCAGCTGAAGGGTTTTGCGATAAGACAATTGGAGGGAATGTGCTGGAATTTAAGGCGGCTGTAGTTTAACCAGGAAAGGACAAAGGTGAGTCTGTAGGAAGTCTTCCTGGTCGTTGCTGGAAAAAACCTGCTGCTCTGGCTGAGCACTGAAAGATGCTGCATGCAGGGAGATGACCTCTTCATCCCCTGCCTGGGCCAGCTGAGGAAGATTCAGTTTTCCTTTCTGAACTTCCTCAGGAAGCTGTTTGTTTTGGATATTGACTTTTTTTTAAAGCATATGATAAATATCCCCCCCTAGATACAAGAACTTCTGTAGGTTTGTTGGGTAACAAATTGCAAATGCTAATTCTTATCATAAGCCTTTTTAATTCTTGTTCCCACAAGGGCAATCAAAATGTATTGATTCTGTGTTTAACCTTTAAAACTTTGAAGCTCAACAGCATCTCACTGCTGAAATGGACTTTCCCAAGAATAATCAAGAATTAATTTTAGAAGCCAAATAGAAAGACAGAAACATGATAGAATAAGGGGTATGAATGTCAGGTGCGTCCCTTTGAAAAGACTGACTCTAAATAGAAACTTAGTTCCTTTTGATACAGCCCCTTACCGGTTCTTCTTTCTCTTCAATTTTTTTCATGCCTTGAATAGGAAAACTATTCCTCAAGGTTGTTATGATTTTATCAGGACACTTAGGACTGTTTTTAGATGTCAGCATTTTGTTGGAAGTAAGGTGTACACAAAAGCTACAGCATGAGGCTGCCAGCTTGGAGCAAAGATAGTGTTCTTTATACGGCTGAGGGTGTGATCTGGGCATTCAGTTCCTTGTCGTTTGCTTGCTGTGGTTGAAAGGGCGAGAGCAGGGACTTGGATCTGCCAGGGATAGCTTTCCTCCCTATTGTGTTTTGTGGAGAATGGAAACAATATGCCCCCTGAGGTAGCAGAAGTAGTTGCTTCATTTTATTGTCTGCGGGACAGCTGTCAATGCTGATCTGCAAAACCAGGTTTGTAAAGATACTAGAAGTCCTTCATTGCTTCCCATAGTAGGTTTCTCTTGTGTCGGTCAGAGGAAAATCTGCAAATCTGCCAGTTCTAAGATAGGTACCTAAACATGATTTTCTCTGAAAATGTAATAATTTCAATGTCCTTAGTGAGAAACGTCTGGAAATGTAGAACAACAGTAGATACCTAACACTTACTGTTTATAGGCAATTACTGTTGAATTTTACTAAGAAATAAGTTGAGGGAAAGCTCCTTTGACCTCAGGTGTCAAAACTTGATCATAATTGATCAATTCCTTAAAATTGAACTTTTTTTGT
The DNA here is from genome assembly GCA_033628505.1 of Tringa tobata. Classification (NCBI taxonomy): domain Eukaryota; kingdom Metazoa; phylum Chordata; class Aves; order Charadriiformes; family Scolopacidae; genus Tringa; species Tringa tobata. The sequence continues at coordinate 1,531,428 of JAHREE010000136.1, forward strand.
TCTTGACACACTTAATTTCTTATGAAAATTGGTTCAGTTAAAACAAGAAAGATAATTCCTCTCGTAAGTCCCCCTAGACTTGCACAGAAACGCTGGGAAACTCTTCTGGCTTTTATTTCAAGACTACATAGGAGCTTTGGCCTTAGTCTGAGCTCTTCCTCCAGGTGTAGAAGTCTAAAGAAGTACGTACTACCCTGCAAGAAACTCTAGCTCAGGAACCTTACATTATTTTAGGTATGAGATGCTAATTTCCGTGGCTGTTGCTTGAATCTTTCCAAACCTGAACCTGAACTGCCTTCTAAGCCCCTGGGTGGCTCCGGCGCTGCTGCTGCTGGCAGCTCTTCCAGCGGAGGTGAACTGAGCGATGCCATTTGCAGACCTGACAGCGTCGCCCAGGCTGGCAGCCAGCGAGGCCTCACCGTGCTTGAAGGGAAAAATCTTGATGCCTAAGTACGGAGTTAATCTTTGGGAAAATTCAATCTTATGTGTATACGCGTGTACCCGGGTACACTTGTGAAGGCAAGAGTTCTGTGAGAAAAGACATATTTTGAAAAAAACCCGAAAAGCCCCAGCCTTTGAGAAGCAGGAAAGAAATGTGGTGAGAAGGAGAACAAAAAAGGTTTGTTGTTGTTTGAAGGACCCTTGTGGGCCCACAAAAGGAGCTTTCTGGAAAGATGTTGACTTTGATATGTTTATCTCTTAGGGCAATTTCAAAGATTAAAAAGTTGAACAAGGTTTGATACTTCGACGGTTCTGAGCAAATGATATGTTGCATTACTTCCATATTGATGAATTGCATCTTCATGTATGATTTAAACACCCCAAGCTGGAAACACATCCACTTGCCATCTACAGAGCTGGGAATGCTACTAATTGTCCACTGTTCAAGTGTGTTTACCATGATCTTAAGGAAATTCTTCATTTTAATTAAGCATAAGCATAAAATATTTTTTTTCCGACACTGAAGTCATGATACCGTCTTTATTTTTATTCTTAATACACATAGAGAACCATAGGTAATATAGACATAGTATCTGGAGTTTGCAAAGTTCATATGCTGTCAGTTTTCTACTTGTGTTTCAAAGATACTATAACGTTAGACTCTCATATAGTCCTGGTTCCTGGGATGTCAGGCTGTATGTGTTCCTCAGCACCTGCTGAGTCCCTTTCATTTCCCTTCAGTTGGTGGTGGGTACCATTGTTTGGGGTGCCAAGTTTGGCACCAGCAGTCAGCAGGGCTGGCACCGTCACTGCAGACCTACACTGTCTGCCTCCACCCCTTAATTACAAGCAGTGTCTGCCATTTCTAGAGACTTGGGAATTAAGTCCTTACAAGATTCCTGAAATTCAAATGTTGCATGAAAAACAGAGCAGCATCACAACAGGGACCTCAGCTGATGGTAGCACCAGCTAGTTCTTCTGCCTTAGCTCTCAGTGGTGAGTGCCTTCACGGGTCTTCATCAGACTTCTCGGGCTGTTGTGAGTGAATGCAGTTCTTCAGATGAGAAACTAACTCATGTAAGCAATGTTCGTCCAAGCCAACAACTCACCTCAGGCTGCCTTTGAACTGTTTTCACTGTGCTTGATTGGATTGTTTGGGCATGCAGAAAGAATGAAAATAACATACTACTTGGTTTGCTATCTAACTAATGGATATTTGGTGTTTCCAAGTCTTGTGAATTTGAAATGAATGTATTAGTAAAATCTAAGGGAGGTGATGGCAATAGATGAGTAGATGAGATAGTGTGAGCAACAAAATGGAGAAGAACAAGCAAAGAAGGTGGAAAGACTGAGCTTCTACAGAAAGGAGAAAGGCATTAAAAATGGCAGCTCCAGTCAGTAGACCAGGCAGCGAGCACCCTGTCCAGCTTCAGGGCAGCTGATGAGTTAATGTGGGTGGTTTTCTGGGGGTTTACCTTGGTGGCTTTATTGTGGGGTAGTAAGTCTTCTCACAGTTCTCAGGAGCATGGTACATAGGTCATTTCCATTTTTCTTAGTCATTGCTTAGCTGTTTTTGTTATCTTATCCCGTTCCGACTCTGGGATTGCCAGTTCTCCCAGATGTAGTGGGAGTGGTGCTTAGCTGGTTAAACTGGGTTTTATCAGTCTCTGCCGTATCCAGAACCAGTTGGTGTGTTTGCACTAATGGTGAGGCACAAGAACTTGGTGCCATTGAAGTCTGGTGGCTTGTTAGCTGAGCAGCTTCCCCGGGGGGTGCCCCCGACCGCCCCACAGTGCGGTACCTGCCTGCCCTGGGGGATGAACGCAGTAAATGCGCCTGTCAGGACAACGTCTCTGTTGATAATTGCAAATAGAAATAGAGGCGGCCTATTACAATTAAAATGTGAATTGTGACTTTTTGCAGTCCTTTACTGGATTCCTCTTGCACCTTTTTCTGAGCGGGAGCTACTTAAAGCTTTTCTTTTAGAAGTTTAGTTGCAGAGATAATTCTTCACTTGTTGATGGGAAGCTCTTGCCAAAGCTAAGACAGAATGAGAGCATTAGAAATAGGGAAGAAAATCAGTATTCATTAACCGTTTAGCAAACAAAATGTTCTGGTTTGTTTCAAAGGTGGCTTTGTGTGTGTAAATTGTTACTGTTTTAATATATATTTGGTCTACTTCTAAAAAGCTGGAGGGGAATGATCTAATTCTGGGGTAGAGTTGAATCAATTTGTAATGCAAAGGGGTGACATTTGGTACTGAATGGAAGGGGGGGGAAAGCTGTTCAAATGAAATACATCCCAATTAAGTTGCACCAACGCTTTCAGGAGAAATGAACCCTGAAAGAGAAATGAGCAGTAAAGTAGTACCTCAAACAGTTGAAATTAGAGCACGGAATGTGGAGGAAAAAACCCCACAGCTTTTTGGAGTCATGAGAAGAACTCACTTTTTAAACCTAGTTGCAAATTCTGATATGATGAAATTGGATAAAGTTTTCAAGGGTATTGATTGTGAGAGTAAACACTCCTGCTCCCGCTCTCTATTGTAATACAGGACTGGATTAAAAATCAGGAGTACTTCTTGTTGTAGTGGCTGAGTTACTGTAACTGAAATAAATTAAGAGTAAAGTAGATGTTCAAAAAACAACACTCCCATATCACAGAGATGTTCCTGTTGTGATTGTGTTAGTGGATTGCTTGCTCATGAGAGGTGAGGGTATGGAGAAAAACACTGGGCACTCCCTCTGGAAAGGTGGAAAATGTGGCAGCAGGATAGCAGGGGGCTCCGTGCTGTTGGCTGGCTATTTCCTGCTGCCTTTCTGCCTGTTTTCAAGCCTTTGGCTCTCCAAGTTTATCCTCCCTTATGCCATCTTCCCTTCCCAAATGTTTGCTTGTCGTGGCACAGTAAGTAGTGCAAGTTTCTGCTCTTTTAAGCAGAAATGCAGGTATGTAAATATTGTCACAATGTTACTGTTTAATCTAGTTCCCTTAGAGAGGACCTTGTTTATTTCTGTGCTGCTACTGTTCACCAAAGAAATTCGCCTGCACTAAACTGTGGAGTCTGTTAAATGTGACCTGTATGCATAATACAGTAGCACAGGTACTGTAATCTATAGCTGGGTGTCATGAATTAGTGCTAATCTGCATAGAGTTAGAACAAGCAAAAGGAGAAAATTGACACAAGGATGAAGGTTATATAGGTTAGAATATAAGTGCAGCTGATCACGGTGGAAAAACTAAAAGTGGGCTTTGGACAGGCTTCATTTACTGTACACTTAACGGGCAGCCGAGAGAGCCTACATCACAAATGCTTCTTGTAGTCCTTCCCTTTAAAGTTCTTTATAACTTCAAGTTATGAAATAAATAGCGATTAGAAATCTCTTTTGCCTGTTCTTCCCCCTGCCCCCCTTCCTTAGGAGCACGGGAAGTTCAGATGTGACATATAAAGACAGGAAATGTGTAACAAATGCGCCAGTCCTACTTCTCTGTGGCTATTCAATATGAATATTAATGTCACTTTTGAGTGTAAGTTTCTATTTGTGGCATTACACAGTCGTTTAGTACAGCTACTGATGGTTGAAGTCTGATCTTTGGGTTTTTCTCTCCTTAGAGCACAACAATGGAAGAAACAGCTATATGGGAACAACACACAGTGACTCTTCACAGGGTAAGTTTGTACAATCGCTTGTGTGTGCCTAACGCAGGATACTGGTAGCTTTTGAAAACAATAGGAAAAAGCCAGATGTCAGGAAGTAAAAGAAAAGGAAACTGTCATATTCCTTTGTTTAAATTTAGAAGTGTTGTAAAAGCTCCATTTGATAGTAGCTGTGTTTGTTTGTTGGGTTTCAGAGATAAGCCTGCCTACAAATAACCATGCCAGAAACAAAGCTTTAAATTACTTCTGTATGTAACTGCAAGTAGTTAGAAATCTAAGTGTTTGCTCGCAATTGTCCTGTAACTATACTTAAATGTTTTAAAACTTTATTTGCAGGGATGTAAAACAATGTAGTTAAATATAAGTAAGTGTTTAAGACTGCCTTATTTGCTTAAATTTTCTTAAATTAGTGGCTGAAAATAGTGATTTTGAGTGGTCAGAATGTGAATCTTACACAAAGGAATGTTTATGAGGTATTGGCGACTAGAAAGACAGCTCTTACACTTAGATTGACTCTTATTTGAGTTACTCTTAAATTTGATTTCTGATGTAGCTGTTGTGATGCTGCACAAGAGAGGTAATGAGTTAGTTGCTCAGGGGAAGTCAGAAGAAGGTGGGATGCCATTTCTGGCAGCAGCTTAGTATTAAAGTGACCATGGAATTGTGGCCTAAATAGCTGTATTCATTCCACAACAAAAGGGAAATGCACAAAAGTTTTCTCAAGGGAGCAAGTTATATCATTTGCCTTCGATTCTCCAGCATAGCATCAAGGTATTTTAGAATTGGATCAGATCAGTGGACCTTTGTGACTAAAAATGTGTATGAATAAATCAACTGGTTGGATAAAATGTTAATTCTCTGTACAAACCTATTATCTGTTTGTGCTAATGAGTTTAATGTTGTTGATTTGAAATAACCATTTTAGTACCTGCCCTCGAAAGAGAGTGGTTATGCTCAGTTTGACCAGAAGGCTGTTTGACAAAGCACCCTGCCTCTAACTGCAACCTCATGTTGAAAGAAAAGGACAAATAAAACCAAAAATGAGTAGTGATACTTATCAAGGCTAGTCTTCAAGCTTCCAGAAGGTTTTAGGCCAACAAGTTTTGAGCAACAAGTATTACTTCTATATGTAATTGCCCTTTATGTTTCTTTCTTGAAGCTGTCCGGTCATCCCCGGAACCTGTGTAAACATAACATTTTTTTATTCATATTACTGATTAAATCAGTACTGTCTTATATTCAAAACCAAACAATAAACACTGTAGCAGTCATAAGGTAGACTTGGTGATAGCTTAGTTTCTCTTGAAGGGGATACTTTTCTGGTTAAGTAGAGCAGTAATGTCAGTGAAACCTGAAAATAACAAGTTCAGTCAGTGCACAAAGGAATAGTGAAATGCAGCAATATGGGATTACCTTGAACAAATTTTGAAATGATAGGTAGGAACTGGAAATCACGTCTTGAGTTGCTCTTACAGCATAGTCACAAGTCCATGTATAGTATAGAAGTGAAAGTGTGATTTGATTATACTTCTGATTAGAATATTTTATGTGCCAAACTTCTGCCAACTGTACTGGTTTAACTGTTTAGTTAGCTGAGTGAATCTCTCATTTAGATGTTGAAGGCTGATGGCATGTACTGTTAATAACTTTGGCATTAATTTAGCCAATTAAAAACAAACAATGTTTTCCATCTGCCAGATAACAAAACCAAAACTCTTGTGCTAACACTAAGCAAACTGGTGCTTAGAATTTGTCTTTAGCACTGGGAAAAGGATCCAGATCTCAAAGATATCTAGAATAAATAGAATTGGAATAGACTGGAAATGCCACTCTGAGTGGTTGTGGAATATTTTCTCTGTGAGTTTATCTGCCTCACTTGGCTGAGCTACAGAACTGCTAGAGACCATCTACTGTCAGCCACACAAAAACCGTTTTGAAGAAGGGAACTCGGTTTCTCTAGTGAGGCGCACAGAAAGTCCCTCTGATTTTTAGCTTGGCTGAGGACAGTTAGCTGGCTGTCAACGATGGAACTAATGACATTTAACATGTGCTGAATTTCTGTGGGGTAGAGGCAAGTCAGGCTTCAGGTTGCTGTGGCTTCCTGTTTTATTGGTACAGCTGCGAAACTCGTGGGATTCACCAAACTTTTTTGTGCGTTCTGTCAGTATTTCCCTTCAGAGCCGAGGCTGGACAGGCCGTTGGAAGAATCTGATCCAGAGTAAGTTTGTGTGAAACCTTTAGTCTGTGCCCCTGGGAGAGGCAGGGGTGTCCAGAGTGCACATCAGTCTAGATCAGCTCTTGGCTCTTGCTTAATGGCAAGCAGATCTGTTGTTTCTCCAAGTGCCCCAAAGAAACTACGTAACCGTAGTTTCTTTTTCTGTTTTAATTGAGTTTTATTAATGGTATTTGATCAAAACTAGTTAACGAGTAAGGACTGCTAACATGTCTCATAATGAGCAGCCTTAAAAATAGAGTGGAAGTGCAAGTAGTTTGTTAGGTGGCTTGTGTGTTAGCAAAGATGCATAGAATATTCTTGACTATGTTTATTCCTGTTTTGAGACTCATTTCTGTCCTGTTGGTAATTCCAGCACTGACAATTTTACTTTGTTTTAAGCCTGTGCTCTTCTCTAATCTAACTCCATTGCTCCTGTGTGTCGCAGAGTAGGATTCCTTGAACTCTTCTTGGGCTTCATAGAAGTAGCCAAAGCTGTAGAACAACCAGTTTTGGTAGTAATTATCAAATGTTAGGAAAGTACATATCATTTGTGTGCAATTTCTTTCTGAAGAAAAAAAGCAAGAAGCCCCATTAGCAGGTACTTCACAAAGTATTCTGTCCACAGATTAGTGGTTTAACATGTCAATGTGTGAAGTATTAAACACTTTAAAAAATATTTCTACATGTTTATAGGGGGCAGTTACTGATTTATAAGCCAATTATTGGCAGTTTGGAAGGGCTGTTACCTGCCTTGAAGTGTTTTGTTTTTTGAACATGTTTTCATCCTTTAGGGGCCCTTTAAAAAGGGGATGGGATGGTATATACACTTTAGAAGGTGAGCCTTACAGAAGAGAAGGGAGTGCTTTAGGGAGTTCCTGTTGAAGAATGCAGTTTTGCTCGCTTCTTCTAAAGGGTTTCTTTCTATGACCTTTACATTCCAGAGGTGTCATCACAAATTAGGGACAGGGTATACTTAATCCCAGTAGTTGCAGTATCTGTGTGTCAGTTCAGGCACTTTGATACGGTTCAAGCATCAGATTTTTATTTTTTAATCCGTCTGCTTCAGGTATCTTAGAGAATCTGGAACAGAGCAGACAAGCAGTCTGACTGTGCTGTGATTTAACACAGTATTTGGTGAATTCCAGCACTATTGTCAAAGACTTACTAGAAACTTTTTGGGGGGAGGAGAGGCTTGAACTTCTAAGCAAGAGTTTTTGTTCCCTTTCTTTATTACACTTCCCACTCCTTGAGCTCCTACCTTAGCTCCTAAGAGACTGAGCCAATCTCAAGTTCAGTCAAAGTTTATCGTGTAGCTACAGTTTATCTTTTGTTGAGAGATCTTCTGTTTTTATATACTTAACTGTAAAGGACTTTAAGGAGGAACCATGCACTTCGTATGTTATGTGGGTTTCTTCACACTGGGAACTCAAGTTTTGTGTGTCTGTGTCAGAAGTGCCTCTTTCCCCCAAAGAACAGAGACCGGGTACGTACATACCTTTCCGCTTCTCCCACACAGCCTTACTGTGGGAGAGTAAAACAGTACAGTTCTTTTTTTCTTGTGTTGTCACTACACCTGACAGGTGAATTTGTGGCATGATTTCGGGTTTTTAATGTGATTTTAGTTAAGATACATGTTTATATCTTGTATGATCTGCAGTGCTCAGCATCTTGCTATATCCGGACGTGTCTAGGAGATATAGGCTCAGTTTTCTGAGGGTAGTTCAGTTTATTGTTTATCTCCTAAGATGATGTTAGGCTGCAGGATAAAATTAAAAGTAGTAGGGTGAGGTTTACTGGAAGGTTTCTTATTTGAGTTCTTAAGTTTTCAAAAACATTTGGGGTTTGATTTGAACTTTCTAATATGGAGTATTTGTTAAGACTTTGATTTATGTTATTAGAAAGCCTTTATCTGACTTTTTTTTTTACTGCTGTCTCTATATGAGACTGTGTTGTTTCAGGGCTTCTTGAAAAGAAAATTAAAGTATGAAACTAGTTGTCTTAATATTGGTGATTTGGTTTGCAAATCTACTGTAAAAAAAACCAAACCAGAATGGCAAGCAGCAAAATAAGGTTTACAGTGAGTTTCTGCATCTCTGCTGGCCTTAACCTGATGATTGTATTTCTTTTCATGAGTGGAGAACTTCAAGATTTTTTTTTTTGTTTATGGTGTAAGGAAAGATGGAGAACATTTAAATGAAATTTGACATAAATGTCTTTGTTATTATCTCTTTTCTCCCTTTCCTTCCCCATCAAATATAGTGCAAATTGAATGCTGTTTGTTAGAGAAACGGAAAAGTGGAAGATGAAGCAGTGGCATGAGAAAGGGGAAATATTACATGTTTTGAAAGGGGTTTTTGTTATATATTTTCATACTCTATTACATATTCTTTTTGTCAACTAAATAAAAAACCCTGAAAGAAAACCTCAGCTCTGGTCATAAGTAGTCATGATGACCCTTTAGACTGTCCTCCTGCATGGCACAGGGTTTCACTGAAGAATTCTTGAATCCCAGCCATAATTTCTCATTGATCTATCTGAAATGTATCTTGAAAAGATGTCCAGTGTTTCTTTAATGAATTAAAGTCATTGTCATGGCAGTTAGTGGAAGTCCCCAGTGGCTGGAAAAAGGGAGCCGTTGCACTCATTTTTAAAAAGGGTAGAAAGGAGGACTCTGGGAACTACCAACCTGTCAGCCTCACCTCTGTGCCTGGGAAGAACATGGAACAGATCGTCCTAGAAGTTGTGCTAAGGTACATGGAGGACAGGGATTTGAATTGAGACAGCCAGCATGGCTTCACCAAAGGCAAGTCCGGCCTGACCAACCTAGTGGCCTTCTATGATGGAGTGACTACAGCGGACAAGGGAAGAGTTATGGATGTTGTCTGTCTGGACTTCTGTAATGCCTTTGACACAGTCCCCCTACAACATCCTTCTCTGTAAATTGGAGCAAGGTGGATTTGATGGGTGAACTGTTGGATGGTTGTACCAAAGGGTAGTGGTCAACAACTTAATGTCCAGATCACAGAATGGCAGGGGTTGGAAGAGAACTTTGGAGATCATCTAGTCCAGCCCCCTGCAGGTTCACGTAGAGCAGGTTGGACAGGAACACATCCAGGTGTTTTTTTAATATCTTCAGAGAAGGAGACTCCACAACCTCTCTGGGCAGCCTGTTCCAGTGCTCTGTCACCTTCAGAGTAAAGAAGTTTTTGCTCAAGTTGAGGTACAATTTCCAGTGTTCCGGTTTGTGCCCATTGCCTCTTGCCCTGTCACTGGACACCACTAAAGAAAGAGTCCGGCCCCATCCTCTTGACACCCACCCTTTAGATATTTATAAGATAGATATCAGTGACAAGTGGTGTCCCTCAGAGAGACTGTATTGGGAGCAGTACTGTTTAATATCTTCATCAATGACAGTGGAATCGAGTTACCCTCAGCAAGTTTGTGGATGACAGCAAGCTGAGTGGAGTGGTTGGCATGCCTGAGGGATGGGATGCCATCCACAGGGACCTGGACAGGCCTGAGAAGTAGGCCCATGCAAACCTCATGAAGCTCAACAAGGCCAAGTGCAAGGTCCTGCATGTGGGTTGGGGCAATCCTAAGCTGGATACAGGCTGGACAGAGAATGGCTTGAGAGCAGCCCTGAGAAGAAGGACTTGGGGGTACTGGTGGATGAGAAGATCAATGTGAGCCAGCAATGTGCACTCACAGTCCAGAAAGCCAACTGCATCCTGGGCTGCATCCCCAGCAGTGTGGCCAGCAGGGTGAGGGAGGTGATTCTGCCCCTCCACTCTGCTCTGGTGAGGCCCCCCTTGGAGTACTGCATCTGGCTCTGGGGGGCTCTCAGCACAGGAAAGATCTGTTGGAGCAGATCCAGAGGAGGCCACAGAGATGATCAGAGGGCTGGAACATCTCTGCTATGAGAAGAAACGGAGAGAGTTGAGGTTGTTCAGGCTGGAGAAGAGAAGGCTCTGGGGAGACCTTATAGCAGCCTTCCACTCTTTAAAGGGGGCCTACACAAAAGATTGAGAGAAACTTTTTAGCAGGGCCTGTTGTGACAGGACAAGGAGTAATGGTTTTAAACTGAAAGAGGGGAGATTCAGACTAGATATTAGGAAGAAATTTTTTACTCCGAGGGTGGTGATGTTCTGGCCCAGGTTGCCCAGAAAGGTGGTAGATGCCCCATCCCCAGAACCATTTCAGTTCAGCGCAGAAGGGGCTCTGAGCAACCTGATGTAGTTGAAGATTTCCCTGCTCATTGCAGAGGGGTTGGACTAGGTGATCTTTGAAGCTCCCTTCCAACCCAAACCGTTCTGTGATTCTATGAAAATGAATGTAAAGGAAGCAGTGAGGTGTACCCCTCCTAACCACCCCCCACTTGTTAGACCAACTTATTTTCTTCATACCTGGCGATGGTAGTTGCTAACAGTTGAAATCAATTTCTGAACAGTAAATTTCCAAATCTTTGTTTTAATACTGTATGGTCCTATTCAGTGCTTACAGGCTAAATCTGGCCTATCTTTGTGACCTCTGTTTTGGAGGGAAATAGGAAATGGGTTTTTTTGAGCAGTAATTACTGTCCGAAAAGCTGAATGTTGTGTTCTTACAGCCAGATGCAGACTGCCGTGTTGCTTCTGCTGTCTCTGTACGGTTATGAAACTCACTGCTGAAGCTGGGTCATGTTTTCCGAAAAGTCTCAAAAAGAAAGGGCTAAGTCTGCCGGCACGGAGGTCATGCTGTGTGAAAGGGAGAGGAGGAATGACTGAAACCTGCTCTTTTCCATCCAGTGACTATATTTTGCATAGTCAAGACTATGCATTTTGCACGTCAGTTTATTTTGCAAAATAATTTCTTGAGTGAAATACAGCATTTAACGGTGATAGCCTTCTGACAATGTTTTCTGGGCGATGATGGAAGAGCTAGATAGTTTGAAAATCAGTTATATTTAGAAAGTTTATTTCCCGCCTTCACTGCTTCCAGGCAGAAATGTAAGCATCACTGTTGTATCTTGAAATATCTAGCAGGAATAACTTTTCAGAGGCACTGACCTTGCTGTAGTGGCAGGTCACCCTAGAGGGAAAAGATTGAAGCAAATTACTTTTGTTAAGATGCAGATGATTTGCAAGTGCTGACAAGGTTTTGATGTATTTAATGGTACAAGTGATCTTGGTATTATTCCTAAGCACTGAGCCCGCAGACATACTCCTGCGTGCTGCAATCCTGTCGGTTCCTGAGAGAAGTGAGGTCAATCTGGGTAAATACCATAATGTGAAACCTCAAAGAAAGTGTTGCAGGAAGCGATACAGGTTTGGATCAGTATCTCAACACAGTGGCATGGTGTGTTGAAGATGTCTTACTGATGACCCCCTGAGGGATAGGCCATAAAAATACAAATAGGAACTCTAGTATTTTGCTCTTGGGAGAGATGGGTAGTTAGTCTGAAACTCTCTGTCTTCTAAAAGTGTTTTTTTATTTATTTTTAATCTCTCTTCTGTTCTTGGATTGCATAGCATTGCATGGTTCATTGGTTCTTCATTTTTCCAAAAAGGTGTATTCATCCCATAACACCTTTTTGTGTTTGACACAGGAATGTTAATTATGACCATGTAAATATTAGAAAGTAAAAGTATTTCTCTTGTTATATTATAGGCCCCTGGATTTGGATTTGGTATTGCAATATCTGGAGGAAGAGATAATCCTCACTTTCAGAGTGGTGAGACATCAATAGTTATTTCTGATGTGCTGAAAGGAGGCCCAGCAGAAGGACTGCTACAGTAAGTGCTCAACTCCACCTGGATCTGATGTGGGGACATTTGTCCTCTTCAGCGGTAGCTCTCCGATACCTCTCTGTACCTGTATAGTATGTTTATAATACGGGTAGTTTGTTCAGGGATACCCATTCCCCAATACTTTCCCCTTGACATAAAGTATTTATACTGTGAATTGTGATGTTTTCCATTTAGAGAAAATGACCGTGTTGCAATGGTTAATGGAGTTTCAATGGATAATGTCGAGCATGCGTTTGCCGTTCAGCAGCTGAGGAAAAGTGGGAAGAATGCTAAAATTGTAAGTGAATGTCTTGAAGATTTAAGCTTACTGAAATTCCATAGTTAGAGAGCAAAAGTGAAATGGTGTAATGTCTGCTGTGAAATACATGAATGATGCAAGGTACTTGAGTAATACCTGTGTGATGCGTCAGATTTAAGTGATGATCAAGACATGTTTGTTATGTGGGTCACTTAAAATTTTTTTAAATGTGAAGGATAATGTTTGGGTAGAGTGGCACTAGATGTTTCAGACTCCTTTTCTTTATGGTAAAGTTCTTCTCAGTTTGCCAAAAGCTCAGTTCTCAGCTTTCTTTAATATTTCTTTGCTTTCTTGAGTGCACTTTTATCAAGTTTTTCAAAGGCTGGTGTAAGCTAAAGGACTTAACCCGCTGTTCAGACACTAACACAGTTCTTTTTATGCTCAGTAAACAGTTTACCAAAATAAAGTATAATTACCTTAATTCCTATAATTTTGTAGGCTTATTCAGAGTGTTGGCTTTTGAACTTTGCAAAACAGAAGAGGTCATCACTAAAGGGTAGTAATCCAGCTTTCTGTAGAAGTTTGAGATTTATGTTACAAAAACCAGAACACAAATGCACAATGTTTAACAATTTTTTAATTCAGGAAAACAGACTTCTAGGGCTTGTAGAAAAGCTTTTGTGCTGACAGATCTCTAGTGCTCATGTGCTTTTATACAGCTGCAAAAAATGTGTCATGTCTTGCTTTTGTAGATTTAACAGTTCTTTGAAGCTTACACAAAATGTGTGGTGAGCTGTGCAGGGCTTTTAGTGTCTTAAGTATTTGGTGTGTAGATTTACATAGAGAAAAGCAATTCGTGAAAACTTCATGGTATACCTAGGTTCAGTTCTGTAACACAAGGCAAATAAACCTCTAAACAGGGTTGCATCTTTCTCTGGAAACAACTGTCTACGTTGGTGCAAGCCAGCTCTGAACTTCCAGCATGAATGTTCCCCTTCCTCTGTGGCCCTGCATAAACATCACTTTGGAAGATTGGGAGGCTTCAAAGTAGAGGAGAATTATTGTCAATAACACACTGAGGATGCAGTAGATTAGATGTTAGCAAAAGAAGTTTTTAGCAGTGCCAGTAACTGACTTGTGGGTTTAAGCAAAGAGAGAGGGCTTTCAAACATACAGCTTTGAAGACAGAATGTCATGCTACGCTACAATGGCTTTTGTTCTTACCCTTTTGCCACTTGTGCAGAAACAAAGAAGGGCTAAAACAACTATAAAACCAAATATACCCCTCCCCTCAAAAACAGGTTTCTGGTTACTTGCATTGATGAGACTTCTTTATTAATTGGATAGAATTTTGTGTTGAGGAAGCAGAAGTTCAGAGCATGCACAAATAAATCTGTATGTTTTCTTTTGAGTTTGGGGATTAGCTTGGCTTCTAATATTTAGTAACACCATTAGCATTACACAGCCAGAGGCTGATACCGAGTGTTTGGTTGTAGACTATCCGAAGGATGAAGAAAATTCAAATTCCAGTAGCTCGACCAGAACCTGAACCAGTGTCTGAAAATGAGGATGATAGCTATGATGAAGAGATACGTGATCCAAGAAGCAGCCGTGGTGGTCCAAGTACTAGCAGAAGGCATGAGAAGAGCTGGGTAAGAGATCGAAGTGCTAGCAGAGAGAGAAGCTTGTCACCAAGATCAGACAGAAGATCTGTTACTTCCAGTCAGCCTGCAAAACCTACCAAAGTTACACTGGTGAAATCAAGGAAAAATGAAGGTAACTTGTATGTAACTCTCTTGCAACGACTTTTGCTGTTTTTTAAAGGCCAACTGCTTCAGTCAGTATTCTGTTAAGTGCTTCATGGACTGTATGAACAGTGCAGTTAAAAGTTTCTTTGCCCACATAACAGTAGCTAGCTGTAAACTAAAACACTTCTATTGTATTTCTGGTGGTATTTTTCATATTCCAAAATACATGTGCTTAATTAAGGCTAAAGTATTATATAGTGTAAATAAATCCCAGCTGTGCACCTAACATTTGGTAGTCAGTGGCTGCATACTTTCCATATACTTTAGTTGAGTTTTCAGTGTCTGTCTTGTTTGAAAGAGGGGAAAACTGTAGGTAGCATGTCAATTAAGCTGCTAAACAACAGCTATGATTACAGGCAGAGTTAGCGAAGAGATTGATATAATGGTAAATCCATAGTGTAATTCCAGTACAGCCCTTCATGTGCCAAGTTCACTGTCCTCTGTGTTTCTAGTGTAAAAGTTGTGTAAGGCAGTGTTGTAAATCTTTGGATACCTCCCTCCTTTTTTTTTTTTTTTTTTACTGTAGTTTCATCAGTTTTCTTTTTTTTCTTTTATTGCTGTTATATAAAGAGTATGGTCTACGATTGGCAAGCCACATATTTGTGAAAGAAATATCACAGGACAGCCTGGCAGCAAGAGATGGCAATATTCAGGAAGGAGATGTTGTACTGAAGGTATAGTAAATGGTGGTGGTGTTTGTTCAAAGGGAAAACTCACTGGGTAACTGTTCTTAGAACTAGCTGTCTCTCGATAGCATAATTATTGTCATATATTTACTGATCTTTGAAATGATATAATAAGAGGCACATATTCTAAGTATAAATCAACCTCTGTAACTGGAGGAAAATTTGTAAAGCTTTTTAGGTATTTTTGGTATTATTCCCCAGGCCTCATTCAGACAATAATGCCTACTGTAAATGCATAATAGAAAACATTTGGGGTGGTATGGGACTTCGGCCCTATGTGCTTAGTTATACAATATAGTGCTGTGGAACTGTGCTGTTGAGCAACACTTAGAATTTGCCTTCAGGTTAAATTCTGTTTTTTGTAGAAATTTATATACCCAGGGATTTTAAATTCATACTCATATTTTTTATTTCAAGACACTGCTGTAAATGTGTTGGTGCGGGAAAACGTACCATTCCTTACTCTGAGTGTAGAAGTGCTGGTTCAAAAAACATACCTAATATTTCAAAAGTTTTTTATTTGTGGTAGAGGCTTTGTCTTTTAACAGATGAAAATAATTTTCTGTACTATGTTATAGTTTGGATGAGCCCAGTAGTATTCCATTGTATTGTGGCAATTTGATAAATATCCCCAGCTATTTCTAAATATCATCAGACAGAAAATCACTATCTTTGTTGCAGATTCACTATTGCTTTTTTTTCAGTAAGTTTATAACTATTCTTTTCTTTCTCTGTTCCAGATAAATGGCACAGTGACGGAAAATATGTCCTTAGCAGACGCAAAAACACTAATAGAAAGGTCAAAAGGCAAGTTGAAGATGGTTGTTCAGCGAGATGAACGAGCTACACTGTTGAATGTCCCTGATCTTTCTGACAGTATTCATTCTGCTAATGCTTCGGAAAGAGACGGTGAGTATAAATAAACTTGATTTCCAAAGGAAGACGATAATTCCCTGTGTTGCGAAGATGTGAAATACCTAAGCGGGATGAGAGGGTGGGGAGGAGAAAAGTTAGGAGTAAGATTGTCACAACTGGGGACAAATTGTTGTTTGAATGTGGTTGAAATCCACACCTTCAAAAGCAGTGGAGAAAAAAAGATACGGTCCCTATTCTTGTAATTGTTCTTTCAGGAATGTTAAGTTTAGTTGTTTTGAAATAATAAACATAGATTTAACATCTTCATAAAAAATCTCTGCAAAAGCTTATTTCCATTTGAGCAGGTCACACCACCATTTTAATTACAATCATTTCATGAAAAAACAACTTTTATTTAACAGACATTTCAGAAATTCAGTCGCTGGCATCAGATCATTCCAACCGATCACATGACAGGCCCCGCCGCAGTCGTTCACGATCTCCTGACCAGAGGTCAGAGCCTTCAGACCATTCCAGACATTCTCCACAGCAGCCCAGCAACGGCAGGTGATGGCAGCATTGTATTATTTTTTAAATCAACTCTTTAATGTGACATATAAGTTGTAGGAGTGCTTGGATTTGTGCGGCGTAACAAATGTGATGCAGAGCTATGGTAGTAGTAATACAGCATTCTTTCTCTTGAGAGATGCAGCTGATAATGATGCAAATTATCTTAGACTGCAGGAGAAATAGAACCTTTAATTTCAGTGTTACCCCTTTTTTTTTTTTTTAAACTTAGAGCATGGTTGTATGAATGACAATATAAGTTTGATAGTGATATATGTTATTGAAGCTTATGCAATTATATTTTGGTTTTAGAAAGCAGTTAGCTGTGAGATTGTTTGAGATGACCAGTAACACGGTTCCTACTGAATGTCCAACCTGGGTAAACTTGTTGAAATCTTGCTTTATTTAAGGAGAGGCTTTTTATTTTCGTAATGAGCCTTCTTAGTTATCTTATGTTTCTGAATACATTTAATTCCTACAAACTAAGATGTATTGCGCAGCAGATTTAGCTTTTGGACTGCAGTTTTTAATATTTGAACTTGGTAGTGGGATATTCATGATAATTCTGAAGTAGGTAAGTCTAACTGTATATGAATTCAAAGAGAAGTAATGTGTAGTAGTAATGGTTTGTATGTGTATAGAAGTAGTAATGTAGAGAAGTAATGGTTGGGAATTTTTGCCATGTGAAGCTTTAGTCTTGAATAACGTAAAACTGTCCTATTTTGCATTTCTACAGTTTGTTGTAAATGGATGTTTTAATTTATTGAAATAGAATTTTAATGTTGGATTTTAGATTCTACTAAATAGTTGTAAGAGAAAAGTTTACTTTTCAAGTGCTCGTAGATGATGGACTAAAAGTTAGAATTGACCTGATGCAAACTGCAAATTCAGAGCCTGTACCTGAAGATTTTTAGATGCTGTCAAAAATTCTGAAAAGCAAATTGCAGCTCGCTGTTCCATAAAACTAAGACATGCCTGATTAGTGGTTATTAACACTTTCTTTGCCGAAGGGGAAAATAACACACAATACCTTCAAGGTTTTTAGAGTCTTTTAAGGGTTAATAAATCAGGAAGACACATCTTACCTGCATGTACCCCTTGGTGAGGTTATGGAGTACAGAGTTTTTTGCTTCTCTTCATGTATGTTGTTTGGAGGTACCACAAGGCATGAAAATTTGTTTTCAAGTAGGAACCCTGTGTTAGTGGGAGAAACTCCAAAGCAGGGTCCCAAATGCAGGGATTTGATTGTGAAGGTTGTGAGGACTCTGTCAGACCTAAAACCTTTATTTCTTGACGTGCATTGCTAATGCAGAGTGAAAAGGGCTTTTGAAGGGAGGAAAAAAAAATCCATCAAAACTGAAACTATGCCTGACTCACCCTAGTTTTAGTGCTTTCCTGCCCTATTGCAGTGGTTTAGGTAGATGGTCACTTCCTCCCTGTGGACTGCACTGTCAGAAGAATTAAATCCTTCCTGAGAAGGAACTTTGAAGTTATCTCATCTCTGAATGCATCCGCTATATCTGCTTTATGAACAAGAGCTATCTTGGCATGGATTGACTTCCTGCTGGACATGTCCCTTTCAAGATCAGAACATCTGGCCCTGAGCCACATAAAGAAAAACACGTTAAAAGCAACCTCTCTTTAGAGTGGTTATTTGTGCAAGCTCAAACGTGCTGTAAGATCGAATTAGTTGCAACTGCTTCATTTTTTTAAAAATTGGTGAAAAATCTGGAAGGGGAAAACAAGCTTGAGAACCATAAGATGAGGAATAAAAGGTGCAAAAACTCCTCAAATTGAGCTTAAGAAGGACATTAAAAATGTATTGAGGATTAATGAATCTCTACTTGGACAATGTTCTGCCAAGTGTTTGTATGTTCATGAGGAGAGAAATTCCAGGGGAACCCTCTTAGTCCTTTCATACAACCGCAGCCTGGCACTTGTCGGTGTCAGTGCTTCTGTCGTGCTTTGGCATCTGGCAGTGTCTTCAGGGTTGTCCACCTTTTGGTATTCCATACTGGTATGTACACCAGCGTGCCTGGTTTTCCTGCGTATAGAATTTCCGTAATAGTTGCTATTTGAACATTCTGTCCAAGCATTAAATAGCACTTGTAGTTTTCTTTAGTCCAGGGGAATTTCACAGATGTCTCTTGGACAGTCGTCATGAAATGTGGATTCTAGACATGTTCTTCTTAATTTACTAATAAAAAGGACTAATTACACTTGTAAGGTTCCAATTTTGCTTGCTTGGACTGCAAATTATCCATTGTCAGTCTTGAAAAGAATCCAGAGAATGAATCTTGCAAATCTCCAGATATAGATAAATATTCATAGCCCTGGAGACATGGAAAATCTATAGCCAGCTGATACTGAATTAGGTACTAAGTGAAATATACGATATAAATATGCCCTGGCTTTGAGGACGAGCTCTCAGAGAAGATCATGTTTTAAAGGTCTTAAGTATAGTTTTAAAATACACATATAATTTTAAA
The DNA here is from genome assembly GCA_033628505.1 of Tringa tobata. Classification (NCBI taxonomy): domain Eukaryota; kingdom Metazoa; phylum Chordata; class Aves; order Charadriiformes; family Scolopacidae; genus Tringa; species Tringa tobata. Next base: position 1,550,168 of record JAHREE010000136.1, read on the forward strand.
GATGCATAGAACAAGAACTGTTTAGGCAGAGGAAAAATGCATCTTAAATATAGAATGTCAGCTAATGTAAGGCAGCTGTGTATAATCTGTTAAGAGCTGTACGCAAAAAGCTGAAGTGAGCAAAAGAGGTCTCTGCACCCTAAGTTGGAGAGTATCACATATATTCTTTCTTCCCTGTCTGGTCTCATTGCTGGCATGACAAGTGGCATTTGCAGCCCGGTGCTGGCCAGGCTGCCAGATGGCACCTGGGGCTGCCCCTTGCTGCCTGGGGGCTCCCACTCCCGCGCCCCCTTCCTCACCTGGGCACTGGCATAGAGTGAGGGTTCCAGACCTTTCAGAGATTTATTCTGCCCATTTTCAAATCAAGTTGAAAAACTGGAATATAGGACCAAGATTGACCTCAGTACTTAGGAAGGTGCCTCTTGGCTCTTACTGTCTTCTCATGCTAAACAGTTTGAGATTTGCTAAAAACACATTTGGAAAGAGTGGTCGTATTTTTTTAAAAACTTTCTGTGGAAACCAACATTCTAACTGTGTGTTGCATACAATCTTGTTTTGTTCTGAAGTAATAGCCACAGTTGATGACAGTGTGTAGCTGACTGCATTTTGTCTCTGAAGGTTAATTAAAAATGCTTCTGTTAGCAATAGTTTAAAAAAAAAATAGTTTGTGGGAGGAAGTGAGGTACAGGGGGCTCTGACAGAGGCCAGATGTTAAACAATAGTGTGTCAGCACACACGGTGACAACACTCCTGTCTCTGGGGAAGTGTGGCTGTCTCAGTTTTCAGCGAGTTTCCATCACCTGGAGCCAGTGACAGGGCCAAGTTGTTTCCTGTATCATCTCACAATATGAAATAGTCAGTGCTTACTGCACAATTTAGAAAAATTCTACTCTTGTGTTCTGATTTTTTTTCCTTTTTGTTCCATCACAATTGTGTTTCTATCAGCTTCTTCCCACTTAAACTAACCTTTTGCAGGCATTTTAATTGACAGGGTGTATTTGCCTATGTGCAAATGTGCAAAGCACGTTGCTTTAGGTATTTACCTGACTGTATTCTGTGCTATGCTCTCAGTGTCTGCATTTTAGTTACTGTTCTTGAGAGCTGTCTTCTTCCATATTTATGCTCTTTTTGGATAAATGCAGGTATAAAAGCAGCATACAGTGGTTTTGGACTATGTGGAAGGGAACTGTAAAATGAGTTTTGTCCTCGTGTAGTAATTGCAGTATTTCCAGCTTTACTTTTAAAGCAAAACAGAGAGACTACTATTTTGGAATAATGCTTTTGTTAAGCTTTAGGAGATGCTTGGAAACAGGTAGAGAGGCCTCATGGGGAAACTTACTGTAATATCTCATTAACTAGTGCTCATTATCCAAAAATCTTTGGATGGGGAAGGGAATTAGATGTGGCTTACGCTACTACAGGACTCTCATTTTTTTCTTTATAAGACACTTAGTATGCATTTAACTAGCTAAACGTACATGTCTGTTTTTAACAACCCAGGAACTATTTTCAAGGGAATGAGGAGTCCAGTCGTATTTTAGTTGAGTGCTGGAAATAAAATATGTAAGCTTTTAGCTTATGCACTTGTATTTTCATCATATTTTCATTTGTACATAAAATTGAAAGAGGAATAAAAAAAGTTTTATTAGTGAAGTTTTGGAACAAAGTAGAAGGATAAATGCTTGGTTTTCATTTTGCTAGATGTAATGGTTTTGGAGTCATTTTAATCAACTCTGCAAGCCCCCCAAAAGGGGTTTGTTTGAATAAAAAAAGGCATAAATAAGGATTTTTAAAATTAGGCTGTACTGGTTTTTACCAATGACTTGTAACAAGATGGTTGTTCACAGTGCAAGGGTGCCTGTGTCTTCCCAGATTGCTGCAGTATTTTTCTGTATTCTACTTTTTTTTTTAGTTGCCTTCAGGCACACAGTTTTAAAACTGGCAGAAAAAAGTACTGAGAAGTCTTGGTATGTCTTGGCTCAATAGCTGAGCTTTGTTTCTGACGTTTCAAACTTCACCACGTTCTGCTTGTATTTAGATGTTTGCTGTTTCTTCTACTCTTTCTCATACATCTTGGATGAGTAGATTTGCTGGGATCTATTTTCCTAAGTCATACTTCTAGCTCTTGAAGTACCAGTTCTGATTAAAACAAACAGTCTTTACTCTGTATAATGGATTTTTTTGATCCATTTGTACTTTATGAAGAGTGATACTCATTATTGCCTAGTAGCACCATCTAGCTGCTGCTAGTGAAAAACTTCACCTTTTTTTTTCCCCCCAAATACAGACCTCTCCTTTATGAGAGATGGCCTTGCACCTGCTGACCAAGCTGTTGTTATCGCTGAGGAAGTACCTTTTTTTTTTCCCCTCCTTGGCAATTAAGTCTGATATTATATATAAAGTTGTGATTTTTTTTGTCTGTCTTCTCTCAAATACTACTTACATTGTTGCTTACTTGCTGGCTCTCAGGAATTGAATAGCTGTTTTCTGAATACATATTTTTAGAATGTACATGCTCTGGAATTAAGACTGTCTCTGATATATTTGATCTACTTTTGTCTTTCCAGCTGATTATTAATGTTCCTCTACTCTGACGCTATTAAATTATTTATTATTCAACAGATAAGGTGTAACAGTTAACATTTCAACACACAGCATATGTTCTGTTCAGTTCTGCTATAGTACAGCTGGTAGCTGTACCTATAGATAACTATAGAAATGCCTGATCTTTTGAGCTAAGTGTTTATGCTTATGTGCTTTTGAGCTTTGATTGCTCTCATCATTTAAAGAACTAGAGATACTTTTTTGCTTTTTTTAATTTGTCACGTATGCCTTTATTTCACACTGTAAGCATGTGTAGGAAATGCATAAGAAGCAGCAAGTTGTTTTTTTACTGAAATACAAGGGTGACTGAGTGTATGAGAAGCGCTTCTGCCTTGCAATAGCTGTGGACTGAAGATCTCATGCTCTCTGAAGACTGAGAAATGAGGGGCATGTTTGTGTTCTACCTTTTATCTCTGCAAAGCCCTACAAGAGCCACAACGGCAGCACATAACGCTTCAGGGAAACTGCCACACAAAGGAGCAGATAAATTGGCTCTTTCGCAGCAAAGCCTAAGAGTTATCTAAAAATCCATGATTTCTACAAGGAGGGGCAAGAGAAAAACCAAAAAGACCATCGTAACTACTCTTGTCCCCTTCTTCCCGTTGCTTCTCAATTTCTTACGTAGCTTTCGGTATATACAGCAGAAGTGTGGGAGTTGGGTGCTCGAAGCAGAGAGCAGTCTGTCTCGCCATGTCTGTCTTTCTAAATAGCTGTGTCCCGAGCAGTCCTCTATTAACGTGAAGTTAGGACAAAATGCTCAGATATAGAAATGGTAAAAATTGTTAATAATGTGATAGTCTAAGAACAAAAGCTTTTTAAATAGGAATTGGTAATTGCTTACCCGCCAAACCTGAATTTTGTGAATGAAAGGATTTATTCTTTAGTCTTAGTAGAACAAGGTCATAGAAACAATTCTATATGTGGAGCGGAATCTTTTTTTCTAATATAGTCTTCGAAGCAGAGAAGATGAGAGAATAACTAAACCAGGAGCTGTCTCTACACCAGTAAAGAATGCAGATGATGTTTCTAAGGCTATGGAAGAGGTGGCAGTCGAAAGAACTGAAAAACAAACTCCACCGCTCCCAGGTAAAAACATGAAAATATTTTAATTATGCCTGTTGTTGAAAATGGATGACCAGTAAAGACTTCATGCCATTGTGTATTTGTGGAATGACTGCTAACATCTTGAAACAATCAAGTCCTGATTATTTTTTGTTTCTGAATATGAACAGTCTTTGTCACCATAACCCCATTTTATATCTCAGGTTTTCAGGACTGAAACTCTTAAGCTGTAGGGTCTCTCCATTATATGGGGGTCAAACTTCAGTGTTCAGAGCTGTGTTTGCAGATGACGATCATGAAGAGTTTTGTCCTGATTTCTCAGCCAGGTTAAAACTCACCAGTTCTTTTCTGAGAATCAAGCAGTAGACTGGTTCTTACGGGTTACTGTAGCAGATTATATTTAAACAACGACGCAGTTAAGCCTGTTTAGAACTACTGTTCCCAAGACACAACTCAAAACACTCTGAGATGCTTTGTTACTGTAGCACTTACTAACTATGGTCACGGACCAAGAAGGCTTTTTAAGAAATACAGTACAACTAATAAAATCAGAACAAAATCTCATTCCTTTTTTTCATAAGGGAAGGATAAGCTACATGGCAGAAGATAAAGGCCAGTTAGTATAAAAAAACCCAAACACGTAAGACAGGACACTGTTTGGGCAGGCTGACCTGTAAGGTTTTTGTTTACAGAATGAGGCCCTTCAGTGAAATTTTAAGTGGAGAAAGAGGAGCTGTGCAGGTGGTTTAGAGGGGGCTGTTGCTGAATGGCTGGGTAGGATGAAAAAAAGCACATTCAAGCTTGAAAATATTTGAAGACTTAAGGAATGAGCAGTGACACTTCTGCATGTAGTATTCGGTAGCTCAGTGATGAATTGGAAGAGTTATGATGTTGATAGACTCTGAAAGATCTTGAAAATGAGAACAGTGGGTTTTCTGATGCAGCAGCCATTATTAAAAAGATTGTCACAGGAGGAGACCTTTTGCAGTGGTGTTATGAAAAGATGCAAATAAAATAAAAGATAGAAAAAGGAAGTGGTAGTGAGATTAGAAAGAAGAAATCTGTATTTTCATAAGATACTGAAGATAAAAAATTGGCATAATACAAAGCTAGCCAGGATAGGAGATCCTTGAGATGGTTCTTAATCCAAAGTAATGTACTAATAACTGCTTTGAGGGACTGGCAAGCAAGTAATAAGTACTGTGGGGATTTTGTTGGTTAGTGAGGAGGAAGAAATGTTCCATTCTTGGGTGAACGGGAAGAGGCACATGAAAATATTTAATTTGGATGGGAGGAGATATAGGTCAGTACAAAAAGACAATGTTTAAATTTGTTTCTGCAGAAAAAATTAACTTGCCATAATATATAGTCTGAGATAAAAAGGTGTAATAAAGGGCACAATCCTTTAACAGCCTCACGGAAAGCTCCAGGGAAATGAGGATGTTATAAAGACTGTAATGAAAATGTGGTTAGAGAAGTGGTTGGCAGATTCTGTGACAGTTTGCTACTTATACTCAGAGCAAGACAACTGTCGTGGTTGATTGTGTCAAAGGAGAGTATTTGTTCAGAGGGATCATCAGAGGCTTAGGCTAGGAATGGGTCATTAAAGACTTAAAGGAAAATGCTACATTACATTAAAAGTATTATTACCGAGTTGTTGTCTGAAATTCACAATTTCAAACAAGTCTGTTCAGTGATTTGAAAGGAAGATGGCACAGTTGCTGGGAAGATCAGGGATATTAGACTAGTTTGAAGCAAGCCCAGTTTGAATTCATCTTATTTCAAGTGTGCGGAGATAGGCCTTAAATACAAATTCTTCTAACGTGCCCAGCCACGTAGGAGAGAAGAGCTCCTGTTAGTGCCCCTTTACTGAGGGAATACTGCAAAACCTATGCAGCAGAGGTATAGTCAGTGCTTATCTAAAGGACCACCAACTGGACCAAAGTAAGTGTTGAAATCTGCCATCAAGACATGCAGCAGCAGTTCGAGTGTGTGGTGTCTTCAATTAAAAAATTCAATTCTTGAAGGAAGAGAGCCAGTGGAAAATGAACAAGTTATGTCAGATAAACCAAGGTGAGAAATAGCAGGGTTGAAAGTGGTCTTGTGAGCATGAAGCCTTCTGCTTCTTGTAGTTTTACATTATTCAGAGTACTTAATGAAGTACAAAAGAAGTCTTGGGATTTTTACTGAAGTAATAATTAGGCCAGTAATGATGCCATTTTGAATGGTACTGTGGGAGTGTCTTCTGTTATTGTAAGTTTCTAATATTTCACTTTTAAGTGGGTAGAAGGTGGCTACGGAAGAAATCGTTAAGCTTTTAATTAAGTTAAGCTTTATTTTCTCATCTTTAAATGAACAAATGGACATTTGAAATATTTTGATATTTTAATAGAACCAAAACCAGTGTATGCACAAGGAGGTCAGCCAGATGTGGATTTACCAGTCAGTCCATCTGATGGTCCTTTACCCAATTCAACCCATGAAGATGGAATGCTTCGGTAATGTAACTCTAAACTCTGTTCAAATCTGCCTGGTCCTTGAGCAAACCAAGCTTTCATCCAAGGTGATGAATAACCTCTATAAATGGTCTGATGTAAAGTTTGATATGCTGTCCTGATACTTCTGCTCAGAAATACTAGGATGAAGGCTTTTGGTTTATTCCTGAGCCTTGTTGGCACTTATATTGCATAATATACCACTTTTAAGTCTCTTAATTTTCTATGGAAATAAGCAATTACAACGATCAACAGGTGAAAGGAATTTGTGATGTTTCTTGCTCCCTGGGCACCTGCACCTCTCCTGCCCCATCCTCTTTTCCAGAATATGCTTCAGAGATACTGAAGCATATTCTTTTCCTTTCATAATTATCAGAGAGTAATGAGTAAAGGTCACCGCAGAAATGTGCAAAGTCATGACGTGAAAATGAGTTGACTGCAACAGGGATCTCCTTTATGGACATTAGTGTACATAAGAATAGATTCTCTTGGTTTTGTCTCAAATTCGTCTTAATCTCTTTAGAGCCAAAATAGATGTATATGCTAGCACAGGCCTTTAAAAGGAGGAAGGTTTTTGGAAGGGAGTATCAAAGTGCCTCACTTAAATCACTGTGTGAGCGTAAGACAAACAAACCCCACTAAACAAGTAAGTACGGGTGGGGTTTTTGAAGTGCTGCTAATGAGTGTGGTGTAATCCTGCGGTTGATAAGCAGCTAATGGTATGCATAATATAATATCCTCTAATTGAAATGGTAGGCAAATCAGTTCTTTGCATGTGTTCAATCTCAAATTTACCAGGCTATTTTATGCTGTTACACCTCTAAGTAGAATAATTTCTAATTCTCTAGGCCAAGCATGAAACTGGTAAAATTCAGAAAAGGAGATAGTGTGGGCTTGCGACTGGCGGGTGGCAATGATGTTGGCATATTTGTAGCTGGTGTTCTGGAAGACAGCCCTGCAGCGAAAGAAGGATTAGAGGAAGGGGACCAGATTCTCAGGGTATGTCAAAAACAATGAGTACAAATGTTTTCTTGTACCAAAGCGGGTTTTCTTTCTGTAGTATTGAATATATTGCCTTTGTAGTTCGTACAGTTTTTTTTCTGTATGTACTTATTAGATGACTTAATAGCAGCAAAATCTCCTGTTACTGTACTGTTGCTAGGAAGTTTAGTGAGTTTTTCATCCAATTTCTTAGGCTGATTTCAGCTGATAAAGTTTGGGTTTTTTAACTCTTCAGTTGCTAAATTGTCAGAGGGCTCTGTATGTTACTGATGTTTATAGGTGCTCCATAATATTGATTTAAAGAATGGAAAATGAGCAGTTACCTATTATTCTGGAAGCTGTGCTTTTATCAAGAAATAAACTGTGGCTATTTAGAGGTACAAGAGACATCTTGAGATAGATGCACTTGGTGTGTATGTATGAAACTGAATTTAAAAACCCAAAGAAAACCCTAGCACTAAGTTGATTTAGATTTCCCATTGTATAGTTAAATCTCTGTTATAATGCTGTATGCTGAATCAAACTGATTGCTTTGTTGATACCAGGTAAATAATGTAGACTTCACAAATATCATCAGAGAGGAAGCTGTCCTTTTTTTGCTTGATCTTCCTAAAGGCGAAGAAGTAACCATTTTGGCACAGAAGAAAAAAGACGGTAAGTATTTGTATATCGTGAGGGATGTAGTAGACTGCTTGGAACAACATAAAAAGTATAGCAAATGACTGATTTCTGGCTTGCAAGAGATTGGCACCTTATGCAGTCTATTTACAGTTCCTTTGGCTATGGGACTTTGGGATAGGTTACTACTACAAATGGACTAGAGAGACTGATATTGTAACAGTACACCCTTCCCCTCCCGCAAACAAACAAACCAATCTCCCCAAAAGAAAAAAATTCAAACAAAAAAATCACCAAAAAATAACCCCTAGCATCTGACAAAAGTATTGGCATTAAACTGTGGGGAGGTGGAGCAGGAGAGTCTGTTGTAGTTATGCCATTGAAAATGAGTTAGTACACTGAGGCTTTGAGAGTTGGGGTTGTTCAGCCTGGGGAAGAGAAGGCTCCGGGGAAATCCTTTAGCCCCTTCCAGTACCTAAAGGCGGCCTACAGAAAAGATGGGGAGGGGCTCTTGGTCAGGTAGTGAAGTGATAAGGCAAGGGGTAATGGCTTTAAATTGAAAGAGAGGAGATTTAGGCTAGATACTAGGAAAAATTTTATGCTGAGGGTGGTAAGACACTGGCCCAGGTTGCCCAGAGAGGTGGTAGATACCCCATCCCTGGAAACGTTCAAGGTCAGGTTGGATGGGGCTTTGAGCACCGTGGTCTAGTTGAAGATGTCCCTGCCTATGGCAGGGGGGTTGGAACTAGATGACCTTTAAAGGTCCCTTCCAACCCAAACGGTTCTGTGGTTCTCTGTGCATGCACACAGAACTTTTTTTCCCCAGTAGGATTCATTCCTTCCAGGGGAACAGAATTAAGCTTGTGCTGCCACCAGATTTTTGACCATGAAAGTTGAATGTATGTTGGTAGAGTTTGCTATTAATAGTTATGCTGCTTAAAGTAGAGCAACTCAGAGACATTAAGGCTTCTTGAAGTTTATTTAAAACAAGGAGAATTACCGTGAGGCGCTGCTTTGAGTGATTCTTGTGAGTGTGAGGACATTGCTTGAACTTATGTAACTTTACATTTTGGGTTTTCTTTTTCTTTTTTCAGTTTATCGTCGCATCGTTGAGTCAGATGTAGGAGATTCTTTCTATATCAGAACTCATTTTGAATATGAAAAGGAATCTCCTTATGGGCTAAGTTTCAACAAAGGGGAAGTGTTCCGGGTGGTGGACACTCTTTACAATGGCAAGCTGGGTTCATGGCTGGCAATTCGAATTGGCAAGAATCATAAGGAAGTTGAAAGAGGTATCATCCCTAACAAAAACAGGTACGATCTTAAAATACTTAAATTGCTGTTTTAAAGCTACAATTGTTAAGTTCTGCATCTGTATAATGAATGATGGGACTTGTCTGCAGGACACTGGTTTATGGAACCGGTTCAGTCAGAAAAAGTGATGAAGTGTTAAACTGAAGTTAAAAATCTGATCTACGGATTTGCTTTTGACTCTGGTACAGTCAGAACCATAAAACTTTCTTTTCAATACATGAGACAAGGCTATGTAAACCTTTAGAAATGTGACACCAGCCTCAGTAGCTCAGTCTTCTACTTTCTAATACCACAAAAACAAAAGCTTGATTGAGGAGGTGGTAGTGTTTTTTGGAGGTATAAACTTGCTAGTCAAGCATTGCTTCAGAAGCTGACTTCCTTGATAACTGGTTGGGATTTGTTGTCATCTTAGAGCTGAGCAACTAGCTAGCGTACAGTACACGCTTCCAAAGACAGCAGGAGGAGATCGAGCCGATTTCTGGAGATTCCGAGGTTTGCGTAGCTCAAAAAGGAACCTCCGAAAAAGCAGAGAAGATCTTTCTGCCCAACCTGTTCAGACAAAGTTTCCTGCCTATGAAAGAGTTGTTCTTCGGGAAGGTATGGATTTATTCTTATTGTTGCAGGTTAACAGGTTTGTGTGGTTTGCTTTGTATTAGCCTGTGTATTTAAGAGTATCTTGCATTTGTTTTAAGCAATCAATATATTTTGACTTTTTTTTCCTTCAATTCTAGCTGGGTTTCTCAGACCTGTAACCATTTTTGGTCCAATAGCTGATGTTGCGCGGGAGAAACTTGCTAGAGAAGAACCAGATATCTTTCAAATTGCAAGTAAGTGTGAGATCAGGTTCTTCTGCAGTTAGGAATTAGTCAACTTGCTTTTGCTGGATTGTTTCTACATTATTACTGTAGCCATTAACGTGTTTAACAAGATGTTCATGATGTAAAGGAACAGACTAAATGCAAGCTCTTTCAGTATTCAGTTGCTAATAATTCTCTGAAGGTAAAAGTAATATTAGTTCTGTTTCTAGCCGCCTCAAATTTCATTTTAATTTAGTACCTTATTCTAAGTGCTTGTGTAAAGAGGTAATGATTTTTATGGACAAATCGGTGGGTAGATTTTTCATGTATTATTTGGAAGCAGGAGGAGTGTCTTCAAACTGAATTGACAGTTTGAGCTATGAAATGTGTTTTTGTTTTTTTTGTCTTAATGAGGAAATGTAGAATATGTTGTAAACTTGTAACAGATTTTTCCTGTGTCCTCTGCCAGAAAGTGAACCGAGAGATGCTGGTACTGACCAACGTAGTTCTGGCATTATTCGTCTTCACACTATAAAACAGATAATCGATAGAGTAAGTCTTTTATTGTCACTGTACTTTTAACACAAGACTAAATGGTATCACCAAGTAGCGTTGTGGGTTTTAAACATAGAAGAATAACTAATGTGTGCTTGCTTTAAAAATGCTTTTCTCATCTTTCTATTGCTTCATTTAAAAAAAAACCAAAACAAAACTGATCACCACCCCTTTCCTTCTCCATATTAATAACTGCAGCCTAGAAGTAGTTCTAGGCTTTGCTCCAGGGAGCGTTGTCCCCTCTCCTTTAAGGCTGTTTTAAGCTGTTTCCTCTTTCACTTAAAGCCATGGTGTGGCATCACAGCTAGAAATTGTTACTTTAATTATGGAGTTGTTAGGTTTTCCAGCACCCCAATTTACAAATTAATAACTTGACATCAGTTTTTTGTGCAAGTACTAGGGAAAAGGGTCCTTCAGTCTCACTTCCTTAATATCCTTAAAACTTCTGACATTAGCTCATGATATAAGACTCTAGTCCTTACCTTATTTCCTGACTTAAAAACAAGCTGCAGAAACAAGCTTTCAGATTGGCGGGGAAGCTATTCTGGCAGTGAAGTGGGGATGCTGTGTGCTTGAGATGAATCTCGCACTGGATGAAAGTTGGCCAAGTTCTTGCATTTAGAGTAACTTTTTTTTTTTGCTTTAAAGGAAGATGGAGGTGTGTAATGAGATTAGGTCTTGTGTTTCTCTCCTTCCTTTTTTCCTCTTAGCAGAATGTTAATAGAAAACTGCTTATTTTTAGTTTAGTGCATGCTTACTTTGAGGAGATTTTTTTAAACAGGGAGTTTAATATTAAAAAGCTCACAGTAACACCATCAGTCCTACAGCTAAGAACGTATATGCCTGTGTAGCCCGGTATTGGAATTGGTTTGGTTTCTGTTATTCAAATGGGAAAACAATTAAAATCAGTAATTGGAAACAATGAACTCTGTAAGGAAATGTAAAATAAATTTGTGGAGCATGTTTAAAAAAAATAAATCTAGTATATAAGTGATTCATTTTCTTCCCTCTGCCTCTTTTTACCACAACAGGACAAACATGCTTTATTAGATGTCACTCCTAATGCAGTGGACCGTCTGAATTATGCCCAGTGGTATCCTATTGTAGTGTTCCTAAATCCTGATTCTAAGCAGGGTGTAAAGACTATGAGAATGAGGTTGTGCCCAGAATCACGAAAAAGTGCCAGAAAGCTGTATGAAAGAGCTCACAAGCTACGCAAAAATAATCACCATCTCTTTACAAGTAAGTATTTAGATATAGTGGATTAGTATTTTTTGAGGGGGGGAGGTGAGATGAGAGTAACTTCTTCCTCCAGACTCTTCTGCAAACGAACCAAGTCAAGCAGTTGTTGACAAGTTCAGGCCTCCCCCGTTCGATACCCTACTGGTTCATTGAGGTGTGTGTTTGCATCTAACTGCACAAACGTAAAGCAATCTGAAACATCAGAATTACATTTCTAACAGATCTGGTGGCTTTGCAACATCATCGGCCAATATCAAACATTTGAATAAATAGGAAGATGATGTAACTTTATTTTTTTTTTTTTTTTTTTTATTTTTTTTTAGTCAGGATAAACTGAAGCCAAGCCTTATTCTAAGCTACTGTTGACTCAGTATTTCCTACGGGATAAAATGTTCCAAGCTACATCAAGCCTTAAGGTTGCTTTTGAATACTGGTATTTACATTACTGTTTAAATCTCAGGGTTTTAATCTACCAGTTTATATTGCTTGTATTACTGATGGTACAGATCCTTCTCATAGTTCTGCAGAAATCATAAGTCAAACTAACCTGCTGTACTTCTAGCTACCATAAACTTGAATTCAATGAATGAAGGATGGTATGGAGCTCTAAAGGAAGCAATTCAGCAACAACAGAACCAACTAGTGTGGGTTTCAGAAGGAAAGGTAAGAAATAATGTGTTTGGGGAGAAATGGCAGAACTGCATTTATGAGAGAATTTTTGTTCTTTCATTCTTCCTGGTGTTACAGATATTGGCAAATACTTGTGGAATGAACTTTATTTTTTCCTCCTCGTTTTAACCATCATTTGAAGATGGAAAGCAGTAATGACTTGTGGCCATGTTAACTGCTCAAAATTGATTTGTCACTGTATCAGTTATTCTGTTAATGAGGGCTGTAAGCTTTTCTTTGTGCATGTAGCAGTGTAGTAAGTGAGAGCATTTGACCATTGCCACTGTTAACTGGGGGATATATTATTGCTTTGAAGACTTGGGGGAGACTGGATGCTTTTTCTTGAAATAACTTCTGAGTGTTCTGCCACATTGGTGCTTGGGGCTGGGATTGCCTGATGACGAATTGGTTTTTTCATTAAGGTAAAAGCAAGTGGTATGTTTGTGTTCTTTCTGACCTTTCTGAGAACTGCTCTCAGTTGTGAGAACACAGATACATAATCAGAAGTTAGTATTTTCTGTTCCCCACTGAAACTCCACTGTCTTCTCAAGCTGCGTGTTACACTATGCACACTAGGTCCATCCTTTTGAGGAGCTAATACCAGGCAAACTGCCAACTACAAGTAAGCAAATGGTGAACCAGCTATTGCTACGTGTTTCTTAATATTTTGATCGTCTGTTTCTGTTCAGATTGAGCTCCTTTCACTTCCTTAGGGAGGAACCATCTTCAAGTTAATGAATCCAATACCATAATATCACTTCAAAGCGCAGCATTGTTTCTTTCCAAACACTGTGATTTCTGTGAGCACTATGCACTATCCCCTCCCTTACACTGGCAGTCATTTGACTGCTTAGTAAAATGATTCGAAGAGCGAGAGTGCAGAAAGGTGTAAGCTTAACATCTTCAATGATTGAAACCTGGTTTCTCCTCCCCTATGATGTTCAGGCTTGTTGAATTTTCATACTGTTGTTGGGCTGTTGGATTTGGAATCTTCCAAATTTAATGGAATCTTCCAAATACCAGACTTTCTATTGTGGTTTAGAACAAGATAGATACGTTCCATTTGTTCAGTTCTTCATTATCCACAAAAAGAAAATCCTACCTTTATGCTGCCTGAAAAAGGGCATTGTTTAAAAGGCATTTCAATAAATGTGTACTCTAATTTTGTTTGACACAGGCAGATGGTGCTACAAGTGATGACCTTGATTTACACGATGACCGCCTTTCATACCTCTCAGCTCCCGGTAGTGAATATTCGATGTACAGCACAGACAGCAGACACACATCTGATTACGAAGACACAGATACAGAAGGGGGTGCTTATACTGATCAAGAACTGGATGAAACTCTGAATGATGAGGTTGGGACTCCTCCTGAATCTGCTATTACACGTTCTTCTGAACCTGTTAGAGAGGATTCGTCTGGAATGCATCATGAAACTCAGACTTACCCTACTTATGCATCTCAGGCTCAGCCACAGCCAAATCTCAGAATAGATTCTTCAGGATTTAAAACAACTACTTCTCAGCCGGTAAGACAGTAATTTTATACACTGACCACTGTACATTTACTTCAGGTTGCTAGTGCTCTTCAACAAGAAATCTGTGTTTATAGTCTGCCTTACCAGTATTGTGAGTGCATACAAGAATCTGTCAGCAGCAACAATAATATGTTGTAATGAATTAGAGAATCAGCTTGCCCTAGCTGTTTTAGTGACTCATTCTGACAGGAGCAGGATTGAAGTACCAGTCTACTTTCATTAAATGGTTTGCTTTTTTAATCTTCAACATAATGAACTTCTGGAAGCGCTAGTGCATGATACTTTCGGTACATTTCATTCTACATTTAGCTGCATTGAGCAAAGCATCATTTAAGTTATTTTAATATAAATCAAAGTCATACAGTGATTCAATAGCAGTATATTTAAAATATTTTAAACACTTCACAGAAAGCAGAAGCCTCACCTGCAGTCCCTTACCTTTCCCCGTCGCCTGAATCAAACCCTGCAACCTCATCAACCTCTGCAGTAAATGCTAATGTAAACCTAACTAATGTCAGACTGGAGGAGCCTACTGCTGCTCCTTACAACTCTTACCAGCCACAAGCGGGCCCCTTAAGAACATCAAGTACTGAGGGAGCTCATATAGTCCTAAGAGATCAAGAGCCATCATCCTTATCGCCGCATATAGATCCAGCAAAGGTACCTGTGCCACATTGTTGCGCTGATTTCCTGCTATACATCAAGCTAGCACATGATCTTTTTGGTTTTCCCTTACTTGGAGAATTCCTTCTGATTTTTTTTTTTTTTTTTTTCCTATAAGAGATCATGCAGGTTACAAAAACACAGTGCATCTGAATTGCTAAGCATCGTCTAATGTTTTGTGTGCATGGCTTCAAACTACACTTTTCACTTCTCAAAAAATGACATTTTTTAAAAAAGGCTGCGTTCTGTATTTTGATTTTACTTTGTGTGACTTTTGTTGGCTTGTCAGTGTTCTGCTGTTTATTAATGAGGCCTTGAGAAAAATCTGTTATTTCCCTTAAATGACACTACATCTTTGCATACTTAAAATCATATTGAATCCTTGATTATGAAGATGAATCCAATTTGTTGGGTGACCCTATATGCTTCCTCAGCAATGCTAGAACTTAAATCAATTTACTCACCCTCTTCCCACACCCTGCAAAAAAAGTGTGTGTGCCCTCCCCTTGCCCCTAACGCCAACCCCAGAAGATGAGAGACTATTACCTTTGTCTTTCCCTCTTAATGTGTTTACATATTTTTGCTTAAAAATAGGACTGGAAGGGATTTCTTGAATCACCAAGTTCAGCTTCCTGTGATTGCACACAACCGCATCACATTATTCTGCTCTTAAACAAAATTAAAGCCAATATTTATTATAACTTAGGTTTGTTTAAAACATTACATTTCAAATGCAGCTGCAGTTACTCTTCATTTTAACTGAAAAGTATGCCTCTCTCTTTAACAGGTTTACCGAAAGGATCCATATGTTAATGAAGAAGCATCCAGGCAAAGCTACGTCTTAAAACAGCCAGCAATTAATCACCCAGTACAGAGACAGGAAAGAGACCCAAATCTGATCTATGAATCCCAGGCTCAGTACGCAGAAAAACAACCGAGTAGGGACTATGAACAGTCAGCGTACAGGTATGAGTCTACAAACTATGTAGATCAGTTTTCTCGTGGTTATGACCCTCGCCTACATTATGATGACCGCGTGCCTCCCTACGAGGAGCACTGGTCATATTATGATGAAAAACAGCCCTATAATCAAACAAGAACAGCTTATGAAAACCAGCCTCCTAGGGATCTTGATTCCAGACAAAATATAGAAGAGAGCACAGAACGTAGCTATTACCCAGCACAACCTCGTTTTGAGGAACCCCCTCCAATGAGCTATGATGGCAGACCTCGCTACGAGCATGCACCCAAAAACTTCAGCTTACCACAAGTGCGATATGAAGATCAACATACTGTTGGATACGACACGCATGGTAGATACAAACAAGAAGCTCAGCCATACCAGTCAGCCATATCTCGATCTCCTGAGCCGAAGCAGTACTTTGATCCACACATACGGGGCTATGAACAAGGTCCTCCTCAAGCTTATAATGCTAAAGCTGGACAATATGAGCCTTCTCATGGCACTTCAGGTGTTTCTCTTCCTCCTCCCCCTTCATCACAAACCAAACCAGAAGTTTTGCCTTCTAACAGTAAACCACTGCCTACGCCGCCATCTTTAGCAGAGGAAGAAGAAGATCCAGCCATGAAACCACAGTCTGTGCGAAGTAGGGTTAAGATATTTGAAAGGAGAAGATCACCATCTTTGGAAAAAATGAAGGACCCAAGTGATACATCAGCTGTCAAGGTAAGAGTCACTTAAGTTTTTTAATTCCCGCTTTTAGCTAATGAGGCTACATTGCAAGAAGTAAAATACTGTCTTGGAGATAAAGCTTTGCTGCTTGTGGAATAGCCTTTTAGCAACCAAACTGCAGGGTGTTTTAAAAGCAGAAGATGAAAACTTTTGTGAAAACACTGAAGGGGATCTTGCTGTGCTGAAAACTCCTCCAATTTATCTTTCATTAGTGTTTCATTGCGGCTTTTCTTCTGGGGGAAGCAGGGGGAGGGCAGTCTTAGTTTTCTTACTCATAAAGGGCTGTATCTTTCTAAATGTTAGAATCTAAGAGAATATGTTGTGCTTTTCTTTACAGCCACCAGAACTGGCACCTAAGCCTACGCTCACGAGTATGAGTGGTCCAAAACCAACTTCTCAAAGCCAGTATGAACACGACAAAACAACTTACAGGTAGATGCACAACTGATTAATTAAATTTAGTTTTCAACATAAGATTAGAATATTCAGAAAACACATCTTAGTGACTCAAATTAGAAGCTGTGGGTTGGAGAGTCAGAGTGTGTCAGTATGATTTCTGTGCCAATAGTAAGGCAGGGCAAAAAGTCTCATGAACATGGTTGCTGGGAAGCGAGGGGAGAACACAATATGTTGTTTCAGTGTTTTTGGGGAGGAAACTTAGCCAGTATCTCCATCTTTCTTTTTCTATGCTAAATTGAGATAATTAGAAAGAAAACCAAAAGGGAAAAGGAAAGGTAAAAGGGAAATAAGGATTTTCTTTCTTTATGCTATGTCACACCTATCTAATTTCCATTCAGTATAGGTTAAGAAGGCAAAGTGTGCAATTATAAGAATTACATTTTAGTTGTTTTATTACCAGCTAGGTTATAAAATAGAATTTTAATTCAGGTACTTACGCTTGTTCAACTGTGCAAGGAAACTGTATATTATTATTCTTGATTAGGGCCCCAGAACCACAGAGACCTCAAGTGAAGCCACCTGAAGATATTGTACGTTCAAATCATTATGATCCTGAAGAAGATGAAGAGTACTATCGAAAGCAGCTCTCATACTTTGATCGCAGGAGTTTTGAAAATAAGCCATCTGCGCAGGTTCCTGCCAGCCATCATTCTGAGCCCACTAAACCAATACACTCACAGAATCAGCTGAATTTCACCAATTACTCTAAGTAAGTTTGGGAGATTTCTTATTTTTTAATATGAAAAAGGAGGGAGACTTATAGGACTAGAACAGAAATTCTGCCTCTATCAGTGAAATTCTAGGGGTTCATGATATCTAATTGAAATATTTCTTCCTTTAGATGTAGCTTTAGTTTGAAAACACACAACTGCATGATGTTTTATTTTAGTAAATGAATAATTTTTGTAGGTTTCAGGACCTTCAACGTGTTACTTCTTTTGCTTGCCACTTACTAACAGAACATAAAGTATTTCCTTAGACTAATACTGGGTGCTTAAATGCCTTTCAAAGCAAAGGTTTTAGTTTATTCCAGTTCTGCGTGCATTTACTCTGCAGACAGACTTGTACATGTTACCCATGTTTGACATGAGGAAACTGAGCCTTTAGGGAATATTGCTGAGGCCAGAATTTAATCTGTTGATGGAAACATCTGTTTCCTGTATTGTTCTGCTTCCTTGGTTTGGAACATTTTGATACAGAAATTGTGTGAAAGCTCATACACAGATTTAGCTCAGGTAAAGAACTGGCTATCTGGGAGGATACTTACGCAAACTTGGTGAATACTCTCCACAGTTACGTCTATTTCCAAAATTTGTTTTGATTCAAACCATAACAATGTATTTGTAGCTGTTACTGGGAAAAGCTATTGTGGGTAGCTGCTTGCAGGCTGGAAAATGGGCATTTTCCAGTGCTTTTCTTAAAGGACTTGAGCTAGCACTGGGGAATCCTGTTCTTATTTGTATAATATTGTCTGTCATCTCCAATGTCTTCCTCTGTGAACTGAGACTATTGGAATCTTTCCAAAAGCTTGATAGGTTTTAAAGGATGCACTTTTTTTTTTCTAATCCAGAAGTCTGTACATGATAAATATTTCTTATTTTACTTTTTTATATGCTAAGGAAGGAATGCATATAGTAGTCTGCAACCAATTCTGATGCTCAGCCAAGGATGTTCTTTATCTTGCCTTTTCACTCGCCCTGTGTCTTCTGATGGAAAGATGAGAGCATACCTGTCCTGTTCTCTGGGCGTCATAGGAAGAAGAGACCTAAAAAAGAAAGTCTTGCCTGGCCTCATAATGTATTGCAGTAGCTTTCAGCATTATGTTCCCACATACAGAAACCGATGTTACCTATACATCTCCATTTTGATCTGTAGACATGGACTGTGGTGCCATCGTAAATGCAAGTAATGCTTTGGGAGAAATGTTGTAGTCTTTCAACAATTGTGAAGATTGTGAAGTTTCTTCAGCTGAAGGGTGTTGAAAGCTTTTGTAGTACATTTGTTATCCTCTGCAGTGTTGTCACACAGGCTGAAAAACACGAGAGAGACACACAACTATTGAATTTCTGCTGCAGAAGAGCTAATAGTTGAGTTCCATACTTCTCTCTTCCATGACACTTTCATTCTTTGGCCGCTTGGTTTTGTTTTGTGAGTTTGTGATCAACTTGAGGGCTTGTACTTATGTGAAGGTGACATCTTGCTGTCACAGAGGAGTAAGATAATGCTGGTTTTAGGGCTGATAGTTTCATATGTCAGGGGACAAAAATATGTTGTGTTTTTTCTTTATGAAAGAATGTAACCCTTAACAGGAAGGGACAGGCATGGGAAAGAAAATCTACCCAGGGTAGTCCAGTGCAAATAGACAAAGACTAAAATATTAATGGAAGTAAGTGGAAAGAGATAAACAAGAACACTACTCAGTTGGACAGTACTGCCTCCAGGAGCATACTGCAATGTCCTTGCCTGGAAACACAAACCAGTTGGTGGCTTGAGAAAAGCATTCATATTTAGGACTTTCCTTTAGCCGGCTTCCAGTTTGTACCCTGTTACTTGCTAGTTATTCATCTTTTTTTCCAGTGAATTTATATAGTAATTGCTATTCTGTGAATAAACTTTTCTAAAAATAAACAGGACTAAATTTGGATGATACAGGAACTGTTGATTATGTAATCTCTTGCTTCTGCATAATCCATAAAATGTATTCTGGGTACAGAGGACAGATCTTATTTATTCACAAGCAACAGCTACAACTTTCTCAGTTTTAAATATTAATGTACATTAAATTATGAAAAGTTCTCTGGCACTGAAGAAGTATTGTGAAAGTA
Source organism: Tringa tobata (assembly GCA_033628505.1). NCBI lineage: Eukaryota > Metazoa > Chordata > Aves > Charadriiformes > Scolopacidae > Tringa > Tringa tobata. The sequence goes on from JAHREE010000136.1 coordinate 1,569,706, forward strand.
TCTATCTTTCCCATTATGTGTGTACAAATTTACAAATTTGTTTACTCTTTTAATTTCTTGGGGTTTTATTTGCATCATTTAGGAAATTAACGCCATTGCTAAAGCTCTTTGTATGCGTGATGCCATATCTGCATGTTACAGTTGTCAGTAACTGTAGAATAAGGGATAGTTTCTCTTGATGTGAAAATAGTGAAAGTTGTAAATGGAGATGTTTCAGCAGATACAGCTGGAGGCTGTTCTGAGGCTGCTACACCTATGGCTGAGTGGTGGATTTGTTCCTGCTTGGTTCAGTGTAGTTACCTGCACCAGCTTGACATGCTGTAAAAGGAGGTAGCTTACCTCAATTAGGAGTACCCAGGTGATTAGTTACAGCCTCATCTGAGGAGACAGTAGGGAACAGTGTCCTACATTAACTTCTTAAACTGTTCCAGCTGAGCTCTTACGTGTCTGTTACAGAGTTGGAGCTTTTTGAGTGGGAACTGGGGATGAGCAGGGCATTTAGTAAGTTTTCTGTTGTGCACCAAGGGTTATAACTTGTTGCCCACTGGTTCATTTTAGTGGTTCATTTCTGATTCATTTCAAACTAAAGTAGCAGTTTTGTAACAAAAACGAAGTGGGAAACAGCTTTGAAAACAGCACATCAATAATTAGAGGGGCTTCATTTATACGCTTAGAAGTTATAAGCAAATATTTTATTGTGGGCCCCTTTCATTGCGTACAGGTTCTGAACAACATGGTTGGGTTTGTGGCTCCTGACCAAGGGTCAGACTTTGACAGAAGGATGGGCTTCACGTTAAGCACAACTTTGCTGTGGTTGTGTTTGTGTTGTCACAGCTCTGTCTTCTGCTCTTCCCATCAAAATGTACTACTTTTCCCCATTCTTTAGTTCCTCAGAAAGCTGGCAAGCAGTTCTGATCAGGCGTGGAGTGGTTTGGGTTTTTCTGTGGACTTTTGCAGCACTGCCCCCCCAGCTCATGCCCCCTTGGGGAAGCAGGGGTTTCAGGCGGGCAGCTCTCTGAGAAAGCACCTACTGCCCACCTGGAATAAAGGCAAGAGTGGGTGAGCACTTAGTGATAACTTCTGTTGATGGATGAATGGCTTTATATAAAATCGGTGGGAATGGGAGCTTATACAGGACATCTAAAATGATCCTTTTGGTTTTTGCGGGTTTTTGCAACACTGATTTTAGAGAGACATTCATACGGATGCGGTTTAGCTCACTGAGGATCACATTCAGGTGGTCATCAAGCGGACTTTGAAAAGTTAATCAGCCACTTTCTTAATTTCATAATGTATTCCTCTGAAGCAGTAAGACTGTTGGTGTCTACAATTGTTGCCTGTTATGTTTTTATGAGCATAAAGAAAGTGAAGGGAGCTGTCCTGATAAAATGTATTTTCTTGCAAGATATAAGCAAGATAGATGTTAAAAACCAAGGGAAAGTCATCAGTGCACTTACGGTTTTCTGTCTCTCCTAGTACAATTGTTCTAAGACATCCTTTTAGGAACTGTTGAACACAATCAGAAGCATTTTATGGTGTGGGCTTTGCTACTGGATGTGCTGATAGTGCTGTAGAAATGTTTGCTATGAATGTACCCTCAGTACATGATGTGCAGTACAAAACCATCATGGTATGTTAAGAAGGAAGAAATTAATGTAAATTGGACCATAAGTAAGAGACTGTTAGAATTTTGGATTTACGTTTTGTTCGCTGTATTTCATTATATTGAGTAACTTTATACAGATTGTAACAAATGGCTTAATGTAATCTCATTCTTCTGATATCTATCATTTTAATATCTTGACCATCTTCTAATTCACTGACAAAATCTCATTAAATATAGTAGGTGAGCATTGTTTATATGCATATGGTAAAGGTCTTATCAGAAACATCACTGATAAAAGTAGCGTCTCTTTGTTTCAACAACCTTGTCTTAAGAGAACTGCTAGAACTAACATAAAAAGTGTGAAGAAATACTATGCTCAAGATAGAATGACTGTTTTCTTTCATTCTTCTATTGCTGTTTGCTTTGCCATCACCTAGATTTCTTGGCTCTTACACTAGCTATGACTACTTGAAAAGGAACATCAAGTGGTAAGACTGCTGTTGATGTGAGGATGTTTTCAGGTGTCCTCTCACTGTTACATTTCATCACAGGCATTATGTGCACTTAAAATTTTAACACACAAATTCTGAAAGTGAGTGCAATACTGTAGTCCAAAATTTAGTTATTTGTTAAATTAATCATTTCCTGAAATAAACCTTTGGAGAAATATTTCCAGTATAAGAAAAATATTTTGAAAATAAGATTTTAAAGTTATCTACACTATGCACATAAAGCTAGTGAAGCTTAAGCTGATTACATTTCTAATTAAGATGGCATTGTTCAAATACTAGGTGTATTTAGAAAAGTTGCACTAGAATCCTGTCTTATTGGCTAATCATGCTTTTCAAAAACAACCCACCCACTCCCCCCAAAAAGTGGATTAATATGTTTATTTTGAAGACCGGCCAAATTAGAGGACTATTCTTCACTGAAATTACTCCAAATGAAATTGAAAAACGAAGATCTTGTAGGCAATTATGCAAATACACCTGAAATGTCATCTGCCTTTTGTTTGCCATGGTTTGTGTTACTAATCTTCTCCTAAAGATTAAATGTTGTCTTAATCTCTTGTGCTTATCAATAAATGTTTTTATACTTGAGACAGGACATTAAAGAAAATTGTGTTTTAGTGTTTGTAGGAAGAGGTGGAAATCGGGTGAACGTAGAAGAAAAAAAAATAGCAGTGAATGCAGGAGCTCAGAACCCTGAGGAAACCGAACAGTCAAATGTGGGTTTTTTTCCCTTTTATTTCAACAGGGGAAAACCAACTGATACGGATTCAATGGACAGGCCTGTTGGCGAAAAACGCTACGAGCCGATCCCTCCAGTCACCACTGCGCCTCCTGCTCCCTCGGTGCAGTACACCCAGCCCCAGTCCATCAACAGCCCGGCCCTCTCTCTCCCCGCGCACCACAAGCCTGCGCTTCCTGAAGGTGAGCGGCTGGGCAGCCACCCTGGCTCCTCGGCCACAGTAGCACCCCTCAGGTGCTTCCGTGGCTGCTTCGGCGCGTCTGCGTTGTAACTCTGGGGGTCTCTATCTCAAACTTGGAATACTTGGTAGCAAAAGTAGCTTTTTGCTACAGTGAGTTTGAGTTTTGTGAAATGATTTAGTGATCCCGTCTGAAACTATTAACTTCCAGGTGTCAACAGTCACTATAACTGTCTCTTCCATATTTAGTGGTCTCGGCAAAGAGGAAGTAAAATTTCTAGTATTTAAAAAATGTACCTCTCCTTGCTTTGGACCAGAATTCTTTAGGCGGCATGAGTAATAGTTGTAGGCTTCTAAAACGGAAGAAAAAGCTGGTTTCACCTTCTCAAGGAAAGGATTGCCCAGTCCAGCTGAATTTTCTGGTTTGTGCAAGTGCATGGTAGTATTCAATACTGGTTTCTATTTTTTTTTGCTCATGATATAAATCAGTCTAACCTTTTTGTTGAAAGCTCACACCATTGTATCTAACATCTGTTTAATGAAACATTAGATAACTTGCCTGAACATCTGATATAGGAGGACAGATGATCTAAGAGAGCTAAATCAAACGTTTATTTTATATAGCAGATTGAGAATTGACTAAAATGTGTTCTTATGCCATAGTGAACGTGACTAGAACTTCTGATGGTTACTGATGAGTCCTGGTATTTTTATTTGCGTTGCAGTTAACTCTGTGTCTGACCCTCCTCCACCTCAGAATAAGCCAGCAATTTTCAGATCCTCTAGAGAGGACACTGTGCAGTCCACTTTTTATCCTCAGAAAAGCTTCCCCGACAAAGGCCCCGTCAATGGAACTGAACAGATTCAGAAAACAGTCACTCCTTCTTACAACCGCTTTACAACAAAACCTTACACTAGTGCTGCAAGGCCCTTTGAGCGCAAGTTTGAAAGTCCTAAATTCAACCACAATCTCTTGCCAAATGAAGCTCAACATAAACCAGAGTTGCCATCAAAATCTCCAAATTCTCCTCAACCAATTTTGAAAGCACACAGCTCATCGCAGCCTCCCGAGTTTGATAGTGGAATGGATACCTTTGCTGTTGAGAAGCCTAAATATCAACCAAATAATGTTAATGCTGTGCCTAAAGCCATTCCTGTAAGGTAAGCTGCTGCTTTTGTTTCCCATCAGTGCACCTGTAGCAGTTCATCTGTGAAAAATACAGCTCTTCCCTCCCCACCTCCCTGTGCTTCCAATTTCTGTTAATGTTACAGCTGGAAGGGTGATATTGTGATTCTAAAATTCTGCCAGATGGCATTGAAGAGCATTCAGATGCTTAAAGTATGTCCTACGTCCCTGTATCCTTGCATTAGAAAGTGCCATGGCTTTTTTCCCCCCATTTCTCACACTATAATTATAAATCTTCTGGTAGGTAGTAATTATTTGTCTCAATTTGTCAATTTGTTTCTAGAAGATGGAATTCATTTCTGAGGATAGCTGTTGCGCTAAATTGTGTTCATTCTGTGTGCTTAGAGAGACACCTCATGGTACACATGCGTAAGGAATATTTAAAAAATACTCACAGAATGTGAAAGGCAGTTAAGCAGTTTCATTATTGGCGCTTTTTACTGTGAGACAAAACAACTGCTTAAAAGCAGCTTGTGCTTGCCTAATATGCTTTAAATGCAAGAACTATGTCAAGAGCAACAGATAGTATCACAATCTTAAGCTATTTGCTGACTTGTTAAATTCTTTTTACTAATATTTGTGGAACAGGGGTTTATTATCTGTTGATTTCAAAATAATAATGCATGAACCAGACTTGAAATCTTGCTTGATGTTTCAGTAACTCAGAAATGCAATAGAAGAATGAATCGTATTGCTTCTTAACATCTAAGAAATATGCTGTGTAGTTTGCAGACTGCTAGAAATTTTGAAATTACTGGTTCTTTGAGTGGAAGTCTTTAGAAATTGATCAGAAATGTGCTCCAACTAGCCATCTGATTATAATACAAGTTTCTCTGTAGTTATATCCTGGCAACCTGGAAAAAATCGTTGCTTGTTTGTTTTTTGTTTCTTGGTTTGTGTTTTGTTGTATGGTTTGTTGTTTTTTACAGGCTTTGTTTTCAATGTACATCTGAATAGAAGGGTTCAGTGTGGCTTGAATAAGAATTATTACTCCTTATGGTATTAAAGCCATAATGGAGTTTTGGGAAGAAAAAGAAACTTTCGGATGTTATTACGTTTAGTTTTACTAAGGTGAAGTGTGTAGCTGGGGCAAGTTCTTTCTGTATAATCCCAGAAGTGGGCATTTGAAAACGCAGGATTTAAGCGGTCCAAATTCTTGCTTTAACTACTTTCTGAACATTTCTAGAGTTTGTGGGCTTCAGTGGTGGGTTTTGTGAAAATGTTCTTTTCTTAACGGCAGATCTTGAGCTACTTTCATCTTAGTTGTGCTGCACAATTGAATGTGGGACACATTCAGCGTTTCCCTAAAAATAGTGCAGGCCTACTCCAGGCTGTGCTCTGCTAAAATGTTAAGAGGGGAGTATGCAACTGACCTTCAAGAAGAAAATATTGATAAAACTGCTAGACTTTTTCTGTCTTACATTCAGCCCTTCAGCACTTGAGGACGAAGAGGAAGAAGATGGACACACTGTTGTAGCCACAGCAAGAGGTGTATTTAACAGCAATGGTGGTGTTTTGAGCTCCATAGAGACTGGAGTTAGTATTATTATACCACAAGGAGCCATTCCAGAGGGAATAGAGCAAGAAATATATTTCAAAGTCTGCAGAGACAACAGTATACTTCCACCTTTGGACAAAGAGAAAGGTAAGAGCTGGCACTGTACGCTGTTCTGTTATTTAATGCTTTTCTAACAACAACAAAATAAAATATGAAAATACCTGAATATACTTCAATATATAACATATATTGATATATGAAGATACAGTCTACAAGAAGTATAAGGTAAGGAATATTCTGCTTAATATTGAAATCTGCAAGCAAGATGGAGGCTCTGAATTACAACTTGAGAATATTTAATTTGTAGGCTTAAGTACTGATTTAAAACTTATCTAGTGCACTAAAGGAAGGTTCTAAATTCTTTTTTTAAGAATCTTTGAAACTGTAGATTCGCTTATAAAGTGTAGGGATTTATTCTAGGCATTCTTACTAGAAAAATTTCTTCATGTCACAGTTAGGACCAAAAGAACTGTCAAGTACATGATTTAAACTTATTTGGCTTGAGTTAAATATTTGGAATTTACTTCAACAGCTGAAAATACTCAGGATGTTTTTTTCAATTTCTCTAAAGGAAACGGCTTCACAGTTTAAAAAAAAAATTAACTTTTATATAATAAGGTTTGAGTAGTGTATCTTAGTTGAGCCATTTTTTATGGTAAGTCTGTCATACCAGTAGTCTAGTGTACATACGTTTTCTGATTTGTCAGATTCCTAATTTTCTCAAGTTAGGAAACTAAAAGGGTTAATTTCATAAATTTTCAGTTAAAGATTACTTGCAATCTGCAGTTGCTTTGAGTCTTTATAAACCTCAAGTAGCATGTTCCTCAACTGAATAATCTTACATTAACATTTGGTGTTTTAAACTAAAAATAGACCTGGATGTTTGTGTGCTCTGCCTTTTTACTGTCAGGATAAAGCTTGTAGGCTCTCGACCTGCTGCAGGCTTTGTTCAGCCCAGCGTGCCATAAATCTGCACAGGCAGAACATCCTGCCTGTAAGTGCAAAGAGAAGCACAAACAAGGCTGGCCACAGATTGGGGTGATGTGGTGCACCTGCTCAGAAATTTGTGGGAGGGGGAAAAAAAATCTGACACCATTTAATCATCAGACTCGTTTACCCTTTTTCATTTTGAGATAGTGGTATGTTCTGTTAAAAAGTCAGTTGAGTGCTCTGAAAAAGACTATGAGAAACAATCTCGCTAAGTGCTATTCTTTACTGACAGGTCAAAACGTTCCTGTTTTTCTCTAAAGCCGAGTTGCTGAGTAGCTCTGCAATGTAATCATGCAATTATTTCAAGAAGAGTCAGTAACAGGTTTTTCTTTCTCTTAACTGTAGGCGAAACACTTCTTAGCCCCTTGGTAATGTGCGGGCCTCATGGACTAAAATTCCTGAAGCCAGTGGAGCTGCGCCTGCCACATTGTGCGTCTATGACCCCTGATGGTTGGTCTTTTGCTCTAAAATCCTCCGACTCCTCGTCGGGTATGCTGTCCTCCCTCTGTCCTTTTGGGGCTTTTGGGTGCTATCGTATAATTTAAGTTAATTTGGCTAAAGGTGATGCTGTGTAATATAAAGAACTCAATCATTGTATTTGTGTCAAACTCTCCCATTTCACTTTCATTACAAATGTCTTTCTTACATTTACTCATGGTGCAAATTCATAGCTAAAACCATGATAGCAGAAAAAAGAGTAATATCTCTAGTCTATTAAATATTATCGTATTTTTCTATTCTGTCTTCTTTCTTGAGGACTGCTGCAGCTGAATACACTTGAAATGATAGTCGCACTAAAATTGAGAGGAAATGATTATGTACCTCTGATTGGCCTTTGTAACATAACTGGTGTTTGTCTGTTGCTTAATTAACCATATAGGACTCTGGCAAATCTTAACAATCTGCATGCTCATAAATCATGATTTAACGCTTGTTAACTGTTTCCATGTGTGCAAGTTGATGCTAACAGTTGGATCATTTAAGAAAACTATAGTGTTCAGTAAAAGCATTTACAATTCATTCTAATGTAGCTGGATTTTCCACGAGACTTTTCTTGCTTGCTTCTGCCTATTTCTCCTCTCCTGCCTTTTACCCAGAAGTTTCTGGTTGGTAGTAAAAGTTGCAACTAGGTTGCAATTTCATTTACCTGCTCATTTTTACCTCACTGTGGCTTTCTGGGATGAGGGACAGAATGTATTGGCTGAAATTCAGTGAGGAGCCTAATTGAGAATTCTGGGCAAGTTTCAAGCAATTTCATGAAACGGTTGTGAGGTTACAGAGATTTTATAAAGGAATGTTTGCACATCTGGGGAAAAAGTCTTAAGGCTTTATTCAGCTACCTTCAAAAATTTATGGTGGAAGGTTCAAACCATTAATGTGTACGTATGATCTAAATAATGACTGCACGATGTACTTCTGTATACAGCATTTAAGCCACCGTGTATGCATATCTTCCGTCACTAATGTATCTATCACTGTCAACACCAAAGCACTGATGCTTTGAAAGATGAAAGCATCAATCCCCTTAATGGGGACTCAATAACCTAGAGGTATTAATGGCAATAATTTTTAGTTGTTTTTTATAAGCTATTATATGCATGTGTTGCATGCATCTATTTAACAATGTGTGATTACATGGCAGTGTTAAAACACGGACTCATAGATTATAGGGTCCCAAAATATATGACAACTATGTACAAAAATGACACAACACCTCCTTTGTAACTAATAGCACCTGTTCATGAACTTACTTGAAGGGAAGGGAGAGGACTCAAATGATCTAAACAAATACTGAGACATTTTTCTCCCTTTCCAAAGCGGGATGTGTGTGTGCGCGCATGTGTGGGTGAGAGCAAGAGCGTGTATATTTAACCCCTACCACTTTCTGTACTGTAAATATAACACCACATTCTGTTAATCTGAAATGGGATGTATATCATAACATTGCTCTTTTGAGACAAACTTTAAAATTAGGCAATTCTGTCTTATGATATGTAAGTAGACCATACTGTGTCTTAAATAAATAATTGTTTTCTCTCTTTCTAAATTAGTTGGTTATGGGACTCTGATTTTTGAGATGGCTTTATAATAAGAGTTTATACAATTCTGGGTTCTTTCTCTCTTCAGTCGTCTGCTCTACCTCATCTTTTCTCAATGTATCCATGTTCTGTCCTAAAAGTGACATTCATTAGCACTTACTAACATCCTTTCTGCCACATTTAAGCCTCATATATTGATATTTTACTGTTAAACCCCTTCAAAAGCTTTAATGATTCTGGTATTAAAACTGACTGGGGAAAAAAGTTGCCTTTTATGGCTGCACCTATTAGAATGCATTAGTAAAAAGTTCTGAAGGATTTTTTTTTTTTTTAAGCAGTTGTATGTAAGTATGGGAAAAACACCCTCAACAGCTAGAGGTTGCACTGGCTACAGTTCAATCCTTGCTATGAAATTAGGAGGAAAAGTTGGAAAAAAGTCTGCCACTGTCTCACATGCAAGACTAGGACCTGGTTGTTCTACGGTCCTGTTTTGCTTTTCTTCTAATATATTTGATCGTGTGAGTTTTGAATGGAATTCCCTGCATCTATAAAATGAAAAATGCTCCAGCATTATGAGCTTCTGGACTGAAATAAGCGGTCTCAGATGATTGCAGTAAACTTGTTTGCATTCTCTAAGTACACACAGGTCACTTCTATTCTTTGTCCCTACATCAGATGTTGCCATCACTCAGTGCATTGTGTACTTCATTTTGTTTTCATGAGGTCAAGAGAATTATGTGGAATTTACATCAGTCTCATTTAACACGGAGGTCTCGGGTGTCTGCAGTCTGTGTGACTGGGTTCTCTAACTTGCTGCACGTTTCTCCAGGCAGATTTGTTTTGGCTGAACTGTTTAAAGTCACTTATCTGTAAGGCTTAAGAGAACTGCAGTGCATTTTTCCCTGTTGTACAGTAGGATGATGACACTTTTTGTATAGTGGCAGCATTTAGTAGTGGTTTTAGGTGGGTAAATGACAAATATTTTCTCCAGTTGAAAGAGACAGTTGCCTGTGCAGATGGAATGTAACCTTTGTCTGGTGAGATGGCAGCTGATGACTTCCCCTTGTAACCCAGTGTTACGCAGGACCTTTGACCATGAGTAGATAAGATCTGTTGTAAAGATTTTTAAGTATGTGCCAGTTAACTAGAATCCCTTTTAGAATGTCAGTATTTCAGCCTTTTAAATGAGTAGCTGCAAAACGGCTACAATCTTGTCTGCAGTAATTTTCATAACAGAAAATAAAACCACCAGTGTGTCACAGTGCTTAGTTACAACATCTGATTTGACTCATCTGTGTTCAGAGCTGTTCCAAGAAAGTTGGAAGGCATCCTATCCAGATCAGCCTTTAAAACGTCTTACTTTTTCTGGCAATTTAGGAAAGAGCCACTGATTGACTGTTAACACTTCGCAAATGGGAAGCGCTATGTTGGTGCTGTGGAGTAGAATAACTTATATTTAGTAATTCCCGAGTGCCACAGCATCTTTTTGAATAACTGGTCTATCCTACATGATATCAAAATGAAGGGTTCACTTTTTATTAATAATATACAAACTGCAAGTTTTTAAAAAACAAAACAAACAGGTGTTGATTCAGAACTTAAAAGTTCCTGTCCAAAAGCTTGGTTGTTTCAAGATGTACACTGTTTGACAGCGGATACTAAACACCAGCATTGTGTTTTCCTCCCACAGGTGACCCCAAAACCTGGCAGAACAAGTCTCTTCCCGGGGATCCAAACTATCTTGTTGGAGCAAACTGTGTCTCAGTCCTAATTGACCACTTCTAAATATTAAGTTAGCTGACTGAGTAAATAATGTGAAACTGAGATGGACCTTACATATAAACTGAACCACTCTATCAAGTATTAACTGTTCTATAAGTGATAATGGATCTTAGTGTTTAAGCATCTTGCTTTAACTAACAGTGGTTTAGCAAGTACACTCTTTGAACCATGGTCACAATACATGCACAAGCAGGGAGTGTACAGTTGGGAGCAAGGTAGGGTTTGCAGGTTCTGTATGCTTTGGTTTGTTGGTTGTTCTTTTGTGGGGTTTTGTTTTGTTTCCTTTTTTTTATTATTATTATTTTTTAAAGGACACTACTAGTATTTCTTTGTTTAAAATCTGAAAGTACCAACGGAATTCTATTCAGAGGAACTGAATTTGGTTCATGCTCCACTGGCGAAAACACAGAATTTGGCCTGCATTTTTACGACTGTGTTTGTAACTCACAAGACTACAGTTTGGTCTCTGGTTTTTCAATGACTTTTGGTGTACCTGTCCAATAAATGGCAATCAACCTGGGGTAGCACAGTTTAGATGTTTTCCTCTGCCAAGAGGCTGATGCAAACACATCTACTTACTGTATGTGGAAACACTGTCATGAGAACTGGGGGGAGGGGGAAAAGCATGTGGGATGACTATGGTTCAGTTGCCTCTGTGGATTTGTAAATTAACCACATTATTACAGACCTATTAACCAGCAGGGATGCCTTACCCTCATGTTTTTAATAGTCTTAGCTCTCATAGTTCTCTGTATTAAGTTTGTATGGCTTTTGTGCTTACCTAGATAATATATCATGAGAGACTGGGGAAAGAGGAAAAAAAACCACAAAACACAAAACAAACAAAAAAACCCCTTGTGAGTTTGGTTTAGAGAAGGAGTATTGCTTGTTTTCATCAGCCAGAAGAGAACCAGAAGAAAATGATGGTATGTTTTCTGCTATGCATTTGAAAATTTATAGATGTTATAGACTGCTTGTATATAATGCGTGCATACCACTTTTGTTCTTGGTTTGTAAATTAACTTTTATAAGCTTTACCTTTTTATATATATAAATATATATAAAAACAAACAAAGTTTCTTAAGGATATCTTTGTATTCTCATACCTTTTGAGCCTTGAACTTTGACATCTGCAGCAATAAAGCAGCATTTCTACAATATACGAACAAGGACATTTTTTAAAAATGCACAAAGTTGTTACCTTTTTAAGTGCTGCATTTAAAGAATATGACTCGGAATTCTCTACTTTGAATAAATTCTTGAAAAGTATCCCTACTGTAATTTGTCATAAGGATGCTGTACTACGTGCCCTGAAATGTATTTTTTTACTAATAGACAATTTATTACGGCACAATGGCACTACTACTGTTTAGATAATATACCACTGCATTCTGTTAATGAGTTATTAGCTATTCAGGTGTGGCTGATTTTTTTTCTCTGCAGTTATTAAAATTACACGTTTCTAAATATACAGAATAAAACTGTTTTTAAAATAATAAAGGAGATTGTAGTACCTTATTGTTTCTGAAATGCATTTATGTGAACATGACAAAAAATCAATTTTAATTTTTTTTCCCCATGTAAGTAGACAGCTGGATTCTGCCGTATGTTCATACACAAAGCAGAGCTTTTCTGTGGAGTCAGTTGGAGTTGTCCACAGCAGGGCTTCTGAAACGATGAACCATTGGATGTGTGGATCCATTGAAAATATTCATTACAAGTAGGCTTGTCCCTTGCCTTAATCACTATGTTGGTGCTAGTTTACTTATTACACGTACTCTTCCAAAGACTTTGGTCCTGTTCTAGCATGTAGGTTTACACATGGTCTAGTTACGCTGTTTTAAAGATATTCCTACAGAATTCCATTCTCAGGCCTGTTGGGACTACTTGATGGCTAACTGGTAAGGCACTATTATTCTAGAAGAGAAAATAAATTCTGGAAGTCATTTTTAAATAATGCTGGGAAACAGTGCACAACCCTGATGTTTCTTCTCTATACTGTTGCTGACCAGTTAGTTTCTCAGGCATGACTTGCCCTAGAAGATGCATTTGCTACTGTGACTACTACTACTCATTGCTTATCTCAACTTTAAGAGAAAAAAAAATTTTTGTAGGAAAAAAACCTGTTCGTGTCAGGATGGCTTTTTTCATATCTTGGTGATAATATGTTGGTGGTATATTTTGAATCAGCAGAAAGGAAGGTGTCAAAATGGCATGCAAAGCATCTTGGAGAAAATTTCAATGCTAAAAATTCTAAGTGTTCTTTTCTAGTTCAGATTTTGGTAAGAAGTATATGAAACACTGCACAAGGAGGCAGTCAGTGGGACTTGAGGAACTCTGGAGTTACACTGCATGGACTGTTTGCAATGGTGTTGTTTGTGGCCGGGACATCCCAAGTCTGGCATGCTGTAAGGTGTGACTGTCCTGGTTTGCTTTTATTGTAGTGATCCAGACAATACCTTTCTGCTCTTCTTTTGAAGAATGTAGGGTCCTGTCTTTCTATCAAAACAAAACAGCTTTTGCTCTGCTGTCATTTCATAAATGAAATTAGGAAGTTGATGCCGTTGAAAAACGTGACAATTCTCTCCTGCTAAGCAGCCTGTCAGCAGAACTGTCTTCTTCCATCTACCTGTAGGAATGTTTATCAAAGTGGCTGATTTACACCACATGCATGTTTTCCTTGTCATTAAATCCCAATGCTTGTGGATTAAAACATGGCCATTGAGAATAACTGTGCTAAAGTAACACATTTTCTTACTTTAAAACACTTTACCAGTGTTTTTGAAATCTTCATCCTCGCAAACAATGATGTTTCTTTCATACTTTATATCGACCAGGCTCTGCAGGAGGTAAGTTTGCATATAATATTTAAATTTACTGTGGTTCTCTATTCACTATTTAATGTGAACTTCAAAAACTGCATCTCCCAAATCTTCCCATTTTTCTCAGCGATGTACTGGCTAGCTTTAGCCCTGCAAATTGTACTGAAGTTTTAATAATATACACTGTCTCAAGTCTTGTGCTCGTTTCTAAACCAATGGTTTCAGTGGTGGAAACAGATACTCAATGGATAAAGAATTACTGTTCATCTCTCTGACCTAGATTCTTGGTAAAAATTTTTTTTTTTCTTTCTAGAAAAGTAATGAGTGTTCAACTACACATACACAAGCAAGTTACAGTTGTAAAAGTACTTTTCTGTTCCTGCCAGCCTGGGTTAGGTGAAGCAAATCAGCAATGTTTAGGGTCTGCTTGAAGATTCTCTGCTCTAACATAACGTGGACCAGATGACAGAAATAAAAGCAATTCAGGTTTGGAGAATAAAAGATGTTAAGCACATCCAAAAAGTGTTTCCTTGCTATGTAAGTCACTTGTGAGGAAAGCCTCACTGAGTGCTAGTGGTGGTCTTTCACGTACAGGGTTCTCTGGAAACTGGCTCCATCCATTGGTGAGACCAAATGAATGGATAAAATTTTCTTTCCCTATATCCAAATGAACTGTGCATTAGGAGCCTGTGAGCAAGCGTCTGGGAAGAAATCTGCTTTATGTTAGTGAAAATATATAAAGCTGGCTGTTTGTGCACACACGTGTTGTGCTATTTATTAGATTTTTCTATTAGCTTGGGTACCGCAGACTCTATGCAAACAGTTGTCATTCCAGTGATGCTAAAATAAGTGTGCTATCACTGAATTTGACTTGAAATATGGTTTTGACAAAGATTAAAGGGTGTTTTGTTGGGAAGCAATGGTGCTATCCTAGTTACCTTAATGAAACTTGAAACACTTATTAATCCTTCCAAATTGCTGTGGAGTTCTAGCAGATACAGCTGTCTATTGGTGACTTAAAGCGGAAACAGTTCTTACTGCGAAAGATGCAGAGAACAGGTCCAAAACAGGACCTTTGTATCTACAAATTGTCCTGCTTTGTTGTTGCAGGAGTGCTATAGGAGACCAAAAGAGAAGAAAGAGCAATGCTTAGTTTCTTGTGGTGCTGTGCTGCTAGAATTGCCACCGTGTGAGCTGGGGGAAGAGAGCGGGAAAGCACAATTTATGCTTAGAATGAGAAGAACAAATCTTAGACTAACTTTGTCCGTTGTTAATCACTAATGCTGATTCTGAAATGGCTCTCGTCTGCCCTGTGACGGCGTGTATGAAGTTTCCATCGAAGTTTATCGTGCAGCACGAACTGCTCCTCATCTCTGGCACTGACAGGGGGAAGAGTGAAGACGAATGCAAATGCCCCACTGTCCCCCTCGGCCTGGGGAGGTGCCAGTAAGGCTATTTGGTGCCTGTCACTGGTGCTGGTTGCTGACAAGGAAATAGCTGTTGTTCGTGTTACCTCATTGGACCTCATCTGATCATCCTTTCTGTGTATCTTACAGAAGTGATAAAGGATGTTATACTTTTGTATGAGGAAATTAGGTGTTCTGCTTGTGGTTACTGGGTTTTACGTGTACATTTTGGGGTTTGTTGGTTTGGGGTTTTTTGCATTGTGACTTGCTCTCTATGAAGAACTTTGTAAGTCAGGAATAGTTCAGAACCTCCAGTAGCTTCATCTGGTTTTGTATCATAAAGGCCAGTGTTTGTTACCACTATGGACTGTTATCAAACTGGGAGTGTCGTGTGTTTTCGTTGTCTGCAAGAGCTTTCTCCGTTTGGTGGTGGTCTCTTGGTTTCTGACCTGGTGTCCCATATGTGTCTGTTCAGAATTTATCTGGGAGGCACAGCTGGATGGATGAGTGGGTGACAGACACGAGGGATGGGACTTCTGCTGACCAGGGGGACAACTGAAGTAGAAGATCTATGAGTAGCAGGGAGAGCCTGGGCTCTTAACAGTTTCTGTAAAACATCAATGCTGCTGCAATTCTCTGTGTTCAGGAATCTGTTACCTTTCTGAGCGTGACAAAATCTGCTGAGCACTGCTGCTGCTCGGAAGGCAGTATAAGGATGCAATGGGAGGCAGGAGCTTCTGCCATACGTAAAGGCTTGGAAGAGGGAATTGGGCACACACACAAACTGGTGGGATCACTCCAGCTTTACCCACATTATTTGAATAGACTTGAAAAATTTGTATAAAACCTGAAAATAAGTTCTCTTCAGTACAGTTAAACACCACGTACCTCTCTGTGCACATAGTGTCTCTGTTGCAGCAAATTACTCCTGCTAGAGAAACCTGCAATTCTGTACGTATTATCCTAATGCCTAACTATTGCCATGTTCTAAGAGTTCTTTTTATTTACTTTAACAGCAGTTAGCTAGAACCACTGGAAAAATAGATTCCTAAGGAAAGAAACTGTAGTCTATTAGTGACTGTTGATACTATCTTTTTTTCTTAGGTATAGAGTGCATATTAAATTTTCTTTTAAAATAATTGAACCAAAGCTCCTGTTATTTAGATGTTCAGCTAACATACCTTGTCTTTACAGTGTTCTGCATCACTTTTCCATTTTATACAAAGGTTGCTGAGCACAGTAGATACGATGGGCTATGAAAACACTGTATATAAATTACAGCCTGATAAGAAGAGTGCAGGTTTAAAACATGTTGGTTAACGTATCAGTTTCTAAATTATATTAAAAACAAGCAATGTCTTCCCAGAAAAATTATGACCTGCTTCAACCCTTCTTCTTTTCAACCTTAGGGCACAGAATTTGGGGGAAGATCTGAATGAGAAACAGGCCGTAGAATTTAAGGAAAATGAGATCTGGCATTCAGTTTGGTAGGTGCTGTTATATCTTGGCATTGGATTACCAGCGGTGATACTTAATCAAACCTATAGTGTGCACTTAAAACAAAGTCTACATACATTTAAAAGCCTTGCCAAACACTTAAATGATTTTGAGGTAATCTTGCCAGAGTGGAAACCTGGCATTGAAAATTCTTTGCAGAAAGAAGACAAGAAGAAACTACATTGCTAGAAGGAGCATTCATAATGCAGAGCTTGGTGGTGAACTTCCAGTATGGATAATTTAACAGTGAAGCTGGCTGCAGTAACTTCCCTTATAGTTATATTTACTTTTGTCCTTACCAAATTAATGACCAGATATTTCAAGTTCATCGCAATGCAGAATCAAAAGATAAGGTAGAATTAACTACATTGACAGTAAAGCAGTTTACGTATTTGATTACTGAAGGAGCGTGTTGGTAAAATAGTACATGAGGGAAGTCAGCTTAGTGACCGGCAAACAGTTGTCTTAATTTTAAGGTTTGTATTAACTGTTTTCAGTTTGTCTTGGCTAAAAGCTGTGGAAAGGCACAAGCCGTATGCAGATACAAACCTTACTGTATGGTATGAAATGCTATGAAACTAGCTACAGAAATGTAACCTGCTGCCCCTGGAGAACAGTCAGAGCCTGTGCCAGAAGAAGAGTTGCAGCCCTTTTCCCTGAACATCACTGGCCGTCCCAACGGTGCTGCCAGTGTTGGCACCACTTCTTTTTTTATTTCTACCAGCAACATGCTGAAGTTATTTATAGCACCTCAGCCGTCTGCTGGGAATGCAGGAGTGATGAGAGTGGGCTTATGTGTCTTTGGGTTATATTTTATGTACCAGATTTCATTATTTTTTAAATAATTGCCATCTTTATGGTCTAGGCAGTTTTGAAAAGGTATTTCAGACACAAGCTATTGCAGTAATACTTCTGCAGCTATGTGGGTCTCCCCAAAATCAGAAGGTTTACTTACCTGATCTGGCCTTCCCAGCCCCACACCCTTATGGGGTACTCTTCTGGTAAAGAAGCCTATGGGATTTGTTTATTTTGAAGAGAACAGAAACTTTCAGTTTCTAGTTTGGTGGTGTATAAATGTAATTCCTGTTATTTAATGGGTACGGATGGCATGGAGTTGTGGCCTGTGGTAGTAACAGTTTAAACCATGCCAGTAAGTGGGGAGAGCAGTTTTTCCCAAAGTAAACTGGAAATTATCACGAAACGAAAAAGAGTTTCTCGAGAGCCCATAAATACAGCTGATTCTGCTGCAGTGTTCTGTTTAACGACACCCCCAACCCCCAAAAAACCTGCTGCAGCTAGCAAAACTCCCTGATTATGTGTTTTTTGATAAATTTCTGTACAGGATGTAGACAATTCTAGTCCCCAGTGAACGTGAGGGAGAGTAGCATCAGTCTGTGAGGAAGGGGTTTGGACTTTGCAGCATGAGAGCAGGCGGTGAGCAAGCGCAGAGGTATGACTTCACACTTCCTTACTACATTTTATTTAAATTGATAACAAGCACTGTTCTGACATAACCTTAACTTCTGATGTGTTCTATTTCTCCTTGGTTTTGATTGGATATTTGGAAGTTTGCTGGTGACTTGGCTACTCTGGTCTATAGGCAGTAGCTTTTTAAAGTGTAGCAGCAGCAGTGAGTCGCGAGGCCAGTGTCCCTTGTACTGCTTTGTGTGCCTGGATTTCAAAGCACTTAACAACTCTGAAGGACTTAAGTGCCACTCTTCCTTTCTAGACATGATCCTCATTTTTTTAAAATGAAAAATACAAAGCAACTGGCACTGACTTCCCCCTGGTGATGAAGCCATGTATAGAGAATACATCATACTCCTGTACAAAAATAGCTGCCTGGTACTGTGTTTAGGTGAAAATGGGGCAGAAATGGAAAAAGAGGAGTGTAAGTTCTTGTTGTGTGCGTTGGTGCTCCATTTCAATCCTCTTTTAAGAGAAAAAGGAATTGTTCTAGCACGGGCAACTAGTTTTACAGTGGCTGGAGGGCCACTCTGAAAACCCCTCAAGAAAACAGAAAATGGATCTAAATGTAAATAAATGAAGATGACTGGAATGAACTTTCAGATTAGAACCTAGCGAATTATTCCACCTATCCAGTGTATCCTGCAAGTCTGGTTTTGTGTATATTCACATACACACCTGCCACCACCTGTGTGAGATTTGATAGCAGTGGAGGTGCATTCCCGTACCGAAGTCTTGTTCACCTCCCATAGGGTCCATTGGACAGTCCTGAGATGGTCAGAATACATATGTGCAATAGAAGTTGGCAAGCTTTGATCCTTTACTGGATTTTCATAGAAATCAGGAATAGTTTAATTATATGGTCTTGAGGGTTGTCCATCACACCATAATAATGTGTGTGTAATTGGGCTGCACTTGGTAAACAAAACAAAGGTCATCACTGGTCTTTGGAACAAAAACATCTCTTAAAATAAGATGTTTTATTTTTCTTACAATGAAAGAATATATAATTAAAAGTATTTCAATTGAAAATAAGTAATTCAGATGAGCAATTTTTGTTAGATTCCCTTTGTCAGGCAAAGGCATCTCCTGTGCAGTGAGAGCTCTCCAGCAGAACTCCTGTGCACTGCATATGTAACACCAGTCGGTTAATACAAAATCATCCTGAGCTTCTGACAGCCTCTTATCAATCCTTTTGACTTAACAGACTTGTTACTGATTTTTCTGTAGCCTGAACAGTTGTAGTCTTGCAATGTGTGTGACAATGACAGCCCGCCACTAGGGGTGAGCCTTGCCTTACAATGAGCAGCCTGCTCTAGTGAGAGGAGATGCCCTGAGAGGCAGGCTGCCTCTATTGCCTTCCAAAAGATGCCCCTCAAATGTTGCTTTCTTTCGTTTTTTATTCATTCTCCAGTTTTCCCATCAGACTACAGCGGTGTTGAGTAAATATTCAAACTTAGTAACAAGTAGGACATTGTGTAACTCGGCTTTTCAGATGGACGTGGCTGTTGCTGGAAGGCTGCGGTCCTGCCCCAGTTTGTGTTCTCCAAGCCTTGGGAACGTGTCAGGGGCCTGGTGTGGAGCACTGACCAGCCGTGCCGGTGGCTGTCCTGCAAGGAGGAGTGTTTGGAACTGGGCACTGGGCCATCCCACTCAGGTTCTGCACAGGGTTTTCCGCTGTTGTCACTTATCTGGGACCGTGGGGTTTCTCTATGGACTAATAAACTGGTGAGGGAAATGCCCAAAGGATGCTCTAATGTAATTTGCCCAGCAAGAGATTATGAACTTTTATAGACTTTAGTAGTCTGCAG
Organism: Tringa tobata; assembly: GCA_033628505.1. Taxonomy (NCBI): domain Eukaryota; kingdom Metazoa; phylum Chordata; class Aves; order Charadriiformes; family Scolopacidae; genus Tringa; species Tringa tobata. The sequence continues at coordinate 1,589,299 of JAHREE010000136.1, forward strand.
TTAATTCATTTTTCATGTTCTCTTTGCATGAACCATTATCTCTCTGAACAAAATTGGAAACAGGCCTTAGGAAAGAATGCAGGGTAGTACAGAGGAATTTCCTAAAGAACAGGTTATGTAAACCAAACTGCTAGGGTTTTTTTAATATCTCAAAAATGTTTTTTCAGAACAACGATGTCTGTATGACAATACAATTTTTTGTTTTATCATCTAAATGGTGTGATCTGGCTCAAATTCTAAAATAGAAGGACTTCTTGTTTTGCAAAATTGTTTTTCCTTCAGGAGAAGACAATCATTGTCATTTGTGCCATGGGAATATGTTCTGGAAAATTAATAATTTTGTTCTACAGAAATAAAGACATGCTTTATAAGGTCCCAGCTGTAGAGCTGTGATCAAATATAAGCATTTCAGAAGATTAGTTTCCAGTATCTACATGGAACATCAGTTACAAAACTCCTGTTTCGACTGTTGGGTAATTATTTATGAATATGGAGATAAGAAAATAAAATTGTTGTTAAATGCCTTCTCAGCATTTGAGACCAGCATTTTAGTGGATGATTCATTATTAAGCCCTTTTTAACTCCTCGTTTCATAATTGTCTTAAGAAAATAGTGATTTTTTTAAGTGTTATCTATAACAATTTTTCCATTAACAAAAAAAAATTAAGTCCGAAATGTTTTGTAAATACCTTCATGTAGCCTCATGGGCATTGAAAAAGTCTACATTTAATTTAAAAAAAAATCTTAATGTCCTTTTTCTGAAGAAAGAACGTTTTTAATCCAAGAAGATCAAAGATTTACATATCTCTAGTAACTAGTTTTCTGTCAGAATGTACTAATCTTGGATGATGAGATCAGATCAGGTAATATTTCTTGCAGCAATCACAGCTGAGTAAGAAATCACTTTTTTTCTGTTAAGCAAAAAAATTGACGTTCCAGAAATATTTCTGCTCTTGACTAGAATGAACAGATATTTTAAGTGTTTAGTGAGGCAGTGAAATTCAGGGATCCATCTGTGCATCATTTTATTCTTAGAGAATGTTAAGTTCTAAAAATACTTAGAGGAGGGTGCTGAGGTTCTGGTGCAGAGTTATGTAAGGATAAATATAACTATGGAGAATAACATTTGCTAATGGTGCATGCAGAATTCCGAATTTTGTTCCCCTATATTTGTAGGCATGGTGTGGGCTACATAGTTTTGTTGGTATGTTTACTTTGCATTAAAAACAGCCACATTGTGACCAGTGAACAAGTAGGAAGAGACCTAAAACAAGGTGTCTTAAGTAATTTTTTTCGTTTTCTATGTCTTGATAAATAACAAACAGGTACAAGGTCAGTCTTCCTAGTAAAAATTGTAATTTGTGGAGAAAAGTTTTCTTATACTAATCATTTTACATGTAAGTAAAGGTGATTAAGTAGAAGAAAATAATTCCGCAATAGAGATACTTTTTGAGAACCTCCTAAGCATTGTGAGACTTTTTTTTAACCGTATGTGTACTTAAAAAATAAATGACTGAGGAAGTCTTATACTCATCATCAAGTATCTGTGGATGCTGAACTTGTAGCTAATTATGACTAGTTTTGGGATAACAGAGTCATGCCATGACTCGAGTGTCTTTATCAATCAAAAGACCCAGTAAAATTTTTCTGCATCTTTGAACTTCCTCACCTGTGTTCTCTGCAGTGTTGCCACTTGGCCATTTAGCCATTTTGGAACCACCTTTTCCTGTAGTTGTTCCCTTTTATCCTTTTTTTTTTTTTTTTGTCTATGCTATTTTGCTTGTTTGCCCACTAATGTGAGGTCACCTCATTCATACTGTTGTTCAGACTCACGTTAGCACTAGCCTCTTGCCACTCAGCACCTGCATCCAGGTGGATGTCACTGAAACCTCGTGGTTATGAACTGGGTAATAAGATGCTGTGTGGGTTTTTTGAATACATAAAGAATTCGTGGACATCGAGGAGCGATGAGGACCTAAACAGATTCTTAGTCTTTTAAGAAATTTCAGCCTGTAGAGTATGTGCAAGCTTCTTGGCCACTGTGAGCAATCTCATGGTTACAATATCAGCTTTTACTAAGTGATAAATTACTGATTTTTCCTCCTTAGAATTTGTGTAGGAAATATTATACCTCACATAATGCTGAACTCCTTTTAATCTTCATGTACTTTTGAAATTGTCAGAGATTTCCCAGTTTTTCCTGCACAATATGTAGTATGTGTAAATCTGGGCTTATTGACACCTTGTAATGCTCATGTCCATTGCAAAAAGTTTTGGCGTACTTGAAAAATTTTTATTTTTTTGATATTTGCATTTCCAGTGTTTTCTTAATGGTGTTGCTGTACTTATTTTGAGTTACGGTGGGTTTGCTCATGTCTCCTCATGGAAAGTTTGCTGGTTCATATTCTACTAAACTGTTTTAAAAACTGTTTCTATACCAGACAGTAAAAGGATATTATGAGTGTTCTTTAACTTTTGGAACACAGTCCCTACTTTATAAGAAAATCTCAGAAGAGCATAAAAATGAGAAATCTCTAAGTAGTGTGAATGTCACATGTAGTAGCTGCTCAGGGTTTTCTTCTTCAGTGTCAGTTTAAATATACTTTGAGAAATATTTTCAACGTATTTGGGGAAAAAAAAACACATATTGACAGGAGGAAGATCAAGAGTGTATCTTGTACAGTCCTAGCTCTTCTGGAACAGCAGTGCTGCTCAACTGTGCTGTACCTTAATGCACAGCTCATGGAGTTAAGCGCAGACAGAAAACTGTTAACTTTCAATCCCAGTAATAAGAGCCACAATCGATACCTTTAATCTACATCTGGAAATAATTGTTTGTGATTCTAACGTATAAATGATGTTTTCCTCGGCACTAACAGAAGGCGAATTACCATGGTAAGAAGAAGCTGCACTGTGGGTATGTGGCTGTGTCCATCAGGCGTCATGGCATGACTTGGCTTCTCTCCACTTTTTTGGTACTTTAATAGGGCATAAAAAAACCTTCCTGCTTTGCTGTGTGTTGCTGTCAGAGCACCTTGTGAAGGTCTCGGCGGGAACCGCTCGGGATTTACTGCGCTGAGCACAGGGCTGCATGAGGCAAACCATTGCCAGCTGGTCAAGGAGGGGATCCTTCCCCTCTACTTGGCACTGGTGAGGTCACACGTGGAGGACTATGTCCAGTTCTGGGCTCCTCAGAACAAGAGAGACATGGATGTTTGGAGAGAGTCCAGCAAAGGGCCACAAAGATGGTAAATCTGAGCATCTCTCCTGTGAGGAATGGCTGAGAGAGCCGGGACTGTTTAGTCTGGAGAAGGTGACAGCTCCAGAGATTTATTTTATTTTTCATATATAAAAAAAATATTTCGTAGATATAAAAACAAACTACCAGAAGGGAGGGTGCAGAGAAGATGGAGCCAGGCTCTTTTCAGTGGTGCCCAGCGGCACGAGGAGAGGGGCAGTGGGCACACAATGAAGCACAGGAGGTTCTCTCTGAACATGACAAAAGATTTCTTTACTCCGAGGTTACCCAGGGAGGTTGTGGACTCTCCATCTTTGGTAATATTCAAAAGCCACTTGCATTTGTTTGTGGTCAACTGGCTCTAAGTGGCCCTGCTTGGGCAAGGGGGGTTAGAAAAGGTGACCCCTGGGTGTCCCTTCCAACCTCAGCCGTCCTATGATGCTTGTGACCAGATAGCATGACATTCCTGCTAGCCCCAGTGAAGCTGTTCCCTCATTTTTAAGAGTCTGTGTGAGTTTTAATTGATGGATTACTATGGCCTGCTAACTTAGGGAAAATCTCATTATGCCCAAAGAAGTGTGGTGACAAAAATTCTGTACTCCATCTTTCTGTGAGACACCAAGGTGGCTTAAAAATTGGTTAAGGAAGTAGCTCAGTAGCTGTTACTCTTACTGGTGGCCTGCTGTCACACACTGCTGTTCATGGAAGATTAGAAGCAAATAAAATAACTAGTTCAAGCTCAAAATCCCTCTTAGAGGATTACGCATTTTTTGCTGTTAATTGAACAAAATGTCCTTGTAGCTGTTCATAGCTCTACTTTAACTAGATTGTTTATGTTCAGTGGGGCTTCCTGAATTAAATGGCTGCAGAGTTCCCACAGCACAGTGTGGATGTTGCTGGTGATGCTCTTACCATAAAATGTGATCTTATCGTGCAATACATTTAAATTGTCGGGTAATACTTGAATGAAATTTTCAGTCTGCACTCATTAATGCTGTAGAGCTTTTCTTCTGTACACAGTATTTGTCATCTTTGGCAGGTAAATTCACTCCCATTTGGTGTCTAATGTCAAGTAGTGTTAAAAACTCTTGGTACTTGCAGTGATGTGGTATCTGCAGCAGCAGGGGGACTCCAAGTCAGTGGCTTTCAGCTGGATGGTGCTGCCTCTGTCTGTCTGTGCAGTCGTCGTGCTTGGTCCCTGCGGGCAGCGAGGGCACGGGGACACCTCCCTGCCTTGGGTGGACAGCCACAGATAGTGCAGGTCTTCAGCTGTTCTGGTCCATGTAACTTCAAGGTTGAAGCTATGGCTGTATTCCTGTGGTATGTGTGTTCGTTGTTCCTTTTCACACCTGAATAGCTTCTCACTGAATGTTCCCGTGAAGGTTTCGCGTTTGACAACCTCGGCGTACCTTTGAAAACAGAGTGAAGGCAATGGAGGAGGTAACACGTGTTCTTACTAGAATTTGAAAACTCCTTTGTCCCTCAGTTAAATATTTACAGCCCACATTTTATTGTTTTAGAGAGGATTCATCAGAAAAAGATCAGAGAATTGAGACCTAGAAGTTTTTCACTGTAGTACTTCTAAGATTCAGCACATGACAAAAAGGGGTCATTTTAGTTTCTAGAAAAGCGCAATCCACGCTTTATTTACGAAATGTCCCTGGCAGAGACATCAATTCCTGTTTTGCTTGCAGTGCAGCTGTTTGAATTGGTATAATAATAAGCAGACATCTTCTACATAGGCCTCTAGAGGAGAAACTTTCCCCAGTTGTATACCGTTAAGATTTAACTCACTTTTTCAGTTTCTGTGTGAGATCATAATTATGGAGTGTTTGGCTTCAAGTGGTGACTGAAGTTGGAATTTATTTGAAGTTCTTTAAGAAATAGTTTTTCACTTAGCAAATGAATTGCATTTTCATTTTAACTGTTACCCCAGCACTTAGGATGGAGACTGTTACCACCGTAGAGCTATAAATGTTATAGACATTTGTTTCTAGCCATCAAGACTCATTAGTCCATTTAAACAACAGGTCCTTCCTAACAGGTAATAGGCTGCCCACTGTGTTTGGCTATTTAATAATGGTTGATGTGACCCTGTGTTGAAGCAGGGAAGGGCTGCAGCTAGCAATTGGAAATGTATGCGTGCCTGCTGTTAATCCAGCCTTTCTGTGCTTCTCTGGGTTTTACACCACTCTTAATATGATGTGTAAGGAGTCATGATCTCCAGTAGAAGAAAGGAGAATGAGGCTTTGGATTCTTTCTGAGGACCACAGAATGATCACAGGAGGATCTTGTTAGGAATACAGTCCAGACCCTGGGATGCTATCGGGAGCAAATAACAAATCGGACTAGAAGTAATAGTAATGTCAACAGACTAATTAAGTCAAAATAGTGCTCAACCAGCGCTCAACCAGTTTTATGTGCCAAAAACCCCTCTCATACTTATCTTCTAAACTTTCCAGCTTCCTGTTTTTAATGGGTGCCCAAAACCTACTGCTGACACCAGCTTTACTTCACTCAGAGATCACAACTTAATATAACAAAGCCTACTGTGGACCTGGTGTATATATATTAGGAACAAGTGAAACAATAGCTGTATCACCTGGGTTTAGTAACTTCTCACTTGTTTGTCCCCTACTTAGACTTTTTAAAATCTACTTTTAATTTGCCATTGTGATTGGGCACTTGTTTTGTGCCATTTAAAATGAAATCTAATCTCTATGTCTGAGTTCCCCTTAGTCTTCTCAAATAGCTGTGTGGTTCAGGCAGAGTGGCCACATCTGAGCTTCCTGATGCCCTCCACTGACTGGGATCACTTGCTCCATCTTTCTGGCTACTGAAGGGGGATTTTCTGACCTTACTGCGTATGAGGAGACAGAACTTACCATTGCCTCTGTCACCAAAAGGGTTAGAGACAAGGACAGTGAAGGCAACAGACCTTTAAATGCCAGGCTGACTTGGATGAAAAGATGTATTGAATAATGGCTACCTCTGGGTAAAGAAGGGGGGGCCCTGCCAGACCAGTTGTTCTCCTTTTTATCTTATACTGCTCGTGTAAACAAAGCAATTCTGAAACCCCTTGTTATGGGCACGTATGGTGAGAGCTGTGTAATCAAGTAGTTATGCCTGGATAGAGATTGCTTATGAAAGGAGTGATAGTTGATTGCAAGTAAGTCATTGCCTAATACTCCAAGCAGTTGGTGAAGTGCTTGTGTTGCACTTGCTGGTGCTGGGCTTGAAGCTGGTGAGCTCTGGCCACCACAGCCCCAGCCGGCAGCGCTTCTCCAGCACCCTGCGAGCCCCCTCTGCCAGCTCCTGCCCATCCATCATGGTGGGAGCTGCCCACTCGCTGCCCAGTGCTACAGCAAAGAGCAAACAGGGTGTAAAACTAGTCACTCTAAGATACCATGGGAGGAAAAAAAACTGACTATAAATGACTATGGATTCTTCAAAACATCTTTTAACATAAGTCGGTGGCTAAGAACTTCTGTTCGTTGGGATTTTTTTTTAAGCATTGTTCCAGTAGGGCTTCAAATAATATTTTTTGCTGAATCTTAGCCTGCTAGGGCATCTGCCCTTCCATGGGGAATTGTGAAGACAGCAAATCTGAAGATAGCAACTTTCAGGGTAGACTTATATTTCTCAAGTGCCATTTAATATGTATAGGAATGTCAGCAATTGACTCTCAAAAGGACAATCTACTTCACTACTAAATGTAAAAATTATAAAGAGAAAATAAATTAAGCTGACTATCAAGAGACTAATAACCTGTAGCCTGTGTAGAGCCCATTAACGCTGCAAACCTGCCACCACCATGCATTCTGCTGTATCTGGAGGGTGTAGAGGGAGATGGACCTCAGTAATGAAGACCAGCAAATCCACTGCAGTATGTTTGCTGTGGTGATTAATTTGGTTTTAAGTCGCTCGTTACAATTCTTTGAATACACTCTTTCCTTTGGAGATGATCAAAAGACTACTTTTTTGGAAACTTTTCTATCTGTGAAGAAGAGTTCATGAGAGGTCCTGAACTTGGGTTGAGGAGGACTAGAAAGGCTGTGCTGTACTGAAATGAGATTACTCTCTGATTCTGTCCAAGAGGATTTCTTAAAATAGCTTATGCATTTTGGTAAACTGTAGCTTCTGTATATGTCATCTTCATCAGGCAGTGGACTTTTTCTGTAAACTAACTGCTACCTACAGTTTTTCACAGACTGAATATAGTTAAAAATATTACAAGTTAAGGAGAGAGAACTTGTTAGGTGAAATAATGAGATCAGTTTCTAGGGTATTAAAAATTCTGTTTTGTAGTGTGTTTTGCTAAATGGCAGCCAAAAACTTTAATACAGGTTTGAGTTTGCTCAGTGGAATCTCCCACCCTTCTCTAATATCAGGGTCCTGAAAAAACCCAGGAAATAAGGAGTTGAGAGTCATTCCAATACAATTCCAATATATATATATGGCCTTGGTCCACTGTATATTTTTTACCTGCCGTTTTTTACCACATTCAGTCCTATTCCTTAAGGAATGGAGTATCATTAGTTTACTGGGCTTTTTCCATTCCAGGGTTTAAGTTTCCAGGCTTATTTTCAAACTTGCCAGCTTCCCAGATGTCAGCTCCCAGTGGTGTGCTCTCAGGCCCTAGCAGAGGGACAGGTTCTCTCCTGTACTGGTGTGCCCTGAGATGAAGGCTGCAGATATGCCCTGGAGTTGCATTATTTTCATAAGCCTTCCCACTCCTCACAACAGCTCTGAGCTTTCTCCCCTGTTTCTTCCTGACCTCTTTCAGTCTTTCCTGAAATAATTAGGATAATGATCAGTCCATCTCCTTTTATGGAATGGAAATCGGCCACTTCAGGGAACATCTTCCAGTGTTTGACCACCCTCATAGTAAAATGAAATATTTTAAATTTATTTAAAAAAAAATTAAAAGGTTATATACTATTTGTTGACTAATGATACATACTCTGAAAATTTCCTTTACTCTCTTCTGTACTCCTATTTTGGTAATGCAAAATTATCTTCATTTCTTCAAAGCTGTTATCTTCAGTTACAAAATTTACTCTTGTACAGGAGTCTCTGATGCCTATAGTGCTGCCTGTACTATGCTAATTACTATTAGTCCTCGATGCTTATAATGCCCTAAGCCTTGGAAAAAGAATCACAGCTGGAGAGGGAGTGGAAGCTGTCAGGCCGGGAGCCCAGGAATGTGAAATACATGTTACCAATCGTAACATTTTATGTTTGAATGAAAGGATGAAGTCCTACTTCTGTCATTAACTGATATTTTTATTCAGGTGGGATAGAAAAAATTCAAAGAAAAAACCCAGGTTGTATAATATATTGAATCTGTGCATACTCGTGACACTTCTATCCATATCTTTAATACTGCTATTAAAAGAGACTTAATTAAATAAAATGGTTTGTGATTTATTGAAATAGCCTGTAATAGCTTAATGTGCTCATAGCTTCCTCTTGAAATTCCAAAAACACATTGTGCTAATGCAGCTAATGGAAAGTCACCTCTCTGTTTGTGATCTGCAAGGCCTATTGAGCCTATTTGTCATTCAGCTGATAAGGAGCAGAGAAGAAAGAATGAGGTTAGAATAATTTTCATAGAGGAAAATAGTATTGAATTACCTAAATCAAAGTTAGTAATGCACAGCCTCCTAGTGGTGTTTTTCCTTTTTTCAATCGAAAAGGTGGTCATTTCATTTGATGTTTAGATCTTCAGAAATACTTGTGGGTGAGACAAGTGTATTGGCTAAATTTTTCTCTGTATTAAATCAATAAAAGACTACTGTTTCATTTTACTTGAATGGGAAAAAAAAAAAGTAGGTTCCCTTTCAACAGCAGAGAAGTTACACAAAACTGTCTCTTGGTCAGAATGAAAATAACTGATGTCTCAAAATGTCTCTCTTGGGTGGGTTGGTTTGAGTGGATCTTACAGATCCTTCTGTGTTCTGAAAAGGAGTTTCAGAGGAGAAAAACATAAAATTATTAAGAAGGGGCAATTTAAATTCCAGAAATGATTTTTAAATGTTACATAATTCAAAGATTAAAAGGACAACTTGTTAGTTCAGATTTCTATCTGGAGATCACTTTAACAAACTTCAGTTCTTTTTCATCTTGCTGACATCTCGTTCCCTTTCTTGAATGGGGTTACCTACCTGGGGAGCTACAGAACCTGTATGAACTAACTGGGCTGCTGCTTCTGTGCTGTTGTATTGAGTGAATCTTGGGTAAGGCAAACGAGAACTGAAATGTTTGGGTGTATTGCAAAGGTTTTTGGTTGCTGTGTACAAATCACCAGTCTCTTCTATGCTTTAATGGTCTTTGCTGCACCTCAGCCATTGATGCAGATGACAGCACAGTTTGCTCAGACCAAATTCCTGTTGTTCCGCAGCGAGGCATCTCTTGGGGACTTTGTGTGAAGTTTCTACAACTGTCCCTAACATCTGTAGAAAGCCAAAATGAAAAGTTAATTGGCAATGCTGATGATCAGAGGCACCAGTTCTCCCTGAGGCCATGAGACAGAAACATAATTTCTTGGCGTAAATGTAAGAGTGAGACACTTGAGCTCTACCTGTGTACCCAAAACCTGTTTGATTTGACTTGACTTTTGGGAGAAGTTCTTCTAGCTAAATAGCATGAAGGAAGGTAGAGTTATCCATGTCACGAAGGTAGGATCAAGCTTTTAAAGCTTTTACTTCAACTCTACCATTGAGGAAAATGGTATTTTCTGATGTTCTTTTGTATGTTCGGAAAGGAAATGGTTTCTCAACAGGGATATGAAACGAAAGAAAATGATGAGAACTAAAATATAGTCACTCAGCTTTTTTAAAAAAATGGGTTTGAGTAGTGCTAAAATAAATGCAGGCTTAAAAAAGAATAAAAATTGAAAATATGCTTGAAGAAAACTGAGGGAAACAATATTAAAAACTGGAAAGGGTTAGTGGAAAAATCCTTGCATGAAAGAACTTTATTTGATCTGGCATGGAATTGTGCATCAATATGCATGCTGCAGAGACAGTTCTTTTCTATTACTTTTAACTAGCAAATGCCTTTTAAATTTTTTCTGTCTTACTTGAAGGAAAGCTCTGTGCGCTATTAACAGTATTAAAGTAGATTCTCATTTTGAAAGGGAAAAGAACTCAAGTGATTCTTCCTTCTTGCTACACTTTCCAAAGCTGTCATACGTAAGAGTAAAGAAAGGAATGAGAATGAAAATATTAGAGTGGGAGGGAAAATAGAACTGTTGAAATGCCGGATTTTTCTTGTTATAACTAAATACATCCAAATTTATAATTCCTGGTGAGTCCTGAGCGTTGGGGGTTTTTTGTTTCTCAAAGTGTCAGATAAAATTCCCCTGGGAAGGTCCATAGAAAGATGTTTATGAACTGTCTAGAATAAACCCCCTTGGAATGGAGCTTTAATATGTAGGCTGGCAGAGTCTCTGCCGTGGCGCTGGTGACTGTACTATTGCTTGAATATCTGCTGCAGCAAAGAGCCTGCTGTTTTCTGCTGTTCCCCTGTTGTGTGCTTTCCTCACGCTGTGGCTCGCTGAGCCGGCTCAATGGGAATGAGAGTCGAAAGAACGGAGTTACTTGAGCTTCATATAGACATACAAAGAACAAAAGCAGTTAACAAGTCTAAGCTCTAATATCTTCACTTGGATTCTTTTTGTCATTTTTGCAGTGTGCATTCAGCTCTTTTTCCAGGCAGGACTAGCCAAGCATTTTTGAGGAAATGAAGTGGGGAAGGTGAAGCACTTGTTAAACTAAAATAAAATAGTGGAAGACTTCTTCGGTCAGAGTTCTCTAGGTCCTTAAGTCCTAGCAATTTTTTAAGAACAAATTGGAATGTTCCCCTAGACTTTGATCAAAAAAGCAATTTTTGATGGGTTTTTTAAAGAAAAAAAAAAATATTGTGGTAGGTTCTTTGAGAGTACCCTGTCAGACATCCTTTCATTCGCAGTCTGATAATCAAGGGGAATAGACTATAGGGCTTATCCAAATCTTGAATTACATAGACTAAGCATCTATTTGGATAAACTTTGGCTTTCCAAGTAGATTTTAGTTTAATTTAGAGCTTATTCTCTTCCAGAACAGCACCTGTGCCTTGTAAGCAATTTCCACAAAGGTCTAGTGTACTATGCTTATCTATCAATAATCAACTGAAAATATAAAAAATAGAATTATACATATATATACAGCAGAAAACAAAACAACTAGTAGTACAATGGAGATAAGAAACAATTACAGAATGCTAAAAAATCTCATTAAAAATGATGTATTGCTTCAATAGTTTTATCTAGGAGAGGGGATGGGGAACTGTAGTTCTCCTCTAGTTGCATAGATCACATGGGAAAGATTATTTAATAATTGTGTTTCAGAGTGTGTTTATTTCAGTCCTGATTTATGTGCACATTGTGCTGTTCTCTCGGCTTCTGCCTCTACATCCATGGTAAAAATGTCCCTTATCTTTAATAGCAGCAGAACACTTATAGTAAATGCTTTTCTTAAAAACAAAGCACCCCCACCCCTAAAACTGAAGTGGGGTCTTGTGTCCCGGGCCATGTGTGGGACCTGACCTTCCTGGGACACGGGGTGCAGGGACCCCCACACCGCCGCGCCTGGCGATGCCCTTCACTGCCCTATCTGCCAGTCCTGTGTAAATCAATGAGATTACTTTCAAAAAGGTATGTAATCTTCTCTAGTTGTTAATGCAAAAAATTACTAAAGAAAAATGAAGTACCAGTAGCTTTCAGGACTGCATCTGGATGGCTGATGCTGTAAGAATTCATGCAGGGTAACAAACACAAGCGGAGTAGCAGATTTTTTTTTTAATTGTTTCTGAATTACTGAAGCTTACAAAGTTACTTTTCCAACCTCAGTAACATTTTGCTCAGGTAATTGGTGTAGGCTATGTGACATTAACTAACACAGATTCATTGCTGAATAGTAGGGAGTTGTCTTTAAAAGTTTGAGTGTATATATTTACTGTAAGGCTCTTCAGGCATGTCCCTGGCTGCACCCACTTCATGTAACACTGGAAGAGTCTCCTAAATGGCTTCAACTCAAAAATTGGAGTAAAATGAAAGAAGTATTTTCATATGTAACCATTTTGTCATGGAGTCTCTCCAGTGGAACTATTCTTGCAAACTTACTACACCATCTCCTAACTTAAGTAAGTAATGTGAGAGCATCATACATTTCACCAGTCCGAAGACTAAAATCAGGTTCACAGCTTCTATGGAAGCAATGGGTGCATGTTCAGCACAAATATTTTATTTTTTTTTTTGGCCTTCCAGAGGTACCCAGTTGCTTCGATTCATGGGAATTAACATCATTAGACATCCAAAGAACCCTGCTTGTTTTAACTGGTGCTGTGACTGGCCCCACATCTTCCCTCCAGCTTCTGGGAAGAAAGTTATGATTGTGCGTATGATTGAGTAATTTATAAAATTAACCAATCATGTTTTTCTTTTGCTTAAAATTGGTAATTAACCCCTGTATTGCCTATGTTGGTTGAGTAGGTTGCTGTAATTGTAAGAACAAATCACATTAATGGGTGCTTTTATGTGAAGTATGTGCTTAGCACATGCCTGTTTTAGGCAGTAATTTCACTGAATTGGATAGTCAGAACACTTTGACGTTACTAAAGCTAACAAATTACTCATTAACAATGCACATTTGTACCCAAGTGGATTAAAACAATTGTTTCATTGTCCAATGTGGACAATTTATACGTTGTCCTATAATAACAATTATTACTTAAGTGTTGACTTCCCTAAAACACTAGGAACTTCATCTTGTCTACATCTCAAAGCAATTGATTTTTTTTCCTTTTTTTTTTAGGTTTCATTATGTTAAACACTGTATTTGTAGAAGGACTGACTGAATTTTTAAAATGTTCTCATTTTAAAAAAAGCCAAAAAGAATACAGTACTGAGAGCGTAAGTTGTCCAATGATGCATTCAAGGACAATGTTTCTCATGTAGAAAATTATATTCATGTTTTACATGATCTTTTGTGAATGCATATACAAATAAATGACACATACCAGCAGAGAAGTAAGATTTTTCTCATCTGTTTCATCAAGGTAAAATGTAATTTGGGCAAAAAATTATTTTTAAGGTTCCAAAACGCTGCTAATACTGCTGCTGAAGCCTCAGTCTTATCATAAGTGGTTTGTTCTCTGTGAAAATGAGGCAGAATTTGGTCCTTGATCATAGATAAGGTTATCTCAGGTAACTTTGCAATTGGCAGATAGGCCTTTTCACTGCTGTGTCATTCCATTCCGGGTTCTTCAGGGGCTGCAATGAAATAATTCTGTCTGTGCTATATATCATTTAAGAAGCACTATAAGGTGGTGCATTACCTTCTTTTATAGTCACTGTAATTTATTTGAGCTTGTATTCCTACTGTAAGCCTGCAGCATCCAAGAAGTCTGTTTAGAGAACCTGTTTGGAAGGTACCACTTCTACAAACAGCAAATGCACAGTTTTGGAATTGTTCATTAAACCCTTGTATTACTATTATACGGATAACGAATGGAAATTTGCATGCTGGCTTTCTCTGGCTTTAGCTACTTTTGCTCCTGCAGCCTATGAGATGTTTTGTTACTGCAAGAAATGTATCTGTAAAAAATCAGAAGTCAGCCAAAAATATTAACAAGTTTGCACCGGTGTGCAAGGTCTCAGCCTAAGACTGCCCAGAAACAGTTATTGCACCAGAAACTGTTCTGGAGGTCTGATGGGAGGTCAAGGAGGATTAACTGGTGGTTAGATTTAAACAAAATCTTCTGAACTACTGAGTGATAAACAGGCTTGGGGGGGGGAATTAAATAAATTTAAGGGCCTTTACTAAACTTGATTTCTCCTTCAGTGTTATCCAACAGCTGTTCCCCTGAGGGACTCTCTGATGAATTATTCAGTTCCACTATACAGCATCTACCCCAGGAATTGGAATATTCAGGATAAAACGTTGAAATAAGAATTCAACTAAATCTCATATTCTCTGTAATGGAACAACTGCCTCCACATTGCTCTTGGTATCTCAGACCCCTCCTTTCAGCTACGTCAGTGTAAGGCTGAAGAGGAGTATGACGGTGCATTGGTTTCGGTAGGAGATGAACCTGGCCCCCTCTGTCCCTGGTGGTGCCAGCAGGAGAAGTGCTTGTTGCTGCGGGTGAAATAGAGGGCACCAAACAATCTGGCAAACTGTAAAAAGGCCCCTTGGGAAGAAATGCTTTCAGGAGAGGGAGATTAAAAACCCCCCAAAAAGTATTAAGAATTGTGCTAAAATACTGGATGAAGACTAATCCTAGCTGTACTCAAGCTGACCTTGTTAATTTTTGTAGTTCTTGGAGAAAGAAGCACAAAGCCTTAATGAAATATCTCACAAATTCTTTTATTTGAAGGGCAGCAAGACAATTTGCTTAATTATTTTTGGCAGTTAATATAAGTCTGTTTTTTAAAAGCTTGTCACAGTAACTAATACTCTGTTAGAGTAATTGCTTTTTCCCTACACCTCTCTCTTTCATGTTTACGTATTATTGGTTTTATTATAAACCCTGCAGGGAATTTTTCTCCCTGCCAAACCATTTTATATCCTTGGCTTACATTCCATCTATACAGTTTTTGCCAGATTTTTCTGTACCAGCCTCTGACAACCACCACAATGTAAGAAAAATACCTACGTTTGGGTTTTTTTCTGTACTACTTAAAATTATCACCAAAAAAGATTTCTGTTTCGAGGCATGAAAAAATGAAAATCAGAGGTTGGTGATTGCATAGAATTCTTCAGCATATTAAATTATCTTGGCACTGCCAAAGAGAGACTTTAACTCGCCTGTCCTCTTTACAGACCCCAGGCCGCTGTGGCGAGGGATGCTGCCAGCACTCTTCCCCAGGCGGCGGTGGCAGAGCACGCTGCTCATTATGCACTCATATTCCACATTGATTTTTCTTTTTTTCTCCCCACTCAAGGCAACAGTAAGCTGCTTTTGAGAAGATGTAGACAGTGTTCCTTTAAAAAGAAAAAATGCCTCCCTCCTGTCATCATACAGTACCTACGCAAACAACTGTTGAGAATTTCTGCCTTTCTGAGAGAAGAAATGCTGTATTGAAAGTTATAGAAGAGAATATCTTCCTTTTGAGGAAACCACCTTCTAGAAATGTTACTGGATGTGATCATTTGAATAGGTAGGATTTACTGTTTGTAAGAGCAGTAGGAGAAGTTTCTAAATGCCTAAAATAACAGTTTCCAGCTGGCATGGCCAGCGTCCGTCATGTTGACTTGGCCACAATGAAGCATGTGTGTTCTAGATGTCCTGCTTGGAGTGATCTGTTCCTACCAAACTATAGATCCACTGAATCCGAAGTCCTATGATTTTTTTTTTTTTTTTAACACCTTCCGACATAAGCATGTTAATTCTGATAAAAGTGCAGCCATTTACTTTCTGACCATAGAAAACCTGTTTTAGGAGTGCCACACATCTACGTTGAATTGAGTACCTTGTTTTAAAAGCACTTTGAAAAGGAAAGAAGGTTTTGTATGCTATTTAAAAACAAAACCACACCCAACATTCAGACCACTGACAAAAATTAAATATTGGATTTTTATGCCACTTTAAGTAGACAGCTAAGACTAGTTTTCCACAGAACAAATGTTGTTTCTTTACTTATTCCATACTTAAATTTTTGTGCTGAATGGGAAATTATGGTTTTGTGTGTAAATAAACCACTTATACTTAAGACACTACAATTAAAGATTCTTAGTACATATAACTGTTTCAT
Source organism: Tringa tobata (assembly GCA_033628505.1). NCBI lineage: Eukaryota > Metazoa > Chordata > Aves > Charadriiformes > Scolopacidae > Tringa > Tringa tobata. The sequence continues at coordinate 1,605,336 of JAHREE010000136.1, forward strand.
GAGGGCTTTTCAAAATATTAATTTTACATGAAACTTACATATATAAAAATGAATTCTGCAGAAGTTGTAATCTCTCCCTGAAGACCATTTTTTTCAGCAAGTGTAGATTAAGACTTTCTCAACTTGTTTTGTAGTAAATATGCATATATTTCTGCCAAATTCTATTTTAAGGAAGTATTAATATAATGCCTAAAAAACCCATATCTATCAGGGAAGCATGGCATTTATTCAGATAGAATATTCTATGTGAGTGATGCATTTTAGA
>JAHREE010000136.1:1615102-1661582 GCA_033628505.1 Tringa tobata
ACTCATTAGACATGCACGTCCAAAACCAGGATGTCTTGGCATTGGCACTTTTTGAGCATTCTCTTGGACACCAACCACCTCGTCAGCGTAAATGAAGGCTGCAAAAATTTGCTAAGAATCTTTGAAATGTTTTTGAAAATAACTTCCCAATGTTCATAACATTGTAGCTGATTTAAAAAAAAAAAGCTGCATATTACACTCCACAGAAAATTTTCTGTAATCAAATGCAAAGAAAGGTTCTGATTTCTCGCTTTCTTGGAATCAAATTGAATGACTATACCAATGAGAGCTTATTTAAAGAGCAAGGCACCATAATTTCCATAAAACTTTGAAAAATTAAAAGCTTGTTTAAGCATTATCCCATAAATTAAATAATTTTGCTTTATTTTATCTTTTATAGCATCATATTAAGAAGAGAAAAAATATTTTTATATATTTTTAAATTAAGATATTTTAAGGTAATTAATGAGAGTCAACCTCACATCGAGCACAAGGGAATCTGGCAGTTAGATGGGCAGGCACTGGCTGATTCTCTGCATAGGCAGAAATCATTGGTAAGATCATAGAAACTGCATGGTAAAATGTGATGCAGTTTGTTCTCATTGCATTCTTTCATGCAGGAGAAGGGCAATATCATCTTTACATTCTCTTAGTTGGGTAATAGTATATGCTTTTTCTTATAAGGTATATGAACGTGAGTGTTTTTGACCCTTTTAAGGCATGAAGAACTGAATATTAGCCTCATTTTGATCATGGAAGAATAGCTCAAAATTAGGCTGTTCTAGTAGATAACTGAAACTTTCCCCAAAAGTAAAGCAGTGTCAACACTTTTTGGCTCTCCTGAGGTCCATGGTTGCTTGAATATGAGAGGATATTTCTTCACTCTTTGCTATTTAGAATCCCAAACATTCAGCAACTCATAATTTACAGGCTTTGTACATGCCTAGACTGATTGTAATGCTTCAGCTAAGCGTGCTTCATGTTTAAGGTTACTATATCAGTATTAGGACACTAGTGAACTACATGCCTGGTAGAGCTACGGTAGCATGACTACAAAAGCAAATATTGCTCTCTGCCGTCATTTCTTGAAATTATTAGAAGTTGGCAATTATGTGTTTACCCCCCCCCCCCCCCAGCCTTGATCCCAGCATTCTGAAAAAACTACCAACCAGACTAGATTTATCTCTAGTATAAGAACGCATTAATGAAATTGTAAGTTAAATCATAAGATTACCCAGGTTTCTAAAAATCATACCATGGCACTAGAAATCTTAGAAGAACATAACACAAAATACAAGCTCTCTCTTCTTTTATATATAGTTATTTGACAATGGTTGTATTTTTGTGTAGAAGTTTGTTGCTGGAAAATCTTGTGCTGCCTCTTCTTTTTATTAAGTTTCTTCTCAATTCTGTCTCTTTTCATCCATATCCCATATTCAAAATAGATAAAGTACTCTGGTTTAAAAGCATCTTTCATATAGTATGTCTTCAAGGTTTGTGACATACATACTTTTTTTGTGTTCTTTGAAAAAGGAAACAGATATATAGGGAGATTGTCAAGGTGAACTCAAATCCAACTTCTCTCATGGAAAATGTGAAATACATTATACACTTGTCTACGTTTGTAACTGAGAAAGCTGAGTGTAGAATCTTTTCTTTATTCTTTAGTGACATTTTACAAAGGAGGTTTGAATCCCTCAGGTGATGCACAGAGAAGTTAACTTTCAAAATTTTCTTCTAGTCTGTGACCCTGACTGTCCCTCATGTTCTAGCATGTCCCTATGCAGAATCATTACAGGAATGGAGGGGAGATTGCAAGAAAGATGATTTCTTAGCAATCCTGAGTGTTTATCTCTTCTCCATTTCAGGTACAGATTTATTTTTTTTTCTTCCTCCATTCCTCTCTTGCTTTCCCTTTTGGGGTTTTCCAGTATTGTTTGTGGATGGTCATGTGGAATAAAGGAGGTACTAGAGTGATGGTATTTGTAGCTTGGAGGAATAAGCTTTAGTTTGCATGAGAAGCCTGCTGCCAACAAAGTGCCTGTTATTGTGAAAACAGAGCTAACCTTTTTGAGAGAAAGTAAACTCACTGCTAGTGTCGGGTGATATCTATTGTATATACTGAACTTGTAAAATCTACTAACATACATAATTTATTTGTCTCAGAGCTGGTCAACTTATATCTAGGAATTAAATGGTAGCTTTCTTGTCTACCTGCTGTGGGTGTAAGTGAAACTATAGCATGGATATCAAGTAGTTTTGATCAAAATGTCCATCACAACTCTTGAGTGCTTAACCTACAACTTTCTTAGATGAAACTTGTTTTTTTTTTTTTTTTCTTGAGTTTGCATAAGTCATCAGAAACATTTCCTGAACATCTGTTATAACCACAGAGGTCATTAGCTATCTGGGTAAGATTATCTGACCAGATCTCTTCTCTGTGAATGATTGTTCTAATGGTGGATTTCAAATCTGTGGACTCCATGACCATGATGATTAATTTATTTTGGACAATTTGTTAGTTTTTAAAGTGTGCTACTGGTTCAGACAATATTCTGTAAATACTCAAATTCTTTTGGGCTTCTTTTGGATAGTAGTTGGTAATGCCATTTTAGGAACTGAGTAGATAAACTTCTGCACTGAAAAATTTTTCCCCTTCAGGAGCTGGTAGACCTCTGATGCAGGTTATCAAGTAGAGTTGGATCCAGGAGCTATGGAACTGATTTCCCTATGTAGCTGTCACACTACAACAGTTATTTCGATGTTCCTTGCTTTAGATTGATGAAATTTAGAAGAAATTTAGAAGCCCAGGAAATGGATCACCTCCAAATCCTACAAGCAATTTGTTGACCTGTCTTTTGCCTATTCACAGTCTCCTTTCGAATAAATGAGTGACTACTGGATCTGGCTAACAATTCATGGTGGGTTTTAGCTGTTGTGATACGGACAACGTAAGAGCAACTAGATTGGATGGTAAATCTGAGAAAGCAGGAGAGCTTTCTCACATGCTACAGTGTTTGACTGATCACTGTTAACTCCTCATATAAGAATTGCAATATGCAGTGAGAGTTTTGTTTACCTGTAGTGGAACTTCCACTTATATATACTTGTAAAAGAATTATGCTAACTGTGATTCTTTGAGACTTTGTCTATTACTGTCTGCTGCTGTGTTAGCCTACTGTTCCTGTTTTTTCTGACATGGGTTGGATTTACCAACACCTTAGGCGTGCTTTGCCTTTCCTTGTGAGTTTGTCAGGGCTTTGAAATGTGAGCAAGCTGGGAAAGGAAGTCAAATACTTGTAGTTTTGTGTCCCAGGAAAGCCTTGTAGGCATGTGTGTTGCTGGTACACAATATTAGTAAAAAATTATCCATGTCACTTGCCTAGGCTTGCTTCTCACCTTCAAAAAAATTCATTAAGATTGCAACCTGTCTTGTCTAGGTAACTGATCATTATTCATTTTCTTAGTGTTCTTGACTTGTATGTCATGATGATATTGTGACAGAAAAAAAAGAAATGGAACAAGGCTGTTATAACCTGTTATTAGATGCCAGTTAACATGTGTGTTGTTGGTGCACAAGAAGAGATCATATGTGTCATATAATCATAAGGAGCAGGAAGGCTGGAGTACATTCTCTGTGCTTTGTGGAATCCAAGGTAAGGCAGGGTTTTGGAACAGTGGATTCATGGATGGAAATGTTGTTTCCATATCCAGATGGAATGATAGCAAATTAGACAGCTGGAAAGATGAATGATTAGGAAGAAGACAGTGTTCCTTTTTTATTGTTTGAACTGTACATGGTAAAATGGCTGTTTGTTACTTCCTGAGGATTTGGGGCCAAGTGTAACCTTGAGACTTCTTGTCTTCAGTGAACTGGAGATTAGCAGGCTTACAGATGCCAGCATTATTTGTTTCATGAGGCAAATTGGCTCTTATTGTTTCGAGGATATTCTGTTCCCTAAGCCTTGTGGGGTTGAGAAGCATTTGATCATGCACATTAACTTAAAAACTTCCTGTGTTAGGGGAAGGAATAGTTGAAGAAAGCAAAGATGCCCCATTATGATATGGGGGAATCCAATCTATAGAGAAGAAATAGCACCAATTTTTAAAAAATCCTGTATAATTATAAATTACCTTGTTCTGGGGCCTTTATTTTTCTGTGGGCAGCCAGACTGCAGAATAACAATATTACATTTTGAGTAAGTCTCTTATTGTTGTCAGAATAATATGGTTTTATTTTTTATTTTTTAATGTATAGTAGAAAGATGATGGGTGTATGTCTCGTAGGAATGAAATATTTTGGCTGAATTCTGGTTGTCCTTTCCAGGTGTTTTTTTATGCTGGAAATGCATGAGCATTTGCTTTAGTGACAGTAAATACTGCCCTGGAACTTACAACTAGCTGTGTGGAACAGTTACAGTCTGCTGAGAAACTTGGGAATAGATAAGTAGTTTAGTTGAAGTGGGAATTTCCAAGGTCAATTATCCAGTCATTAGTAGCTGCTGAACTTATTACACCTCCATTTTAGTTGTATGTTGCAACTTATTGAAGGAATGAGTTGTGAATTATCATGCTTAATTGGCTATTCTTTCACAATTCATTTTTCTGCTCACTCCTATGCCTTCTGAAATCAAAGGGCAGAACGGATAATGGGACTCTGTAAGGTGTGAACTGCATAAAATATATAATTTACAGGAGTATAACTGTTTCAGTGGTGTATTTAGAGAAAGATACTCTTCTAGCAGCGCAATATGGTGTGGTCATTACCTCTTCTCTATGGGAGTAACCACACTGTTTTAAAGAAATACTATGCAAATGTGGCAAAGCTAGGGAATTTATAATTGGGCAGTGCTTATAGTTTAGAACATCATAACTTCCGTGCAGGAAATATTTTAAGATCAAAATGCCCCAAAGCTAAGCCTTGCCTCTTTCATAAAGTCACAGATTCAGTGTCTCTATCCCGTAGCCAGAGGCTACAATCTGGATTTGTAAGAACAGTGTGTTCGTAATTTCTTCAAAAAGTACTTGCTCACACTGTTTGAAACTTCAGTTCTCTCTCCATTATAATTTGTCATTGTTATTTTTGGTAGTCTGCCCGTGTCACTGTTTTAGCTCTGATCATGTATGTGCTCCCACTCACCATTCTCAGTGCACACAAATTTGATTCGTGGGAGATAAAATGAAACTAAAATACATGCTTTTAAAGAGCATAGACAATGCAGTCTGAGTGCTAGTAAGTATTAAGTCTTGGGATTGGATTGAACTTCTCTGAAGTAGTCACCCATCCAATATGTGTATATTGTGGATGCTTTCTTCCTAAGAATCGGTTCTTTGGCAAACAGAGTTGCTCCTGTTCCATTCACTCTTTGCTAAATCAAGTAGAACCTGCAAGGCCAATCTGAAAACTCCTATATTGTCCAGAGGATAGGAACTCCATACAAATTACTGGTAATCCTTTCTACTAGGCAGACTTGTGCTCACTACTGGTTACATCTAAATTAGTAGTTTTTTCACTTTTGCACCAAGTGAAATAGCCAGTTCTAAGGATTAGATACCAGTGCTTTGTGTATGTTACTTTTGAATATTTTGAGTACTTTTGAGCTAAGTTGCAGTAAATGAGAAATACTTCTCTGAATTACTGCTGCGTGGCTCACAATGAGACATTATTTTCAGATAGATTATGATTAAAAAGAAAAAGGAATGATTTTACAATATTCTAACAAGTATAGACTTGCTTGTTATTGTTATGATTAAAATGAGAAAATGTAAGCAGTTGAAGAATATGTATTTTTTTTTGCTTGGAGGAGGTTACTAAATGTAACTTTGATTTCTGATCTTTACAACAGCTTTACAACATAGTGGAAACAACACTACATGTTTTAACTTTTGTGTCTAATTTATGAAATAAGAGTTGCTAACTTAGCAAGTTTTCAGTTTTGAATATGAATTTTCATACTTTCTTGATTCAATCATTTTGAGTAGTTTATGTTCTGCAAAATAACCAAATAATATCTTCATTGATAAATAGACAGTTTTGTTATTCCTGTCACCTATAAATCAGCAGGATTGTTTTCATGTGAGGATGTAATTTACTGATGAGATTGTTTTTGCAACTATTTGTAGCAGAAAAGAGTGTGACTTAATGTGAAGATTTTAGAAAAGCTTTCAATGCCAGGAGAGATAAAAAACAGGTGTTTTTAAAATGAATGCACTTAATCCAGAGGCACTGAGAGATAATAAACATAGAGCTTTATAATGTCACTTTTACATTCACCCTTCAGAAAACAAACTTGTTTTTATCTAGGTGTAAATTGTGAATGCAGTTATTTTTAAGATTTGTCATAGATTTTTGGCCTACTACAGAAAGACAACTCTTTAGTTAAAAAAAAGTCAAAACAAAACATATTATTTCAGCATTCAGAGTAAAGAACCAATGGGCAACGTCATTTATCAATAATAAACACAAGTAATTTTCTGTATGCATTCTAGGGATTGTGGTTCTAGCAGAAAAGTTAAGCGGAATGGTATTCTTTTGTTATAGCTGTGAAAGCATTTGTTGATAAATGATACTGAAGTAGGAGTTTTTCCATTTCTGACTCTGTAAACAATCATCAAGAACTTTCTAAGACACACTCCTTAAAATAGCGCTGTGAACATGTGGCTAGCATACTGACTGCTATGTTATTCTGCAAATAACACTGGTAGAAAGTGGTTTTGTCATATATTGACAGTAGCTATAGTTCAAACAAATTTTAGCTTTCCAGAGGCTAAATCCAAAACCTTTGAAAACTTGTTGAAAAATCAGACTAAAAAAAGGTAGTGTTCCTATACAGCTAGGAGTGAAGTGTTCATGGGTCATGAGGGGTGAAGGGGGCAAAGGCTCAAGTCCTGTGTTTGTGTCGGTGTGAAGGGAACTCTATCTGTTTCACATGTCCCAGCGATTCAGGCTACCAAGCTACTGTCTTCACTCTACATTTTTTTTCCTTAAGTAGAAATTTTTCTGGGGGGCAAAGAAGACCACTTAAGCGTTCTTGTGGGAATTTTCAGTTTTGGTGTTCATAATCTTAAGGTAAATAAATTTAGAGAACTCCTAATGAAAGTATGGGGTCACTAGCTGAAAAGTAGTTGAGCTTCCTCTTGCTTGCTTATACAGACATGTTGGCAGCTGAGAAGTACATGTTTTGTTTCTGAAAGGTTATTGTATCTATTACAAATAGTAATAATCAGGAAAGTATTGATCATCCTATATCTTGAACCAAATGGGTGCCTTTGTACTCCTTTCTGCCTTTATAGCTACTTCCTGAAAGAGCAACATTAATTCAAGATGTGTTAGATTTGAATTTTTTGTTTTGCAGTAGTTCTACACAGAATGAAATTTCATGTGAAATACGTTTTCATTACATGTAAAGAGCAAAAGGGGGTGTCGAAGAAGAGTATTTATTAGAGTTTTAGTTGCAGATATTTGTTATAAAGGATACTTGAAAAAAGTTGACTTAGGGAATGGAGGTTTATTTAAATATATCCAAGTGCTATAAATAATACTAAAACCTGAACATAGAAAGCCACAAAACACAAGTGGAAAAAAAAACGAAAAAAAAAAAACCAAAACAGGTAAAATAACAAGCTCATGCCCTTGAGTCCACATTATCACTGCATCTGTACATGTAGAAATGTCTTACAGCTGGATCACGTGATGTCTCTGATGCATCTCTGACACTTCTACCACAACCTGCTGCATGGTACCGGGAGAGAATAGTGAAGACAAGACTGGAGGAGAGGACAGATGGGATGGCAGGTGCACTTTTTCTCCCTGATAATGTACAGATGGGGTAAAATGCTAATGACTTTTCCATGTTGCCTTTTATGCATGAAGGTAGGAACTGTACCAGCAATGATTTTCCTTTCAGAAAGACATCAGCAATGTTCCTACAGTAGGTAGGAGTCACGCCTAGAGTCCTTCACATACCCAATTCTTCCTGCTTGTTCTAGTAGAAGAGATGTTAGTCTTTTCAAAGAGTTCTTGAAAGATGTACTTCTTGTCCTATTTATACTTGTGTAAGAGGGATTGTTCTGGGCCTGAAGAACTTAGAAAGTCATTTAAGAATGAATTCCTTTTCTCCCCTTAACAATTTCCCTTCCTTCCTCGTTAAATCAGGTCATAGATTTGAAATAAAGCTTTATCATCACACCGTACTTTGAGATCCTGTGAAATATCATTGCAGTATGCACTAACTAGCAACAATATTAAAGCAGTAGTATCTCCTTCTGAGGTTTATGTTTATTCAGTAAATATTTTCTTAGCTAGCTAAGTAGTATAAATAGTCAATGCAGCTTTTCTGTCGAGCTTTTAAAAAACCCTCATGCTGTGATTTGACAGACTAATTTCTGTTGGTACGTAATATTTGGCCTTTGAGTAGAAAGAAACCTTTACTGTAAAAGCAATAATGACAGTACAAACAATAAACAGTTATACAGATAATAAGTCTAACCACCTTCAGAATGGCATTTTGCTGTCCACCAGAGACCATGTGCTCATCTTCCTTAACATAGAACACATGCTCATCTTCCTTAACCTAACTTACTGTGAATCAATGTCTGAAAGCCTGAATATCAACTCAGCTATTAGTAAAAGTTATCCCCAGTGACAGTATCTGTCAGTTCTAGATGGGGATTGTCTGAAGTGTTCAATCATGTCCTTCATTGGTTTGTGAATCAAAAGTAATTGGAAGGAAGGTAGAAGGCAGCAAAACCATTTTCTGTTTTTGACATTGAATCTTCCTCTGAAGTAGTACTTTTTGCTTGTGGAATTACAATTCATTGCTAGACAAAATGTAGATGTCCTTCCACTTGACACTTCCTTCTTGTGTCCTGACAGTTTAAAAGCTTGCCTTACAGTATGAATTGTTTGGGGTTAACATGAGATTTTGTCTGGATCGGCTGTTTTGGTTCCAAAGCTGCACAAGTAATTATCTTGCATTGTCTGGTTAATTAACCTATTTTGAAAATTAGAGATGATAAATAATGGGCAAAAGAGGAGTCAGTTTGAGAGTCAGTGTTATTTTTCAATCTTTAAAGTTTATGGAGCAATTTTTTTAATTTTTTGGGGGAGGGGTGATTATTTTTTGGTATTCTGAAAATTTCTTCTCTTCATCCATGTCTGTTATGATTTACAGAACATCAGTGAAACAAGATAGGCCTGCAAAGAATGAATTTTTCCCATATAAAAATAAGTCTACACTCTAGAGCTTCTGGGAGACAAGAATTAATTAGATGTTTTGTTTATACTTATGTATATTTAGGAACTGTGGGAGAGTCCCGAGACAATGTATTTCCTTATACCTACTGCAATTGACTTAAGAAGGAAAAAGAATATGATGCCAAATTGAACGCTGTAGTAAAATGTAGTAATAGGTTGTAGCCCAAATTCTTGAAAACTAGCTCATTTAGAAATTAGAGCAGTATTTAAGCAATATTTTCCTAATTCAGAAAGATCAGGAAATAATTCTAGTATCTTGATTCAGTGCTTCAGCATGAAGTATTTCAGACAGATAATTTATGCTGTTACTGATGTAATTCTGTAGAGTTTATGATAGACAAGAACAATGTTAGGAGTATGTTTTGCAAAGTGATTTGGGATAAACCAGTATAGAATACAACACAACAGTGAAACTGACCTGGATTGTTGTTTGGCCAATAAGTTAAGTCTTTAAGCAAGGAGTCGTTTGATGAAAGCAAGCAAAAGTATCTCACAAGTCACCAGCTGCTGCAAAAGTGAGTCTTATAGCCCTACCTGTTAGAAAGTAGGTGTTGGACCAGGCATGTTTCCCATGTTATTACTTAAGAGCAAACAGTAATAGGTTCTGTGTTTTAGGGATATATTAAGTCCTACCTTAAAAGCATTCCTACGGGATGAAACAAAACAGATGAAGCTATGTCTAACAGCATAGACCATAGTAAATGCTAAAAGTGAATAGGATGTAAAAAACTTACGCTTACAAATAATAAGATGCTCTGTGAAGTGTTGTGTTTTCTGAAAGGAGAAATCTCAACAGTCACTGTAATTGTATTTGTTAGATACCCACAAGGAGCCTGCAGATTAACAATAATGCACAATGATTATATTAATCCTTAGGCTTTTGTGGAAATGAGCAGTTTGATGGTATAAATACATATAATAATTACTTTCAGTGAAGTAAAAAATATTTTTTGAGATTGGCCTGAAGAAGATGAGAAGTGATTTTATAATTTTACAAACATAGATTTTCAAAAAAGGATTCCATTCTTTTCCAATTAAATTCCCAAGGAATAAGCTGAAAAAGAAAAGGTAGGTATGTACATAGCATGAAAAAGATACATCATGTCACCATTTTAGAATGTAAAGTTATAGTTGGATGAAGTGTGGTTTACTGGATTTCTCAGAAGCAGACATTAACTTTTTGATGACTTTAGCGTAAGGCAACAAAATGTATTTTTAGTATAAAAATCAGTGTATTTGGTGTCTGTGAAAGAATGCTTTTATCACTTCACTGGGAGGAATGTTTGCTCCCCCAACTGCCATTTGAAATGCCCAAGGAGTGGGAAGATGAGGATAAGCAAATAGTGTGTTCTCAGACAGGATTCACACCTCCTCAATCCCAGAAGTACTTTCTTAAGAAATGTGCTATATGTTCCTTCTGTATTTCAACAACTGACAAGTGATGATCTGTTATTTCAGTAAGCTATAAATATGCCATACCATGGGATAACAAGGTTGTATAAATGTGCCGAGAACTGTAATAATCGTGGTAGTGATGAGTTCTCACTCTTCTTTGCCTCAGAAATTAAAACTTCTTCTAGCCTAACCTGCCTTTTAAAAATAACTTAATAATAACTTTTAATAATAAAAAATAACATATCTTTTAAAAATAACTGTAACAGTTTGCAGAGGACTGTGAATTTAGTTGTTTCACTGACCCAGTGATCTGTAGCAAGGCTTAAGGGAACGTATTAACAGATAATGCAAGGACTGTTATTGTTGAAATCCAGGATTATAATTATAGTAGTGGTAGTAGATGTATACCTTCATGGTTTATAATCCTGTTGAGTTACAAACATTTAGAAGTAATTCTCTTAAATTAAAAAATAGTTTCTGCACAGTACTTTACTGGTTTTCTGTTTTCTTGTTGGTTTTGAGGGTTTGTGGGGTTTTTTGGGGGGGTGGCTTGAGTTTTTTTGGTTGGTTTGTTTTTTGTTTTAGTTTGGTTTTTTTTATTGGTTTAGGTTTTTGTGTTTAGTTGTGTTTGCCTTTTAATATATATATAGTGGTGATTTCTAGAACATGATATTGGAACAAACTAGAATGGGGTAAACTGACAGCTAATCTTTCAAAAGTGGACTGCTTGTGGTCTTCTTTTTTCTACAAATTGGAGTTGGTTGTTCAGGAAAAAACTTACTGAGAGACAGAAATGCTTATTCTTTATAAGGGAAGAATATAACTTTTTGGCAGTAACTTTTCTGTCTGTGAAAGTAATGGTCCCCAATTCCTGTGCTGAGAAGTCAGGAGCTGGGCATTGGTGCTTTGTCAAGTTTCCTGGGCTCCTAGTTCTTGTCCTATGCATATTGTCATTCTTTGGCATTTTTGCCTGTGGTTGTTGAGTTTCAATTTAGTATATTATTCATTTTCAAATTAGGATCACGTATGTTGACATATAACCAGTCCTGACAGATAATTGTCTGGGGGTTTTTTATGCTTGTCTTGAAAGTAATTTTCTTACTTCTTCAAGCATCCCTTTCTACAATTAAGGCCCATTATTCCTTCTCCTCTTCCCAGTGGACATTGGAAATTATTACCTCACAGTAATCTTCTGTATGTTTGAAGGCAGCTACCAAGTGTCACTACTATCAATAAACTGAACACCTGCAGTCTTTCAGTCATGTTCTGTAGACCTATGCTCTCTTTCATTGCTTTTTTTTCATTGTTTAGCTCCTTTATTGAAGCTGTTGATCAAAGTCTCTGCAGAATCCTATGTGATAATTCTTGTCAGATATTAAAAATTGGTAAATATTTTTTCGTGTGTTTTCATAGTTTTTCAACTTGTTATGCTTTTACCACAGAGGGGGGAAAAAAACCCCATGAACCCAGAAAGCATTAAACTTGTAATTTGTCTTAATAATGATCCCAGTTTAATTATATGAGGAAGGAAAGAAACATCAGTCATGAAGTTTGTGCTTACAGTGTACGATGAAAGGAACATGATTCTTTAGAGGTCAAAATTGTCTTCTACCAATAGAATTATCTCCTCTGCACCAATGGAGATGAAAGGCTGACTTCCAAATGACACAGCTTTGCTAAGGGCATTAAAATAATGTCCTAAAAAATGAAATCAAGCCAGAGAAAAAGCACTATTGAGGTGATGTTTGTGATTAGCAACATATTTGGCAGTATTCTCCAAGTTTTAAATGCACTTCCTTTGTTAAATAGTATAATGATGGTACCTGGGTTAGCTAGGTTACTTTGCAAAAAATAAATGCACGTTTGAATTTGGAAGTTGCAAATCATAAGTGTGATTAGTGATGAAAGAATTAGGAAAAGGCTGCTAGTATAATCTCATAGAGACTGCCAGAAGCTCAAAAGAAATTTTTTGAGCAGTGGTCATACACTAAACAATGTTATTTTCATGGTGTCTAATCTAGCTGCCAAAAAGATTATCATACTTACTGATAGTTTTTTTTTTTTTTTTTCTTGCTAGCCTCCATTAGCCACAGAAGCAGAATCTTCTGATTTTTATCAAGGCATTTATTTGACAAAAATCAAAATCCACACGTCTGAAACAGCAAAACATTGAGGTAGATAGTCTTAAAAAACTTATATACATTATAGTTACATTATAGCAAAACCAAACCAAAGTAAATTAACAGGGCAAGTAAAGATAACATGGCCTTTAAAACAGCACCAAAAGCTAATTGTTTTTCTCTGTACACTGTTTGATCATGGACACAAGCTATATTACACTTCATACGTTCAGATGGTAAGATTTGACTTTTATTGGTGTGAAAATGTGGGGTGCTTTTGGGTGCTTTTTTTTATTTTTTATTTTCCCCCCTTCAGACCACTGGCCCACATGAATTAAATACCTGATGGTGTATAACTGTCTGGGCAGCAGCAGTAGCTTAGCAACACCAGCTAGTGCTGATGCCAAAGAACAGTGTTGGCTTTCATAATAGTCTTTCTATGTTTAGAGATTAATTGATAATTGGGTTTTAACTTGTAAACCTAGGTTGGATTTGACCATCAAATTGTTTGATAGAGAATTTTGGAAACTCAGAAGTCTTTAACTGTATTTAGGAATGGCACGATAATAACTGTAAATCTCAAAGTGAATACTGGTGATACTTGGAGAGTACAAAGAAACATTCCTTGCTTCCTATTTGCTTATAAGTGCACAAGCTATTTAAATGTACTAAAGCTGTGATAAATTTCATTCTCTCGGAATCACAGAATTGTCAGAGTTGGAAGGGACCTCTAGAGATCATCTATTCCAAGTCCCCTGCTAAGCAGGATTGCCTAGAGGAATGATGATGTTTCCTTAATAAATAGTAATGTCTGATAAATACATGCACATTTTTGAAATGAGTAATTTTGAAAATAAATTAATATTAGAAATACAGGAAAATATACTCTGTGTGTGTATACACACACTAAAATAAAACATGAAAAATGTATTTTTGTGACAAAATGTATAAAATTATAGAGATGTGTACCTGGAATGGGTGTCAACAGCTCTTCTACTGTATTTTTACTGTGAGATCTATCTATAAACAACAGCATCTCAAGCTGAGTGTTTATTTAGATATTCCTAGATTCATGTAATAAAGGAAACTTTCTAACCTCTTAGGTAACCTCTGTCAGCACTCAGCTATTTCTGTGCTAGTATGAATCTTATACATTGACTGTACATATCCTAATACGTAGTGTAAATCTTTGCTGCAAGTTAAGCCTCTAAATTTTTTTTTTGCTTGTACTCAGTGGACACAAGGGCAAATTATTATTTTTATTTTTATTTGTTGTAGGTTTTTTAACCTACAAGGAAACTTCCACTATTTTTAAACCTAGATAAACAAAACCAGGTCTGTCTAACTTCACTTATAATGTAATTTTCTAAATCTCTTGGCAACTTTATTTCTGACCTGGATGCTCTACAGTAGCTGGGCATATTTAATTAAGTATGATGCTCAAGCTGGCTGAGTATTCTTGCTGAGAATCTTCACCAGTGTCTGTTGCAGTAGTATGTGTACTGTTTACTTTATACATCTAATACTCCTGCTAATTTCTTCCCAGATGCTGTCTGTCTCTTAATGTTCCTCTATCACTTTTTAATTTAGAATTTGCTTCCTGGTTAAACTAATTCTCAAGTCCTTTTTTGCAGTTTTCCCGTTATTCTGCCAATTAGGGCCCCTTACATACCAAAGTATTAGTCTCTTTTTTTTCTTGTGTGTGTTACTTTTCAACAGTGTTAGAACTTCCTTGTTTGCAATTATCTTTTAATTTCCTGTTTGAAATACTTGCTTTTAATTTATTAAGGTTCTTAGGAGACAGGATGGTAAAATGGCCTAACTTTAGGTCATGCCTGAATGGTTATCTCAGTGTGACTCCACGCTCACATTGGTTTGGATGTGCACTTTCAAAATTAATTACGCTCTTGTTTCCACACTGTGCTTTGATTCACTTTGTGGAGCTCGCTGAGCATGCGGACTGGGTAACACTAAACTGGAAAGAGTGCTCCAGCAAAGTCTCTAATGCTGTCTAACTGCAAATGAGCATTGAATCCATGGGCTTGAACTAGAGCTCTATGTGTTTTAAAAAAATGCAAAGCCAACAGAAACCCCCTGCACCTCAAGCAACAACAAAAACCCAAACAAACAGTACTCCCCTGAAATGTGGATGGTGTGGACGTCAGCTTCTCCACAGCATCTGTTCACTCTCCAGCTCTGTTCCTGTTGGCCTAGACTGCTTGTCGGTGTAGACACTGTTCTTATGAATATGATGCTCTAGTAAACTGTACATACTCCCTATACTAATCTCACATAAGAATTTTTTTGAGTTGTATAAACTCTTAGGTGGTAGCCAGTGATTCAGATGTTGTCTGTGCCACTCTGCAGTGTTTTGTGTGTTTCTATGTGCTGTGCTTAGTTGAAGGACTCAAATTAATCTTGGTATTTTTTCTGTATTCTGATTTGCATGCCTACCCTGGAATTGTTAATAGTGTTAAATATTTGGTTGTAAGCATTGTTTTTTTAAAAAAGCCAAAAAGTTTTTTTTATAGAAAAAGTTAGAGAGTTTGTCATGAAAGAAGCTTTCCTATTAGCTAATGGACTCATATTTTCATTTGTGTTGCTAGAACAAGCCTTACACTTCCCTTTTTAGTTTTAACTAGTTTTGTCTTTCTAGTTTAGTCCCTATACCATCCTTTTTCTACCCTCTAATAATTTGACTATCTCTAGTTCATTAGAGCTGCCCCTGGTAGTAGGTGTAAAAGCTGTCATTGAAATTACTTTTGTAACAAGTATGTGGGATGTTTCATGTTTGTAAATCTGCCAGTTATGAATACTTGCACATGTTTTCTAGTTCTATTTTCTCTCTTATTGTTCCTCTGAGGAATTACTGTACAAATACTTGGAGAAAATTATTTTATCTTCTGTATATATAACATTTCTAAATAGCTTTATAAATTGGAAGCTGGCACTATGCAACTCAAGTCATGGTTAGCTCAACCTATACCATAAAATGACTTTGAATATTTAATGATTTTCCAATCAAATGTCTTCTGTTTTGATGTTAAAGGCATTTGGTGTGCAATAGAGAACAAATCACAGCCTTTTGCTGAAGGGTAAGCAGTATTATAAATTCATATATGTACATGGTTTGTCATTTTCAGGATATAGAAAAATGAAGATTGGGGTTTTCAGAATAGTCTAGGAGTATTAATTATGTGATTTCCTTTCAATGTTGAATCTTACTTCATCTGCTTTGAAGATCCTAGGCTAAGACTATATTCCAAATAGTATCAAGGTATGATAAGTTATTTATTTATTTATTTTTCCTGTAAAATATGAAAATAGATTTTATGGCTTACAAATGACAAGTTATAATGACATACAGAAAGACAGTTTACTTGCTTCCCTGAAGGATGACTAAATGCATGGTAAAACCCATGTTTTTAGTTTCTCAATATTGACAGTGAGTTCTAGGAAAGCACCAAGTGTGATGTCCTGTGCAGACTGACTCATTAAAATGCTCAGTATGAAGGCTTAGCTGGAGCTCAGGCTTTCTTTCCTATTAAAAGTACTTCCTGCAGACTGGAAAGAAGTAAGGAAGGGTGAGCAATTAGGAAAAAAGGGAAGTTATTGAGAGGTGGTATATTTGGGGAGCAAAAAATTGTGCAAGTGGCTTTTCTGCTATGTGGGGAAAGCTAACAAGTATCAGAGTGGCAGTGACATAGATCAAATTCTAGGGTGTGTTTCAGTATGATTTGTACTACTTTTAATGTTTGCAGTTTAGGTCTCAAGGGTGTCTATATGAAAGCTGATTTTGCCGATTAAATGAAAAAATATAGCCCAATGCTGTTTGCACATAAGCCATCTGTAAGAGATTATGTTTAGGAAGAGTGTTCTTGCTTTAGAGTTGTAACAGTGTGTTGCCTACTGTCTTTTATTAGATACGTGTTTTTTAAGTGTTTGATTTGAGAAAGCTTCTCTGGCTGACCACCCTTCTTGTAGATCTTGAGGTAGAAACAGACTCTGTTTCTTTGGCTTACCCAAGTTGTAAATCAATTTAAGTGAGCTTTTCAGACCAGATCCAAATGATTTAATTCTGTTACTACTTAGAGAATTGCTTGATAGAACAGAGGGTATTTAAAAATGTGGCAAGCTGGTTTTCCTTGGAGTATTTGTAAAAATCTTGTTGCTACATTTTGTCTCCCTGGCTAGTAATTACTAAATCAGAAGGTTACTACCAATTTCAAAATCTTACATGTGTCAAAACACCAGGTTGTAGGGTTTAGAACCTGCAGAATGGGTGTGATTGTTGCAATGTCTGAGTTCTTTATTCTAAAGATTGGTTTTAATTTTTGAGAAAATATACTTACCCTTTCTGTCAGGGAGAAAATAACGTCAGTAAAGATGAGAGTAACTATCTTGTAGGAACATGAGATTAAGTGAGGATGGATTTCTGTTGCTCAAGCATTACCAGATACTGGCTTTTAACTCTAATATTTCAGAAAGACATTTTAAAGAAATTAATGACTTTTATATAAGCTTGCTATCAGTGGGATGACGAGAATCGTGTATTCTAGAGCACAATGTGTATCACATACTGAAACATGTGGGACTGATTTAGCAGCATGTGCCATCAGGATAATCTTTTTGGCAGAAGGTGTCACTTTTGAAAACACTTCTTTATTCATCGCCTATGCCCTGTTGAAACTGGTACAGCACCTTGTGAGTGGGCTTAGTGTTTTTTTAGCAGATGGAGTTGAATATTGTCATGCCAGTGAATAGCTTGCAAATGCAGCCTAGAGGTAGCAGATCACAGAAATGAAAGGTTCTGGAGTTTCAGTTCTTTTCTTCAGATTAGTATTTTGTTACCTTCACTTGGGGATTGTTTTAGTATACCATCATTAATGTTATATTCTGAGATTTATGAAATGTTTTTTAAAAATCTGTATTTTTCATCTTGTGCCAGTGTAATGACTTTTGGACAGAATTTAGCAGCTGTTGTTAGCTCATTGAAATACTACATGAAGCAATTGAAATTAGGAGGTAAAATACCATGTTTGTTTAAAAAGAAGTCAAGTGAAATTGCAGGTCTTTTCCCATACAGGAGCTTGGTTAGTGTGCCAGTGCTATCACCCAAAATTATTCAAAGTTTGATACAGTGTTTTTACAGTTGTATGGCATTTTGCTTTTTAATTTAGATTTAAACTGAAACCGATGTTCTGAAGAACTTACTCTCCATTTCTGTTGAGCTTCAGTAACATCTCTGATTGTTATCTCAGCTGATATTTAAATATCCTGTGATTGTAATTATAAGTTATCATTAGATTGTAGATTTAACGAATGTGTTTTCTTATATTTCAGTACTTCTAAAATTTCTGATTTTATTTGTAGAAAGTAACATTTTATGAAACAAAGTTACCTTTGCTAAAATTGAAATGGAAAGATAGAGCAAAAGGGTCAGAATTGAGTGTTCTTACGGAGTTTTGAACTGGCTTAAGAAACAGTTCACACTCAAAGAACTCTGACATAAAAATATGTATTCTGTGTGATGGTTGCATCAGTATTTTTTCAAATTTAAATTTTTTCACTTGTACTTTTCATGTAAGTTTGTAAGCCAGAAGGAAACTATTTAAGGTCATCAAAGCAGGTATAGTTGGCTTTTTCCCTGACAAAAGGAGGTTACAGTTCACCCACTGTGAACTGTCCCACTTGTGAACTTTAAATGCAATTATTTTTTCTTATTTTTGTGAACTGATTTTTTGATAATATCTGAACAGGAACTTGTTTTTCAGTTGGTGTTTGAGTGTTGCAAGAATAGCATGAGGTGCTGTTGGGTATGGGGGAAATCACCATACACATTTGCACATAATGTACTGGTTCTGATCATGTTTGTGTTTGTATAGATGTAGGTGTAGCTTGTATTATAATTGAATCTTAATGATAGAACGTTTTACCTGAAATTGCAGAGTCGTCTTCAATATTTTTATGGTTTAAGAAGAGCAGTGAATATGATTAAATCAATAATTACAGCTCGGATATGAACTGTGTGGTGTAAATGGGAAAAATAGTACTATAAGAATTAAAGGCTCTTTGAATCCAAATGCTAAGCTTCAGTAAGGAATTTAAAAGCAAAAGGGCAGGTTGCTGCAGAGGTGGAGGTGTAGGACCTGCACTAGGCATTGAAGACCACTTGAAAAGACTAGAGTTGGTTATTCCAGGGTAGGAAGGATCTCCTGAGAATGCCCTGGTTCAGGTAGCAAATGAGAAGATTAATGTTTGATTTCTGACTTAATGTTTGAGATGTTTGCTTTAATTTCTTTTCAGAGTCCTTTTCAACACAGAAACACATTACCAGCTACACCTTGCAGAAGGAGCCATAAAAATTTATCTAGTTGATTATTTGTAATGTTAGTTTTTTAAAATAGTTTTGTTAAGGTGTATTTGGAGAGTGAGTAAGGTACTAGAGACTGTAGCAGGTTTGAATGAGACTTTTTTTTTTTTTAATAAACAGCCCTAAGAAGCCTGGAAGATTAAGCTGTTTAAGAGCCCCCTTCCCTCATCCAAGTGAAAATGAAGCATTTCATGTACAAAGCAGGAACATACAATTTTAAGCTTCCTTCTAATCCTTCTAATTCCTTCTACGTTTTAGAATTCTTCTAGTGGTTGTTTTTTTTGTAGAATGTCTTATAGGTGTGTTTAAGTATCAGTTTAAGATCCACTAGTTACTGACCTAGTAATCCAAGCCGATCATCTCTAAAAGCAGAAGAAAAGCCCAGAGATATTTTTGAAATAGATGGGAGGAAGGAAGAGGAAAAGTGAAGAGTCAATCTTTTAGGATCTTGCTTAGGCTGGAGGACAAACAGTGGTGACTTCAAGGTCCTCCTGATTCAGCTGTTTCTGATGCGTAAAGCCTGTGGAAGGCATCAGAGTTTTCTGCCCCTAGACCTCCACCTTTGACTTCGCTAGCTGTCATGGAACTCTGCTCCCAGTAGTCTTCTGTTTCCAGTTATTCATTGCCCTACTTATTCCAGTTTGTTTCTTCTTATCTCGACTGACTTTCATTTAATCTCTTGGACCTTCTTTCTCTTTTTCCAGACTCTTCTAACAAAAGAATCATACTTCGAAACTCATCTGCTTGAGGCTGCTTAACTGCTCTGCAGTTCCCTTCCCCACTTTTTCCTGTCACTGTCTCTGGACTATTGTCTGTCAACTTGGGTGAAGCCATTTCTGTGCTTGCCTGCTACCAGTGTCTCACTGGCACTGTAGGTGGCCAGCTCTGCTCTCCTGCCTGGCTTTTTCTCCTAGGAAAAAAAAGGTGCTGGTTATTCCTCAGGTAGGAGGAATCCAAGATGCTCACTCCATTTAGCAAAAAAATGCCTATTGGAATTTTGCCAAAATGAGTAACTTACAGCTGGGGGAAAATGATTAGTAATTCTAGAAAAGTCATAACTGCTGCAGCTGCTGGTTATTTTTTGACATTTGATTTTTATATTTCAAATACAATCAAGATAGAAAATTAAAATGCTGACTATGAAGCTATGGTAATTGTTCTGGCTGCCTGAAAGTTACATGCTGGTACCTGTAGTGAGAAGAGTGCTTTAGCATATGTCTGTGAGCAGAAGGAACTATTCTTCTGCATTACTAATGTATTAGCAATGAATGAATCAGAAAATTAAGTTCTCTCTTAGCTGAGATTTTATCTATTTCAAATTATGCAAAAATTGTGATCGTGTTCCAGAATTTGAGTTTAAGATGAAGTAGCCATGTTAAGGTCCTTTGAGAGGATGTAAATAAATTCCTAGGATTTCTTTAAAAACAAAAAGCCTCCTATGAGGCAAGATAAGGTACTGAATGCCACTAATGTCATCTGCATTCTGAAGTCTTGGACGTTAAAAGCCAGTTTGTAATGGGCCTCCTGGACTGACTAAACGGTTGTTAGTGGTTTAAGAACTATTTGCTAAATTTCAGGGGAGTCTTGGAAATTGGTATTCTTGGAATTTACTTTTTGATAAGGATTATTCTCTAGATCTTACAAACATCACAGGCAGATTGCATATTCCAGTTAAAGGATAGTATGCTGTATGTCAATCTTGAATTTATTTCATCAGTAGCTGGGTGGTGGCTTGGGCTGGTATGAGATTTTACTTATCCTTCTTGTAACAAATTTTATTGGCCTGTCCTAAATGTTAGAAATGAAAGGATATGCTTAACAACTATCGCTTTGATTTGTGTAGAATTGCTGTTCAGTGAAAGAATCCTGTGATTCATATCCATACCTCCTCCTGTGAACAAATTCTGTGTCTGTTAAAATACTATGTGCTCATGAAAAAATAAATTTCCATAGAGCTATGAGCTTCAGTTTGCTTGCTTTTTTTGGGGGGGGGAATTGTCTACTAAATAATGTAGTTGCAGGTTAATGGTTTGGTTTCTTGAGTATTATATAAATGACAAGCAAATGTAAAGAACAGGATATCAGTAAGCGTGAAGTATGATTTTTTTTTTTTTCCTGCGTACAACACTCAGTTTAATTTCTGTGAAAGAGTAAGAATAAAACTAATATGTTTTAGAACTTCTTTAAGTCTAAGACAAAGAATATAATGGAGCCATTGCATAATATAAAGGTAATTCTAGTTCCAAAATTGGGTGAGTAGAATTTTTAGTCATGTTTGAATAGTAATTGCACTTTGATTTCCAATAGCTTGTTTTTGTTGTGGTGCTATCTTCACCTTCTGTTGCCTCTTGAAGATATGTCATGCTGCCTAAAGCATAATCAGAGACAGCCAGTTTTCTTTGAGAAACTGCACTTCAGTGACCTTGCTCGCCACTAGCTCATTCTTTTTTTCAAGCTTTGCTACTGATGAAACAACTCTTAATTTTCAGGAAAATTACGAAGCGCTTCATAATCTATTTTCTGTTTATCTCAGAGGCAAAACTTTTAATGATGGAAACAAATATACATGGGATTCAGTGACGAGCATTTGCTGATACTGACTTCGGATACTTTATGTGTACTTCTTGAGCACTGTGGTGGATTGTAAATTTAGCATAGTAGTGCTTATGAAATAAGTGAATAGATATGTTAATGTTTTTTTCAGTTGTCTGAGAACCCTATTGTGTGCACTCATTTGTGCTCTCATGTCTTTTCTTTAGATTAGGAATGACCTGCTTAATGTTTGAAAATTCTTTTTAAAAAGAAGCTGAATCACAATTTCATGGAAGGATCTCTACCTGCAGTAAGGTTTAGTAAGTGCTGAGAGGGAGCCAGGGCAGTTATATTGTTGTCTATAGGATTTTCAGTGTGCATTTTTTTTTTTGCTGTTATACTTGATCCAGAGAATTTAACTGTAAAATGGTATGCAAGTTAATTCCAATAAATAAGAGATTTAATCATTGAAGTTAGAAGCTATGCAAAAGTATAGCAAAACAAATTTTATCAAGTATGCTTGTTTTCAAACAGAACGTATCTTCTTTTGGCAGGAAAGAGTTTTGTTCTATCCCTACCTGCTTCCTTAAGGTATTAAACCCAATAGTTGTCTGCTCATACTGTGCATTCTATAGTTCTAAAAGGATTTAAAGGCAAAGTTAAGAAGTTTTCTTTCCTACCTATCTTACTGAAAGTAGTTATCCCATTAATTCCTTTCAACACCCCTTTTTCCAATTCTGTTCTTTCTCATCCTCAGAGCTATTCAGATGCCCTGTTCTTAAACTGTATTAAGTTTAAAAGTGCAAAACATTTTTCATAAAGCTTTCAAATTAAGGAAATAAAGCTTTATGCAGCCTTTACACAAATGACACAAATAAGCTTTATAAACTGGATTTTACTATTATTCAACATGTCATTAATAGGGCATCTGGTTCCCATCTAGTGTGCCAGTGTGAGTTTATATATGTGTTTTAAAGTTCTCAGTTACTGGCTGTCTCCAACAGGAGAAGCCCTAACTGGGAGAATCTCAGCAATAGCAAAATGTCAGCTCTGCCACCTAATTGTCTAAATTGGAGTGAAGATCACCAGCATTCAGTCTATGCAGCATTATTCAATATTTTTAGTTTAATTGGCTTTTCAAGTAGTCCTGTCAATATAAATGTTCATCTGGGAATACTCCAAAAGAGCTATTGTTTTGTGCTTTAACTTAATCATCTAACGCATGCAACCTTGAAAGTTTGTCATCTAATTAATTTGTATTTTTTAACAGAAATTCTTTTGAATTATTTGGCTCAGAGTTACTGGTACTGCAAAGCTGAAATGATTCATACAAGCCAAGTCGCAGCTTAGATTTACCATGATTTGAACCTTATTTGCTTTACTGAATATGTTTTGGTTAGGAAGATAGTGCTGTGTATTTTATGTGTGTGTTTCAGAATGATTAACTTCTGCTGTTTTCCAAAGTAGAAGCCTAAGGCAGCAGATTCTATACCAGATTGTACCTCTCAAAAGTCTTTGACAATTTGAATGTGATTCGATACAGAATTTACTAGTAATTTTTTAACTAATTCACTAAAAATTATCGTTTCAACTCTTCTGAAAAAGTGTGGCCCTGTTAAGATACTGCAGGAAACTTGAAAATCAAGTCTTTCAGATTATTTTTAAGATACACAGGCATAAAGGTTAATTGTTCCGGTGAAATCAAAAGTAGTTTATTCTGTTCTCTGCACTAAAATATAGTACCTGGGTAACATCAGCTGGCAATAAAGTATTTTTCATTTTTTGACCTAGATTTTTGAAATGGTGCTTTTAGCTATTGAACAAAGCCTTAAACTTCCATCCTGGATCTGATTGCACTTTCGGCTGGTGATAACATTACTATGAATTTCTTCCCTACATTCAGAGATACTGTGTAACAATATTTGTAAAGAATGTTAAGATTTTACCAGAAAGGATAGTAGGGTGTTCCCTGTGCTAGTTCTGCCTGCCTGTGTGCAAGGGACAGGACTGGGACTATGAAAAGGCCACTTCTCTATGGTGTGTAGTAGTGCAGCCAGCAATGTTTGAGATCTGGTAAAAAGGGATGCCATCCAAAGGGACCTGGACAGGCTTGAGAGGTGGGCCCACGTGAACCTCATGAAGTTCAGCCAGGCCAAGTGCAAGATCCGGCATGTGGGTTGGGGCAATCCCAAGCACAACTACAAGCTAGGTGGAAAATGGATTGAGAGCAGCCCTGAGGAGGATTTAGGGGTATTGATTGATGTTGCTCAACATGAGCCAGCAATGTTCACTTACAGCCCAGAAAGCCAGCCACATCCTGGGCTTCATCCTTAGCAGCGTGGCCAGCAGGGCAAGGGAGGTGATTCTGCCCCTCTTCTCCACTCTGGAGAGCCCCCCCCTGCAGTGCTGCCTCCAGCTCTGTGGCCCCCAACATAAGAAGGACACGGACATCTTGGAGTGATTACAGAGGAGGCCACGAAGATGCTCAGAGGGCTGGAGCACCTTTGCTGTGAGGACAGGCTGAGAGAGTTGGGGTTGTTTCCTGAGCCTGGAGAAGGCTCTAGTAACTAAAGGGGGCTATAGGAGAGATGGGGAGGACAAGGGGTAATGATTTTAAACTGAAAGAGGGGAGATTTAGATTAGATATTAGGAAGAAGTTCTTTACTGTGAGGGTGGTGAGACACTGGAACAGGTTGCCCGGAGAAGTTGTGGATGCCCCGTCCCTGGAGGCGTTCAAGGCCAGGTTGGATGTGACTTTGAGCAACCTGGTCTAGTGGGAGGTGTTCCTGTGTGTGGCAGAAGTGCTGGAACTAGATGATCTTTAAAGGTCTCCTTCAAGCCAAACCATTCTATAATTCTATGTTTTTTTTTCTCTTTGCTGAGACAGTAGAGTAAGATATTAATTGGACAGGCATCAGTACTAGGTTTCACTAAGTATGGTCTGCAAAAATGTTGGACAGTAATGAGAAAGTTTTGCAGTCTGCATCGCTTGCTTGACATGAACAAATTACTCTTCTGTGAATTTTGCATTCTGTCATACATTATCTCTGCTGCTTCTCCCTGGGTTCACTGATCATTCAGACATATTTTCTGAAGTCTTCACAATATGTCTACATAAGACATAGCTTAGCTTTGATGTCAGATTTCCAGCTTTATAGGAGATAAATTTTCAGCTACACAACAGAATATTTTAAAATTTGTTTCAGTTATTTTTATATCTCAAGTACAGTATTTTTTTGTTGATGGCTGCACATTTGGCATAGCATTTGGCTGCGCTTATATTAATAGTTACAATGTTGCTTTTAATGTAGGTTTTAAATTGGGTCTTAGTGTTCCATGACATTTTTCTGACTTTCCAACTGAAGTTTTACGACTTCACTAATCAGGCCCTCTGTTTTTCATATCCCGTTTCCCCTGTCCCTGTCTGCTGCAGATTTCCCTGTTTAAGCAGTTATTTGTTTTTACTCTTTCTGTGTTTAAAAACCAAAAAACTACCAACAACAAAACCAAACCCTGCTGTTGATTGACAATGCTGTATACTTCCTGTTTGGGTAATCTGCTTTGTTTTGCTACTGTTGCTGATTTCAGTGTCTCTTAAGATGGAAAGTAGGGTAGGAGGTCTAGTGGGTCAGAAGAAAGAGACAGGAGAGTTTCTGTCTCTTTCCTCTTGTTTTGAATAGAAGTAGCAATTTTGCTGCCTCTCCTGTAGTTTTACTGTGCTCTGGGTGCAACTAATCTGCAAAACGATAAATAATATTTAGCAGTACTGTTTCTTATAAAGCTATCTTGGAATTTCTAGAACAAGGTGTTTTAGAGGTCTTGCCATAAAACAAAGACTGGAAAAATGGGTGTATTTCTCTGTGTTTCTCATATGTTTGGCTCTGTTTACCAGTGTATGGCTAGGGAAGCTTTCTGTCCTTCAAAGCAATTACTAGCATTGTGAGAAGGTAATGAAGGCACATTAGAACATGACTGAGGGTCCATCCGTCACCAAACTGTTGTGGCAGTTACCACAGGAGGGATGTCAGGATACAGATTGGGAACAGGTTTAGATAACTAGTAACATTTATTACTCTATAGAGGTGTCTTTTCTGAAATAATTTTGAAAAAGTACAGTAGAACTTGTTTATTGCAACATATTAAAAGCAGAACCTGCTCAAGGCACTTCAAAAATTTATTGCAAGTTCATTAAATTTTTCAGCATTGCAGTGAATTAGCAAAGAGCTGTCTTAATTTGCAGAGAGCCTGAAGCATGGGAAGGTGAGATGACCTACTTAAGTGACAAAGATTTGTGCTTTTCAGAATTGGGAAACCTACTATTTGCTAAAAACCCTAGCCTTTTCAGCTTTTTACTTTGTATTTTCTCTCTTTGATTCTGCCTTCTTTTTTCTTCCATGTCATTAGACCTTCCAGTGGTTTAAGTGATGCCTTTAGTCATTAATCATCTGACTGCTCATAACCCTATGAAGAAAAGTATGTGGCGTTCTGGTATGTGACAATATTTTTACCAGGGCAAGGTTAAACCAAGTTTTTATTCCGTGTGTTGTTATGGAGAATCTGTCCTGTCTGGGAACACTTTTACAGTGAATAGGAAGAAATTCTGAAGAAAGTGGGATGAGAAGATACAGATGAAAGTTCTTTTATATACTGAAATGCAAAAATGGCTGAGAATACAATGGGGTTTTTTTTCTACCTCAGGAAACAAAAGTAGTGTCATTTTAAAAGAGTACTTTTATTATTTTTTTTAACTAGAATTATTTATTGACAGAATTGCTAAAATGAGAAAGATTCCCAGTCCACATTAACACTTACTGAATGCTGCATATCATTGTCTTTTGTTCCTGACAGCTCTCATCGTTCTTTACTATTCAGTTTCTTTCTTGCTGCTTCTGTAAGGAGTATTTTATGAAGTAGAAGCTGTGATTAATTGATTATATCCATGCCATTCTAGAGATCAAATTGAATTTCAATTATAATTCCCTGTTTCCATGTGTCCCAGGTCTCTTCTAAGGATCTCTTTGACTCCAAAATCAGCAAAAGTATATTTTGTTTGGTCTTTGATATTCTGATCTCATTATCTGGGCTAATCTTGGATCTAGTCTTGCAACTGAGAAGTGCTGAGGTTGCTACACTGGCTTAGGATCACAAGGCTCCAAATCCATGCAGATGCTGTCCAGCTCTGATTTAGCTTCTCGAAGGGATTCAAGTGGCTGCAGCCAGTTTGGGTCGCTGGGAAATGTGTTGAGGCTTTTAAAGTGACTGTGCACTGTTGAGACATTTTAAATTTCTTAATGTTCCACCCCTACTCTCTCGGGGTGTTTCATCAAGACTGATATATTTCAAGTATAGTGGTTTGGCGCACTCTCACTCATGTTTCGGTTATTTGTTCTTGTGAGTCACTTGATATTCAGGACTGTCTTATATTCAGGCCCATTTAGTACTCGTCAGCTTTGCAAAATGCATTTAGCAAAATCTAAATACAAATGCTAAATTGTGTATGTGCACCCATGAACTGTATTGAGGCTCATTTATTGGTGTTGTCTCATTTTTATACTCTTCTACAGATAAGAGCTGGAGGAGTTTTTAAAAATTGATTTACAGATTGCTTTATGGTTATGTTTCATTCTGTTTGCACCCAGATAATTCCCCTGTGACCTAGTCAGTATGCTGTATTAATAAAGATGAGTTTTGGAGAAAATATAATTCAGAGTAATACATTGGACAAGTTACTTATTTTCTGGCTCTTCGATGTTGCTGAGTTCCTGTTTGTTAGGACGTTTGATCTTCTTTCTATAGATTATACAGTTTCCTTTTTAATTGGAAAGGAATACAAAATTAGTCATGTATAACCTGGCATAAATTCAGCAAAAGGTTTTTGATACAACAAAGAACTTCTTTTTACTGATGCAAGTTCAGAAATTCCTCCTCTAAGTTCTTCTAATTTGAGATTTGGTCATGATTTTTTTTTCTTTAGGCGTAGAAATATTCCCCCTATAAGTGTTGGTTAGGTTCCTTGTTTTGGTGTTTACTTTCATTATGGAAAGAATATTGTAGTTGTGAATGAGTTCACTTTCAGTGTTCTCACTTGTGTTCCCTAGAGAAGAAGATTCATTCAGTAGACTACAATCAAACAAAAGATAGTTTTCTCCTTTGTTAAAATTTATATTAAATAAATAAAAATATTCTTTTTCTTTATGTGGTAACTGGAACAGTATTTTTGCAAAAATTCATAAGAATTTTAAGCAGCTGTGATTTACAAGGGGTAATCTTTCTTGGCCATATTGATGGCTGCAGATTTGATTTATTTCCTTGTAAAATTAAATAAAAATCACAGATGGCTGGGGGACTGTCTGTAGTTGGATAGTCTATTATAAATAATGAATTTCTAAATGAAATTAAATTAAATTGCTAATTCTTACTGAAAAACAGAATGAAATATTGTGATTTGGGGGCTGATGGATATTTTTGTGGTAGCTGATAGAGATTTTAGGGATTCTAGGGATCAGTATTTCTAAATTATAGAATTTATCTGCTAAAAGGATCCCCTTCACTTTTTTTGAAGAAGTCTTCTCTAAATTCTTGAATGAATATTAATGAATACTTATTATAAGACAATGAATGAATGAAGACTTAAAAGAGAATTGTATTAAAATATTCTATGATTTAATGTTATTTGGATTGTATTTTGAGGCTGAAACAAGAAAAAGGGATATTTTCTATTAGTTAGAACATTATGTTTATGACTGCGTCTGTTATATCTGTTGCTTTTCCTGCAGTCTGAATTTTTATGTTAGGGCTCATTCAGGTATGAAGTATTCTTCTTTTCCTCTTGAAATTTGAATATATTAAAGGAAATTATCTAAAGTTAAGGAAATAAGCCTTTATCGTAATGAATTGTTATTCCTCATCTCTGTGAGATAACATTTTGATAGTTATGTTCACATTGAAGATGTCACTGAAGTTTTCCTTCTCTATGCTTGAAGAGATAAAGGCATTGACAGAAAGTAGAAGCCTCACTTGTTTGTATTTTTGTGTGGAGGTTTTTGCAACATCAAATCATGCTACGCTTAGTTTAAAGGCAAAATATTTATGCCTTTGTTCCTTAGAAGCATGAGGGAGAAGAAAGTTAAGAAATGGTTGCAAAGAAGAATGGAGATGTATGTTGTTCTGTACACCCTGTGTGCCTTTTTGTTCCATCTTTGGTGGCAGCGCAGCAAAGTCTCTTCAAATTGAAATCCAGAATGAAAGCATGGAAAGCTAAGTGATTCTGACTAGGAGATGTCACTAAAGTATATCAGATAAACAGAATACACTCTTTTTTTGTTGTTTGTTTTGGTCTTAGGAAGAGTTCTGAGAAGTTTCCCTAGAGGAAAAAAACAACCAAACAGTTCTTAGTTTTGAGCAGTTCCTTTCTCTATGGACTTAAAATAGGTCATTAGAGAAATTCCCAACTATTGATGATAAAGTTTGCTGGTAAGTAATCTCTGAAATGAAAACAGACTTCTTTTTTCTGGGGGTGAGGGCAGTAAAGCAGAAAGACTAAATCTGTCTTTGTGCCAGGCAAGTCTGATGGTGTTTTTTAATATAGTTCTATTGCCACTAATGCTTCCTATCTGGTTGTCTTGCATTCCTCTGCCTTATAGGGAGATTTTTATATTGCTGCTCTACTAGCTTAGTAATTTTATACAGTAATATTAAAAAATATTTGTGGTTATTTCTCAAGTGTCTTTTTTGGTTTGCCTGCTTGTGTATTTTAAATATGGCTGCCACACTTGGAACTATTGTGTCCACTTGATAAGTGAGGACCTGGAGTATAAACAGGCTGACTTGACACCATGATAAGCAGGAATACAGTGGCAGGAGACAGATAGTTTAAACTCATCTTCTAAATCCTGCATTGGTACTTTAGGCAGCAGACAACTTGAGTAACAAGTGACTTGTGACAAACATGGAGTGTAACAGTGAAAAACCAATACCTGTGCAATTATTTGTGGAATACTCAAGAATCATTTTAATTTCTGTTGCTTCAAGGGTGCAGAAAAGCTCTTGTTATAGAAATGCTTCTACAGAGGGAAAGAGAAAAGATAAGAAATGTTTGTGTCTCTTGGTAATGGCTGAAAAACTATATTAACGAGTGAAAACACTGAGTTTTGTTGCATTATGCTGGCAAACTTTACCAATTCGCTTTCAGTGAATTTGAATGGGAATACTAAAACAGTTCTACAGTAACGTCACCATTGTTTCTTAGGCCACAGAATAACTGCAAACAAATAATTGAGATAGTGCTGTCCCTTATTTCATTGTCCTCTGCCTAAAAATGGTAACGCTTCAATTGCAATCTGATCTTTAAGCTTCTCTTTTGTAGCTTGAACTATCAGATGATCTAAAGCAGGTTTTCAGGTAGCTATTTTCAAATGAAAACAGGTAAGCTTTCTTGAGAATAATAGAAAATATAGTAAAGGCTTAATCTTAAGTCTTGTTGAAGTTCTTTTGTATTTAGGTTAGTGGTTTAAAGTCTAACCCTTTTTATGTTGTGAGAAAATACTGTGAATTCAAAGGTATCAAAAGTTTATAGAGACTCTGGAGGTCAGGAAGGCATTCTTTTTAGCAGTTTCATGTTATATGATTAAATTGTTTGTCTGTCTTGAATTAAGTATATTTAAAAATGGAGAATATAAGTACAGTCTGTCTCCCGCAGCTTCTATAGAAATTGTCCTGAAACAACAGTGTGGCCCTTGGTAACAGCTGGACTTCTAAATTTGGTTGTTATCTTTTCTTCTAGATTTTACTGTTTATTATTTTTTAAAATTACATCAAATTCTTATAAAAAACAGCTCATAAAGTACAAATTCTTAAATAAGTAATTTTAAAAGCTCCTGTTGTGATAAACATCTTCTGCTTTACCTAGAATTATTAGTATACCTGTAGTTCACTCTTCCTGAGAAATAATTTAGCAAACGGCTTAGCAAAACTTGCCATTTATTGTTCTTCTCATACGTTTACATTTCCTTTGGAGACCGTTATTATGAATCTAAATGCTGAGCTTTTCCTGCTCAATCATTTCTTTGTTTCCCTGCTATGGTTCATGCTGTCAAATATCTCTTAGACCTAGTATACAAATTGAGGACCTTAGTGTAATTTGCTCCAGAAGTAGTGTGGTTGTGTCTCAATAAAACCAGTGTTTCCTGCTAGGTCATGGAATAACAGTACCCATGTTATTTTGACCTATTGTGAAAAGAGGAGCTGGAGAAAAGGTGTTTACACTGTCCCGCTTAACTGATCAAGTTAAAAGGCTAATTCCCTTAGGTTCCAAGTGCAGTCAATGGATAGAGTAGGTGCCTCCAGAGATTAGTTCTAAGAAGAGTCCTAATATAACTGCATCCTTTAGAGGAGCCTATCGCTTCTGACAGTATGGGAAATGCAGGAATTTCGTTATGTGCATTGGGCAGACCTCCCGCATTTTCTTTCCTTTTCTGCTGTGTTCAGTGACAGCTGAAACCCATTCCATGGCAGGACTGTGCTGCTTTGTATCTGCAGCCATGCAGTTTGACAGAAAGTGTATACTGCTTCAGGTAATACCAAGAAAAAGTGTTAAATCCCTGGAAAATCCATACTTGCATCACCACCCTGCAGCTAGTTGTTATGTATAGCTACATAGATATAATATCAGCACTACTTTGGTTGATTTTAATAAATTGATTAAATTGATTGCTATAAAAACAGTTGTTAAGTTTGGAGAACCATGATTTTATTAAAAGCCCTAAGGAGCAATACTCATAAGTTATTCTGAGAGTGCAAAATGCACAGGCCATTGGGTGTAGCTCTGTGGTTTTGCCCTCATTCATTGGTAACAAAATACTAGGAAGCTTGAAATGGTTATGTGCTCAGTACGTATATACTGCAGGAAAGGATTATTTTTATGTTTCATGCATAATTTATTCTGATTTTTTCCTCATTGTCCATCCAGTTGTTTACATTCGTATCTTCCTTTGAACTGCCTGAAGCAATAAACAGATGAAGGAGAAGGGGAAAGAGAAGACAGGGTCTGCTGATTGCATACACTTCACTTTCATTTCTGGTGCCTGTGCAGTCTGTAACTGTGTGGCTGCATCTCATTAATTTCTAACTTGTAGCTATCTAGTCACGTCAGCTGTATAGATACATACTGCACATATATCTACAGTGTGCAAAGTTCTTGTACACGCATGTCTATGCATATGAGTTTTAGAGGCTAGCCAATATCCCCTTTTGCTAGGGTTTGTGGGACAAGAGGAGAGTTTCAGCTCTAGATTTCTAGTGTTTGTGCAATCTCAGATGTATGGTCTGCTTTGACCTAGGATCTCTTAGCTGCCTATATATGGAAAAACTTTTTGAAATAAAAGCTATGGAAGCTATAGGAAAATTGCATTTGTTTTAGTAAGTTTTAAATATTTTAATTGACTTTTTTGTCTAACAGGAATCAGTAGTATTCTAGAAGCTTTTTAGCAATTCCACGTTTCCTGAATAGCACACTAGTTGCATAACACTGTTAATTTCTGTAGTGTGGCTTTCCCATTTTTCAGTGCCATTTTATTTTTGTTTTGTTCATGGAGTTACTCTATTTATCGGAATACTCTTTTCTCCTCCCTTCCTTGTCCTTTCTGCCAGCTTCTTTGATACTTCATTGATTTTTATTTTTTTTAAAGTAGTTGAATGCCACAGTTCTGTCATATTTGGTTTTTTGCCATGTTGTGTTTTCTGTGATATATGACAGGGTATAATTTGTGTTACAAATTATCCTGTAAAGAATCTTTTCCTAGTTAAGATACTTGTATCTGATATGCACCCTAACCAAAGACTCCTTGAAACACCACACACAGGTTGTCATGTTCCTACATATCGATAGCAATAACTTGAGAGACTCTTCTTTGACAGCATCTGAGACCTGAGGCTGATTTTCTTCACATTAGTTGCCTGCTAGGTGTTTGAGATAAGCTCAGCTCCTGAATTTCACCTAACATTTAATCAGCAAGCTTCAATATAGTCCTCAGTCTGTTTGATATTGCCAGGAAGTCAATTTTCTCTGTTAAGTGCTTTTGATACCTGAAGGCTTTATGTCAAGACAACCATTGCTGTCATTGTTTTCCTGTAACTTTATCAAAGAAAAACTGCTGGCCGGAGCAGCATATGAAGAGGCCCACCTCTCAGCATTCTGCAACTTAAAAATCAAACTTCTGCTTCTCAGATGGTAACTCCAGACAATTAACGTGGGAAGATAGTTCTAGAAACAGATATTACAAGCCATTACATTGCATTACATTACCAGCCAATTCTATTATAACTTAATTCTATTATAAACTTAATCTTAGTAAAATGAACCACATTTTTTTAAAAGACAGATGACACCTTATCTTCTGGAATACCATTCCATTCTGGTTTGGATTTTGAGAGCTAATTTTCAAAGCCATCTAATTTAGATGGAGCCTAATGCCGAAGTTACTTTGAAGTACAATTTACAGTTCTCAGAGTTGTGTTGAAAATCTGGGAATCTTATCTTCCTGCCTTTGTTGATTCTTTTTATAGGCTGTGTGTGAAATAGGGTAGTTCTAAAACACTTGCAGGTAAGTATTAGTCTGCCTGTCTTGTTTTCAGTTTACCCTGTCTTAATGAATAAAATATTTGCAGATTACTAAAGTAGGGACATAACTTCTTTTATGGCAGTCAGTACATTACTCTTTTGTTGAGTCTGTGGTCAGCCAGGCTGCAGTAATGCAAGCATCGAGAGTGTGGGAATCTTACTGGGATGGTAATTTCAAAGCTTCTTTGTGAGTTTTTTGCCAGCAATCAGAGACAAGTACAACAGACCAAAAAGGCCTTGTCAGTCTTTTAAATATAATTGAGTTTGATGTACTGTGTACTCAGTTTTCTTTGTCAAGGACCCTGTGAAATACGTTAAAATGAAGGTGCTTGACAGTGTGTGATGAAGTTGGAAAATGGTCACATTTGAGCTTAATCCATTTAATATTATATGAAGTTACCGTAATTTCTTGGGAGATACTCAAGGAGGTGTTTTTGAAAGTTTCTGCCACAGTGCTCTCAATAGAGTTCCAGAAGTCACATTACTTGAACAGGGAACTAAAAAAAAATAAAAAAGCAAAGACATCTTAATCTAGCCCTAACCTATGTCAATTCTGTACCCAGTTTCTCTGAACATAGTGGTATGGTGATAGAGATGTTGTCTCATTAAGACAGAAAGAGAGCGTGTTTATATAAGGAGTGGAGAAGCGACGGAATTGTTGGAGCTCTCGAGATTTCATTGTGATTATGGCATGTGCCCAGTAAGAATTTTCTTTCTGTGGAAGAATATGTTTCCCTTGCAAATAAGATGTAAGTTGTAAATAAAATGCGCAAGACTTCATTCAAGCTGAATCGAAGTGGGTTTTATTATAGTGAGAATCTAATGCTGCTCAGCCTAATGCCCATATGTGAGTGGCTGTACTGTGTGAGATTCATTTAAACTATAATTTTTGGTCACAGTGGTGGATCCATCGCTAAAGGTCATACATAATGCTAGTTAATATGTAATCTTTGTTATGCAAGCATGCTTAACATTGCAACATGAATCACTTTTTCTGGATTTTTACTTTATCTGTGACAATACAGATGTATCTTGTATAATATAGCTTTAATTTGCCCGTTAATGATGCAGTGCGGAACTGCAGTTTCTGCAGGTCTGAGTTTCTTCTGATGTAGAGTGATTTTGTGTAACCCCTGGGAATAAATTTTTAGAATAAAGTGTTTGAATCCAGTGGTCAGGTAAAAATGCAAAACTACTCCTCTAAGACTTCAAGATATTTTTCCTCTTAATCTTGTCACAAAGCGCCCATTATATTTAATAGAAGTCTTGCCCTTAGAGCCTCGTTGGAATAAGCCTCTGGATTCCTGGAACCCTTTCAGTGGAGAAAGGATTTCTGTAGAGTGCATGAGAGTGAGTTGTGGTTGAATGGCCATTTGCAGCATTAACCTGCATAGATGCAAGTATGCTAGAGTGTTAAAAACAACTTGAGAGAGTGGCATGCAGATAGCAAAGCTGTGAATATTTAGTGAAAGGTTGAGCAGTCTTGGCATTTGCATCTAAATGTGGGTTAATTTAGACTCAGTTTTTTTGGCTAGCCAGGTAGTGCACTTCAGACCCATTCTCATTCATACATAAAATAGCATGAACCTCTAGAAGATCTAGCAAATGGGTCTGTGTGAGGTGAGGTCTCATGAAGATTGGTGTTTTATTCTTGCTTTATTTTCAAATAAAAATGCATTGAAATAGTGCATCACATGCTCCCCCTATCTATTGGCTGCTGACAGCTTAAGAAGCCTGTATATCAGAATTAGACTTCAATTAGGGGGGATTTTGCTGTTGTTTTTAAATTTTTGCTTAATGTTTGGCTTGAATTTTAGGGGGCATGTCATATGTCAGATTTCAGTAGAAAACAACTATG
Organism: Tringa tobata; assembly: GCA_033628505.1. Lineage (NCBI taxonomy): Eukaryota > Metazoa > Chordata > Aves > Charadriiformes > Scolopacidae > Tringa > Tringa tobata. The sequence continues at coordinate 1,650,254 of JAHREE010000136.1, forward strand.
ATTTTGCAAAGTAGTTCTGCAGTCTTAAGCTGATGCGAGAACAACTCCTCTCTGCTGGCTCGATCATTTCAACAACGTGCATTTTCTTCTGTGAGTTTGATGGTTTTCATTACACAATGCGATGTCATTGAAAATTCACTTTCTTGTGGCTGCATTGTAGAACTTCATGGATGGTTTGTGTTGCTGGAGTGATACCCTGTTTTCTACTTACCCAAATCTTTTGCTGTTTCTTTCCAAACCGGTTAGAAATAGGTCTTTATAAAAGTCAGTCTCAAGGATTGTCACACAACACACATGCTTTGTATGTAGCATGTCTGAAATAATGTATTTTAAGTCTTCAATAATAATTAATGTGAATTATTATCATTAAGAATAGAGCTAATTCTCTAAATTATTCTAAATGCGTTACATGTTTTTGTTCAGTCTATTTTGTCTGTATATCGACATGATTTCATTTGTACAATTCACTGCTGAAGGCTCTAAGTGTCAGGAGTTCAGGCCTCTGGACATCCTAAGCAGGGACCTGGCTGAAATATCATACAGTGGCTGATGGCACCAGGAAGTAATGTTCTCTAGTCATGGTGCAGAAGTACCCACTCAAACCAATGTGTTTCTACATAGCGTCAGCATTGAGCCCATTTCATATTAGGGAGGTAACATGAAACATGCTGTTGTAGTCTGTGTGAAAGAGGTATTCTGGTTTAACACAGTATGGATTAATATACTGGATATTTTTCTAGTACTGTCTGTAAAAATTAAGCAAAAATCCAGAATGACTTGGATTACTGGTGGATTCTGCAGTTTAATAAAAAAAAGGGGGGGGGGCGGGGAGAAAAAGAACACATTAGTGTGCTATTTCTGAGTTAAGAATAAAAAAGTCTTGAGAAAACCAAGGACACTTGGTGGAAAAATGTATCTGACACCTCTAGTCATACTGTGGCCTTTAGAATAATATTGAAGGAATATCCCACTGTAATAGCTTGTGGTGTTTCAGCTGTTTCTACAGAATACTCTTGTAACTGTAACTAAATGCAAGCTTTACTTGATTTCTTTGATTTTTAAAGAAGCCTGTATAGTGTATGATATTGGACCACGTGCTATTTTTAGTATAGAATGTTCTGAAACAGTTAAGTCATGTTTTTGTTCCATGCAATTTTAATTGAAATTGCATTAGCTGTGACTTCAGAAAAACAATTAACTAATAAATAGTATGATATACTGCAGATAAATGAGCTAAAAATGTGCATATTATTTGTTGTGCTGTGGTGCTTAGTAAGAGATGAGAGCTTCAGATGGGACAAAGCCTTAAGCTAAGTTTGTTTTAATAATTTCTGAAATAAACTACCCTGTCAGCAGTCCAAATGTGTCTTCAGTCTGTCAGAGGACAGAAGCTTTTTGTGGTCTTTGCTGTAGTCGTTTTGTGACAAGAGGCTGCAGTAAGGGTTCACCCCACAACTTGGCATTTTGGATGTCCTGTACTTGGGAGAAGTCTTAATTACCATAACGGTAAGGGCGGGGATAGGCAGAAAAATTGAAAGCTTAAAAGATTGACCAGTCACACAAAACTTTGTTGAATACATACAACCCATTTAGAGTAGCTAAATTTAACCCTTCTCATCCTTCTTGATTAGTAAATTTGGAAGAAACAAGGTAGGTATTTAAGTGGTTGTACTTGAGAACTCATGTATGATTCTCTTTCTTAAATATAGAGCTTTTGTTAATAACTTTGTCTTGTAAAGTTTACAGATAAAAAATTATTATATTGATATGTCTGTACATATATTATAGACATGTAAATATGTTTACCTATTTAAAATATGTAGCTCATTATAAAACTTTTTAAGGGAGGAAGTAGCAGTTGAGTACATGGAACATATTGTGTTACTGGTTTATATCCACACATCTGTACACGTGCACATGCAGAGAAGGAAGGAATACAAAGTAGAAAAGAAAAATGAAAAACTATTTTCAGTGAGGCTTCTTTGAAAACGAGGATGAAATAAAACTGCAGGTGGGAGTCAGTATATAGAGTTATATAGAGTTGAAAAGGAGACTGCTAAATAGAGGAGGAGCTAGGCAGCTTGCAGTCTTCAGAGTATTTTGAGGTAAAACCAAATTGAGAGAAGATTTAGGTTTTGATCTTGAACCGATTAATGGGAGTCGACAGTAATTTCACTGCATTTGCTAAAACTACTCTAGAAAGCAAGGGTTATAATAAAGCCTTTCTCGCTTGAGTGTGACTAGTGACAGCCTTAAAACGTTATAAAATGTTTTGTTGTCATGAGAATGCATGACAGCATGTAATAGGATTGTGAAATGTTTTAGTTATAGTCCACATCTATAGTTACTAGATTCCATAACCCTGTGGAGATGCTGTAAAATGTATGAAGTTCAATTTGAATCATGTGTCCACCCAGTTTTTTAATTTTTTTTTTTTTTAAAAAAGGCAATGTAACAATTGACATGAATGAGAAACATCTCAGCAGTGAAGCCAAGGGATAGATGGATGTATGCTTTTAATTTCTCTCTTCCAGATGGCAGTTGAGAGACATTAAATGGGATAGCAAGGTGAGAGCTGGAGAGCTACTGCCTGCACTGTTAGTAAATAATGGGCAACAGGCTCTAAAGCGGTTGGTTTGACATGTTCTATGAGCTTTGAATTTATCCTTAGAAAATGTAACCATTTATAACAGATGCCATAATGTCTAAAAGGGAATGTATTACTTTAGGTGTCCAGATAGAGTTACTGCACTGTAGCTCCAGAGGTACAAAAATGAAATTATTGTATCAATTTTTTTGACATGGGACAGAGTTCTTTTGAAGGTCAGAGATGATTGGTGGTTTGTACTAGTTGAAGGTAGTAAAATGCAAGGAGTTTGGTAATATTAAAATAAATTAAAAAAAAAAAGTTTTTTAGCTGGCTTCAGGGAAAGTATGTGCATTTGTATCTTTAAATCTTATTAAGTTGCAATTGATTCTCTATTATCTTGTCAGGGAAGAAGCTGTAAGTATCACATAAACGTGATGATTTTTGAGCAAAGTCCTTGGAGTGAGTCTTAGTAGTGTCCTTGCTACCTGCCATTTAAAACTTCTCTTACCATACTGGGTTTAGTTTAACAGCTTAACCTTGATGTGCATGTTAGTTGAGTTTCTGATACTCAAGAAGACTTCTTACTCTTAATTTGTAATTTCATTAAATATTAGTTATACTAAATTGTTTTTCTAAGAGCAGAAATTTTAAGTCCAAGCAAGAGGAAACACAGCTTCAGTTGTACTCATTCTGCTAATTAATAGTAATAAATTACCTTGAATTTTCTTTCTAGAATAATGGGATCTTTTGAGGAAAATTAAAATTACCAGGTAGACAGACACATGATGTCAGAGACATGAAATTAATCTTTAGAACCCTTGGATTATCAGGCTGTTTGGAAGGAATCTGTCCATCTTGGTATTAAACCTGTGCTTGTACAAACTCATTTGTCCTTTCTCTCTTAAGGACCTTTTTGGACATGATGACTAACAGTCCATCACAGTTATTGATGCCTGGGAAGTGTGTTTTAGAAAAGCTGATAAATGCAGTCATGTAGACGGCTTTCACCAAGAGTGTGACAGAAGTCAGTAGGCTAAGGATGGAGATAATGTAGATTTGTTGTGACCATTTAATATTTGCTCTGTCCCTTTCTACCTCTAGTCTCAGTCTGTGCATCCTTAACTTTTTCATTTATCTGATAGCATGGTCCTGAGGCGAATCCCTAATCACGCTTATTAGAGTATGAGGTTTATTACTTTTTGATTAACCTTCCTCCATGTGCCCTTGTGGCAGTGCAGTTAGGAATATAGCTCCAAATGATCTATGGAACTGGAGGACAGGAACTTACTGTGTACTAGTGATATGCAGAAACACTGCATTTTATCCGCATTTGGAAGGTCCTGTGAGTTTGAGGCAAAGAAAATACTCTTATTCCTGGTGTTTAGATCACTTTACAATGCACCTCAACTTTCATCCCTTGAGAAATTGTGTCAGTAATTGAAAGAGCCATTGTCTCATTTCACTTATCTAAAGCAATCTCAGTCTTCATACTTATAATTATTGGAAGAACCCAGAAGCAAAAATCTTAATTGGTGATTTCCTAATGCTACTGGAAAACAAGATTTCTAGAATAATATTCTGTACTAAGTCAATGATACAAGTCAAGATTGGTGTGAAAACAGATTAGGAAATGTCTAAAGAAATTTATCACAATATTTTTCTTTGTCACAGCAACATGATGGATATCATAATTTTTTTTAAACAAACATAAAATGAACATTCTGGAAGTGAGTCCTTGTATTTGGGTAATATCTTTGCTTTTGTAATGGAAAAATCGTGGAATCTTTTGTTGCTGGAGTTAAGATAAAGTTGGCACATTCTCAGCCCTTGAAGAAATTTAATGATAATGGAATTGCAAAGAATTTAAAATATACCAGTAATTTTGGAAAGGAAATTCAGTATACTTTTAGGCTTGGATGTTTTTTCCCTCATAGAAATCGTCTTTGTAATCTATCATATGGCCTGCACATAAAGACCAAGAAAATAGATCTTCAGATGAGAAAACATTAACACTTGTGCTTACAATACCTGTATACAGATCTATCGTATTGGACAAACTGCTTCTAATTTCACTGATTTCTTTGGTTCACTGCATTTTAATTAAGCTTTTGACCGCTGCCTCAGTAAGACCTTCCTGTTTCAAAGGATCAATATGCTGTCCAGAGTTGAGCTGAGCTCTTGCAGAGATGTTGAGTAGTATGTATGGGTAGCAAATTTCTTCGGTCAAGTATTTTAAAAATAATTAGCTTTCAATTGTTTTAGCTTTCCATTTCAACATTATGAAACATCCAGTGGTTGGTTATGCAGTAGTGTTGCTGGTTGTGTTACTGAAAAGTAGTAGTGTTCTTTTGATTCATTCAGAGGTCGTTCCAGAGGAAGGAAGCTGCTCAGGTTCTGTGGAGAGCCTTGTTTTAATTTTAGAGGATTGACCAAAACAGAAATTGCCACAAAAGCTTCTGAAGTGATCTCTTAGAATTCTATCTTGATAGATCTTACTCTGAGTTAAAGGAATTCACCTATGAAATGGCATGTATTGAGCTAAGTCTTCAGTCATGTGTTTATTTCAAGTTTAATCATAAATGATCCAATAAATTTGAAAGCATGGAGGATGCGTTGCAAACTGCTTAGTTTCATTTGTATTTAAATACTCTTATGCTAATGGCTGTGTGTCTTATTAGTACTCATGGATTACATTGTGGGATGTATAAAATAATATAATAGGGTGTTCTGTGAATGTGTTTAATAAAAACCAGATTAGAATTAAGACTGTATTGTGAGGCAGTGACATATCAGCTCTGTACTTAATATCTTACCTAAATCCCTTTCCATTGCTTTTAATGCAGTTTGCGTATTATAGTGAAGTTGAGCATAACAGATCTGAACCACTTATGAGAGTAACAAATACAGAACATATGATTTTTGTTATAATCAGAAAATGTATTATTCTGATGTGTATGTCCTCCATCAGACCTTTTTTTTTCTCTGTAAGTCAAAGGAAGAAATACTTTTTTGGATTAATCCTTTTTCTACAAAAATATTTAGAGTGCATACTGTAATTTTGTAATAACTGTTGGTCACTTCCCTGAAGAAACTACAGTTGTGAAATAAACAGATTTCTGGTGGATATGGAGCATATTTCATAGGAAAACAAAGACAAAATGAAAAAAAAAAATCACCCTAGAGCTTAAAATGAGATCAAAATTGCGTATTGTTAATACATTCTGCTAGCAGTGTCAATGTATAGGTAATTTTACTGTCCTGTTCTTGTGGGGCACCAAGGGATTTTGTTTCTCTGTTCCTGTTTCCATGGCAATTAGAATTAGATTAGTTTTAGATTCACAGTGGGTAAATGAGACTAAGCTATGATGCAGTGTTTGTTAGTCTGCAACATACTGAGTCTTTTTAGAAAATAGCTCAAAACTGTGCCTAAGTTGTTGCTTTTTTGGTTGCTGTTGACTTGTTTGTATTTATCTTGCAGTGTGCAGATCTTTTGCTTGTGGTTAGGCAGTCTGGTGGTACTTGTGTTCATTGTGTTCACAGCAATGTAGCCTTTAAACAAGAGAATGGCTCCTGGATGCTAGTGATAACTGCATGTTGAAGAGTCAGTTTGCATATCTGCAAATAAATAGCTACTTTAACTGGTTTAAAAAGTCTTTAGCCAAGACTGAATTTTGCAATATTTTGAATGTGGTGGAATGCTATGATTTTTATCAGCACTTACCATTTAGGATGACCTTTTTGAAAGACCATTCCAAAATCATGACACTATTCTGTATTTCCCCATGCAGTTTTTGTATGTCTGTATGCATATAGAAATATATTAAAATTGTGGGTTTTTTCTTCTGACACTTGTTAATACATTCCCATTCCAACCCCCACCCCAAGAAATTTTAATCCTCACTGGTTTTCCAGGAATTGGAATTGGGGTGGAGAATAATACTATTGGTAGATTATTCCAGTCCCCTTTTAGCTAATTTCCTAAGTAGTCACAGTTCTTTTTTGTGCAGCTTTTGTTTACTTACCAGCATTTGGCACTAATGGATTGCAGATGCTGCAGGGAGTATTATTATAAGAAGATTTCGTACTCTGGTACTAATGTGTCACACTTTTGTAGTCTCTGAGTATGTGATATTTGTGACATTACTCCCGCAATATTTAATACTCACATTTTGTTAAATAATTATCTACCTACACCTATCTATCTACAAGTGCTACTGTAGATTTCACAGAAATGTCATTCTTGAAGATATTTCAGCTGTTGATTTAATCTCTGTGTGAGGTACACCTAGACTCAAAGATAGTTGGGGATAGTTGCTAAGCTGCTATCCATGATATTTGAGAAGTCATGGTAGACTGGTGAAGTTCCCACTGACTGGAAAAGGGGAAACATAACCCCCTATTTTAAAAAGGGAAAAAAGGAAGACCTGGGGGACTACAGGCCAGTCAGTCTCACCTCAGCCCAGCAAGGATCATGGAACAGATCCTTCTGGAAACTCTGCTAAGGTATACGGAAAATAAAGATATGATCAGTGACAGCCAGGATGGCTTCACTAAGGGCAAATTGTACCTGACAAATTTGATGGTCTTTGATGACAGGGCTCCTATGTTGATGGATAAGGAGAGAGCAACTGATGTCACCTGCCTGGACTTGTGTAAAGTATTTGACACTGTCCCACATGACATCCTTGTCTCTAAACTGGAGAGAAATGGATTTGATGAATGGATCACTTGGTGGATAAGGAATTGGCTGGATGGCCGCACTCAAAGAGTTGTGGTCAACAGCTCCGTGCCCAAGTGGTGAGCATGTGGCAAGTGGCATTCCTCAGGATTGGTACTGGGACTGATGTAAACAGCAAATAGAAAAATTCTAGCATGCATTAGAAAATTGTTAGAAAAGAACAATATAGGAACTCACAGCAACATACAATGGTTTTTGTTTATTTTACTTTGAGTATAGCAGATTAAATACATAATTGAAATGTAAACATACCCTTGAACTTGCCAAAGAGTTATGGTACTGACAGTTGATTTCCTTAATGTCTTGGGAGAAAAGGAAAACTGAGTTCCAGAAAGCTGCGAGCCCCGAAATTGTGAAAAGGAGTGATTTATGGTTTCTTGACTGCATCAGCTCCTGTTATTAAGATTAATTAAAGGTGACTGACAGCTATATACATTTTTTCTTATTTGTAAAAGTATTCCTTTTTTTGACATCCATTTTGTTACTATTCTATTATTCTTATTCTGTCTTACTATTCTGCATACCAGTTTGACAAATCTGCATGACAAGTAGTATTTTTGCAGCCTACTTTTTTAATCTAGATTGAGATGAAAATTGAAGATTTTTTTTGTAATTGTGCCAATTTAATGTTCTTCTTAATACCAGGCGCTTTAGAGCAGCACATCAAGGGACAAAAGGCAATGGGTGTAAATTGGAATGAGAACTTCAGACTGGGTCTGGGGTGCCAGGAAATTACCCATGGGGACAAAGATGGTGTTGGTAGGTCCTGGAGTATGTGTGCAGATAGGCTGTTTGGTTTCTAAATTATCTAGATACATTCACAACATACATTTTTGTAAATTTAGCTCTCATGGCCATATAAATTTTGCTGATCTATGATCCCAAGTCTATTGGTAATCCTAGTCATACAATGTATAATTGAAATTTCTCTTCTGTTTTTTATTCAGTGTTGCCAAAGTTCTTGTATATAACCATGTTAATTTTTCATATCATGCTTCTCAAAATAATTTTCTGGCCTTTCATTTTAAAAGATTCATTAAGTCTTCTTACAAAATTACGTATGGATATTTATATTGTTAGAAATACAATTAGATTACCTCAAACTCTTTATTTCTACTCAGTGCAATACCACACACAATTTTAGCTTAGTGTTTTAAAAACTTTTACTGATTATGTATTTACTGTTTATGAGTAAAGCTTTTTTTTATGAGCACTTTGAACTGAAATCACACCAAAAATACTATGTTGCTGGATTGCATGGGAAACATGGAGTTCAAGGGAAACCATGGTCAAATGCTACGCAGTGTGAAACAAGCCAGTTGAGGTGAACTGGTCCACGGACAAACCTCGGTCTTGTTCCAAAGAGTTTACAAAATTAGCTCATACCTCAAGGGCCCAGTTTATTGTGTGAGGCTGAAAGATTTTGTTAGATGCTGATGTCTGTTAGCTTCAGTTGTGATGCAGTCAAATTGAGATTTGTAATACATCTCTTGCATGTGCTTTGCTGTTATAAGTTGACTAGTAATGGCTGACTGCTACCCTCTTTTCAGACAAGAGGTGTCTGATACAAGGGAAATCATGGCTATCCTGTAGGCACTAACTTTCACCTCCATGGGTTGTAGATACTTTGAATTACCAATCAGTGGTATATAATATGTAGGTACAAAAATAATTAAGTGATTCTGAAATAAGGTAGTGAAGTCCAAAATATCTTCAGAAATCAGAACTTAAAGGGCATTAAAAATAAACCACACCCAAACAAAAAAAACCCCATAAAACACAAAAGAACCAACCAGCAGTCTGCCCTTAATTTAAAATAGCATTACATGTCAAAATCGCAATGCTTTCCAAAAGCTGGAATTTCACTGGGAAGGCAGTATATCTTTCAGTCTTGGCTTTGAGCCATGACAGGTGGTGTCTAGAACCCTTGCACATATTTGGTTGTCCTTGGACCTTCTGGTTTATGGCTATTTGATTAACAATAAAGTAAAAATTTTAAGACCTAAGTAGTGAGAATTATGCATCTTCTCTCACTTTCTTTTGATTTTAGTATGCAGCAAGTGGTGCATTATAACTTACCTGTAGGTAAACCACTTGAAATTGACTTTATCTGAAACTGATCTCACTCCATAAAGCTCTTATAACTGGTAGTGTTCAATAACACTACTTGATCACTGCAGGATGCTGTAGCTGTTGCGTACCATGGTTCCAAAGACTGCTGCCATCTGGTCTTTTTTCAGTGGTGCCCAGGGATAGGACAAGAGGAAATGGGCACACACTTGAATATAAGAAGTTCCACCTAAACATGAGGAGGAACTTCTTTACTTTGAGGGTGGCAGAGCACTGGAATAGGCTGCCCAGGGAGGTGGTGGAGTCTCCTTCTCTGGAGATGTTCAAAACCTGCCTGGACAAGTTCCTGTGCAACCTGCTCTAGGTGGACCCGCTTTGGCAGGGGGGTTGGACTAGATGATCTCTGGAGGTCCCTTCCAACCCCATGTGATTCTGTGATTCTAGTCTCAAGTCTTGAAATCTGGTCATTCATAGTCAGGTAGCAGCATGAGTGTGGTCTACTCCATTCATTTTGACTGCATGGATAGTGTTTAAATAGAGCTGAGATGAATCTGATGGATACTTGTGTACACAAAGTTATTTGCCTTCCGAGATTCCAAAGAACCACTTGCTGGGCACCTGTATCTGTTAGGTGTTCACTTAAGACTTCAGTGTCAAAGGAGAGCTGTTTTCTCAAAACAGCCATACCAGTAGGTAAGAGTTTCAGGAATATACTGTCCTCTACTGTTTCTTCTGTGTAAGTGAGCCTTGAATTTCCTCAGTGCAGAGGAAGAATGGTCTTACCTGGCACCAAAGGGCAGGTATATATATGCCTTTCATGGTGGGCTGGGTTATCTGAGTACCTGTGCTCAACCACTATGATATTCACAGTCCAAAGAAGAAGTCTTTAGGAGTCCCTAACTCCCTTCTTTCTGCTTGTCTGAACAGATGGGGTTTCAGTAGTCTTCTCAGCTGTTGTATTTTCTCTATCCCTTAATGGGACCCTTGTGACTCTGGAAACTCATTTGAGTCCTACTTGTGTAGTTGTGCCTTAATTTACTTCAGTATATTGCTGCCTTGTCTTTTCTAAGGCACTTGGAATAACTTGCATTTGCTAGTGATATGAGAATATGCATTGTACTGCAAAATAAAGGGATTGATGTTGCTTTATCAATTATACCTAACCTCTTAATATATTACAGATGATTTGAAGAGATGGGATTCCATTTTATTTTTCATTTCAGTTGTTACTAGAGCTCTTTTTATACAATTGGGATTGGATTCCCTCCCAACTCTGCACAGGAATACTCCATGCATTTAGTAGGACAATTAAGCTCTCTAAATTGTACGTTATAATAGTTCTTCTTTTTCCTAAAATTAGTTTATTTCAATATATTTGAATTTTCATGTGTTTGAATTGACGTCATATGTGTTCTGGCATGTGTTTTCATTGGAATGAAATGCAGATACATAGGATGTGCTATGCAATGGATTATGTTTATTCAGATAACATAAGAACTAAGGATAGCCACTATTTGTAATATTTAGTAAGTGAGAAGAAGGCTAAGAAGGAGTTTCTGCAATTAATGGGAACAACTGGTATGCTTATTTTAATGGTAATTGAATCTATTGACTGGAGAATTTGTGTAGCGTTTACAAGCTGGAAGACTGAGGAAACCTTAAATTTGCAGAAAAGGAGTTGATGACTTCACATATGGTGTATCAGCCTGAACAGGAAAGTAGGAATAAGAACAGACGATAAAACTTGGATTTTCCTGTAGCTCATATGTTCTATATTAGACTAGAAAAGCATTGTAACATCCCAAGTTCTACTGAGAAAAAAAGAGATAATTTGTTCTATTTAACAAATTCATATTTAGAATCATAGAATTGTTTGGGTTGGAAACAACCTTAGAGATCAACTAGTTCCAACCCCCCCTGCCATGGGCAGG
>JAHREE010000136.1:1661751-1673011 GCA_033628505.1 Tringa tobata
AAACCTTAAATTTGCAGAAAAGGAGTTGATGACTTCACATATGGTGTATCAGCCTGAACAGGAAAGTAGGAATAAGAACAGACGATAAAACTTGGATTTTCCTGTAGCTCATATGTTCTATATTAGACTAGAAAAGCATTGTAACATCCCAAGTTCTACTGAGAAAAAAAGAGATAATTTGTTTTATTAAACAAATTCATATTTAGAATCATAGAATTGTTTGGGTTGGAAACAACATTAGAGATCAACTAGTTCCAACCCCCCCTGCCATGGGCAGGAACACCTCCCACTAGACCAGGTTGCTCAAAGTCCCATCCAGCCTGGCCTTGAACACCTCCAGGGGTGGGGCATCCATAGCTGCTCTGGGCAACCTGGGCCTGTATTTGTGCTTGGGATTGCCCCAACCCACCTGCAGTACCTTGCACTTGTTGAATTTAATGAGGTTACTTAAACGTCAGTAATTTTACCTTTCTGTAAATGTCTTTACATTGATAGTGTTTCACTATATTCAGTGTAGTTTTAATTAAATTAATATTTATATAAATATACATTTTATATAGTTTAGAAAAGAAGTTTAAAGTAAGTGTACTAGAGAGAATATTACATACAATAACCATCTTGGAAATGAAGACTGGGAAAGCAGATGGTTTAAGCTATATCGAGAGACTGCATCTTCTGATCTGTACCATTTTCAAAATCAGAACCCTTTAAATTTTCAGAGACTTACCTGAATGTGGGAAGTGCTGGAAAAGACACCATCAAGGGCTTTTTGAAAAATCCATTGTTTGCAGTCCCTGTACTGGAAAGTAATTTTACCTTCTGTTTTTGTCCTGCTTCACTGTGTGCCTTTTAAAGTGATTGCATCTTTTTCATGCATGAGCATAGCTTGCATTAATGATAATGAAGTTTTCATATGCATGTTGAAAGGTGTTCGTACTTAATGTTACTGCATTTCTAATGCTGCAGAAGTTGACACTGATGTATTTTTACATCAGTGATGTAAAAATCACTGTATTTTTACATCAGTGATGTAAAAATACATCAGTATTTTTACTCTTTACTTTTTGCTCTATGAATCAGCACTGTTATTATAGTCGGCAGGTACATATACCTGTAGGAATTCTGCTTAAGGAAGCTGGCAAATCTATGTTTTTGGTATGCCTTTTTAGTAGCTTTGATTTATTTTTATTATTATGTGATAGGGTTCACTGCATTTCGGCAGATAGAAGTTAGGTCCAAGATATTAGATAAGTGTGCTATGCAGGCTCCAAAATCAAACCATGTTGCCAAAGTTGAGTAGGCAAATCATTAAAATCATCAAACTCCAATTTACTTTTTAGTTAAGAAAGAAAAAACTTGTGCACAGCATAGATATGATGTAGTGATGTTTGAAAAATGTTATAAGATTGCAGTTGGGAGCCCTTGGTATTTAGGAAATTATAGTGTTTTAATTACTGGTGTAGGAATAACTCACTTATCTTGTGCCTCTATTTCCTGGTCCTTAACCTTGTGAAACCAAGTGTGTGTTTTACTTAACTGCTTCCACTGCAGGAAAAGCATTGGATATTCTGAGTGATTATTGGTAAGATCTTTTGGGACTGTAAGTTACATACTACTTTTCAAATAATTCCTGCTTTTGTGTATAAATCAAGTGTGGTTCTATTTACTTTATTCAGTATTGGCATTGTAATTATAAGAAGTAAAAAATGAAGAGAAAAAAATTACTAAGGGTAGTTTGTTTTGTTTTTTATTATTAAATTCCTGGTCTTCTGCAAGACCAAGAGAAATCTTCTTTAAATTTCTATTTTGATAGACTCATGTGGTGTATTCTAACAAATGTAGGTATATGATGTTCTCTCTGCGCTTTTTTCCTTATTGTATAGTAGTGTGTACTGTGATCTAAAGTGTTGAAGGCACTTGGCATTGGAAGTAACTACAGCCCAAAGCAAAATAAGATTTTGGGTAACCACAGTGATACTGGGGACTAATGAGGCTTGGAAAATTACATCACAGCATTGTTGAGGTGAACTCTTCTAATGACAATAGTGAAGACACAGGTAGAAAACAGAGTTTTAGTGTCTATTGTCAGTGCATATTGAGAGTTGATCAACTGGCCTGACTATGCTTGATTTTTTGCATGGTGAGCCAGGAGGGTGAGCGCCACCGAGCTCTCCTTGTCCAAACAAACCCACACGTTCCTCTTTCATCTTGCAAGGCCTCTGTAAAGGTCAAACACAGTTGTAGTTCAGCTGAACAAAATGGATCACCTCCTTCCCTCCATCTGCGGGGATTGAGTGCCACAGACATGTCAGACAGGAGGGGGAGAGTTTTAGCAGGGAAGCAAATGAAAGTAAATGGAAGTAAGGATTTGCTACTCATAGGTAGTGCACTAGAGTAGCTTGACTCTGAACATATGACTTTTTGACTGAGAAATACTGACTTATGTATGAGTATTTTATGTATCAATACATGCTCTGTTTTGGAAGGGAATTTCTTGTATTTCCTAAAGGGTTTTCTTTAATAACTTCACAATTTCAGCCATCCCATTTATTTAATTGAGAGCATGTTGCTGTCTAGCCTGCAGTCAAACCTGCTAACCCTGTCATTTTACCTTCTTGAGTGCAGTTTCACATTACAGGACTATCAGCCCAGAGACAGTTATCATACGGCAATAATAAGCTAATGCAGCTGTGTGAGCAAATTTAATTAACTGCAAAAATGGAATTCGCAGCTCTTGCCTGGCTTGGCCAACATTCAGAAGTATGTAGCTTTTACGCTGTAGGAAATGCTGTAGAATACAAACTATGCAAATTTTGCATGTAGGAATTTCTGCATAGTCTTTGGTATCCATAACCTGATTTTGGTTCATTTTTTACAGTATGTTTATGTCTTCTCACCTGTTGCATTTGTACTTGGCTTAAAAACTAACATTGAGGTTTTACTATGAAACGCCATCTCGGGTTTTTTTAATGGCATAGCTGCTAAAGAAAATATCAAAAGGTGCATTTTCCAACATGCTGTCTTTCTGAATAATATTTTCAACAGCTGCAGCAGCTGTGGATATCTTGAGGTTGTGAAGCATGTTTGAAACATTCTCACAGTATGAATGACCACAGACCAGACATAGTGGAAGCTTCAACTGGGTACTCAGCAACCCAACTTCCCTGTATAACCAAGAGCTCTTTCTCCCACGTTCACACCAAACATTAATAGAGAGACTGTTTCCAGCCTGTTTCCCAGTACAGTGTACATTGGTTCTAGAGTGACTAGGTACAGATGCATTTTTAATTATTATGGTCTACTATTATACATAAAAGATTATTAGTAAAGCATGAAATGGTAGGAATGGTGACTTTCTGGCATTTGAATGTCAACCAGACTTGAATATAATTTCATGGAAAAGGTTATTCATTAACTTCTGGGCTTCCACCCTTTTGAATATCAAAGGTCTGTAGAGAGCAATAATGATATTAGAGCTTATTCTAAGCAATCACAGAAGGATTTCATAATGATTGCATCAGGCTAGTTAAGTATACGAGTCACTGTTAGACAAATACTTTATGTGCACTGAGGTTAAAAAATGTTACTGCAGACTCATGAAATAAATGTCATACGTTTTTTCCTCTATATTTTATCTGTATTCTAGTTTACTATTTTTTTTTAATTAATGTTCTAATGAAAAGGTTCCTTCCCACCTTTTTTTTTTTCCACCCCAGAGTCAATATATGTCACCCCACTGCTCCAATTTCTCTATTTTTAACTGTATGTAAAGCTTGTGGTGTCTCAATTGTAACTTGCATATTATTTTGAAGTATCTAAAATCAACTTATATGTATGAAGGTCTGAATTCCACTAGCTTTTTGCTTGTAGTGGAGGGGGTAATGTGTCTGGATGTTAAGTATGGGTTTAAAATGAATGTATGTGGACTTTTTAAAACATAAGATCAAGTAATGTGGTTATTTGGGTGGCTGGGCGGAAGAAAACAAAAAAACCCCTTTTGCTAATTTAGCCAGATACCCTGGCTGATTTTATGTTTGTCCTATCTTTACTCCCCTTTTTGTGACCTAATTTTTGATGATGCCAAGAGACCACAAGAAAAGCTACCCTAAACATTTATTCTCCTTTAGTGCTGGTAGCATTTGGGACTTGGAGAGATCTTTGAAGACCTATTGTGGTTTGATCAGAGCTAATTGGATCTGCCACCTGGATTGAAATTTGTTTTAGTAATACTTCTGTTTTGTTTTGGTTGTTTTTTTTTTTTTTTTATTGAGAATAAAATGAAAACATCTTTTTAGCAGCTAGTTTCCAACACTCGGGAAATACATCATGACTGTGTACTAAGCTTCATCTTAATACTTACTGGGTTTTTTGATGACACTGGTGTAAACCTCATGTCTTTTTGGTGACTCTGCTGTCTTTATTACAGGTGCTGTTGTCAGGATTGATTGGCGTTGTTTCATGGAAGAGGCCCCTTTCACTTGTGGTGAGTGGCAATGTGGCTTTAGATGAGTGACTATAAAGGATTCTGTGGAAGTAACTCCCAGTGGTTTTACCTTTATGTAGAAGCCTTATAGCCTCTGGGGATGATTTTCCAGTTCTGTTATGTATTCTAATATTTCTAAACACTTAGTACAAAAATATGGGGACTTTGAGGTTGTATTACATAAATGATGTAGGTGACAATAATATTTTTCTTTCATCTGTACTTTTCAGTGCTGGAAAGCCATAACATTCATTATGTGTACAAGAATGCAGGTATTTCCTGCCCCTTCCTTGCATTGTTACATTTCTATCTCTCTTTTTCAAAGTGATAGCAAATGGTTTAGCAATTTAAATATGAGAACTAATGAATCATAAACATTTTGATAAGTGTGCATGTTTAAAGAAAGGCAGCAATCATACTGTAGTTGAGAGTTTGAAATTACCAATGGCTGAAAACAGAGTAAGGTTGCCAAATAGATACGCTTAATACTGCAGTATTGCTTGGATTAATAGATGTTAATGAAATATATTATAACTTTCAATAATTTGTTTATTAATGTATTAAAAAAATTAATACCACACTTAGAAGAGTGCTTAGACTGTCACTGTTGTTCTAGACAAAAAGACTGTTGATCTGTACTTACCTTTGCATTTAACTTAACTTGCCTAAAATTGCACTGCAGAGAAATGTTTTCAACCAATTATCTGGATGGCAAAAAAAGCATATTTCCAATTAGTAGCTGTTCTTCATCTGCAAAACAATTTTCAGCTACATTATGTATTCTGTTGTGAAATTCATGCAGTTACTTAATAATGAAAAGTAATTTATGCTTTGTATATGCATGCTAGTAGAGTTTCAATCAACCTATTAACACAAAGTAATATCAGATTCAAATAAATTCTACTGAAAAGGTGAGACGACTGTGTCAATAAGGATATATTAGCAGGTAAATTTTGCCTTTTAAAAAGGTGTATGTATGTAACATTGTAACATAGGTAACATTTGTAACATAAGATAGTCCCAAGAAAGAAGAATATAATGGAAAGACCTGTATTAATGAGAATAAGCCTAATTATAACTGCAGATATATCTTTCTGTGTTACAAACTAAAGCAGTAGTATTAGAGCTTCTGATGCTATTTTTCTTTTTTTTTTCACTTTTTGTTGTTATTTAAGAAAGGACAGATTGAGTTTGTATTGATTTACTGATAGGTGTTTTTATCAACAGATGAACTGTGTATGATGTAGAAAGCTAACTTATAGCAAAATGAATGTGCCCAAAATGAGGTCAAAGTGAAGGAAATTAATGAAACTAATGCATAATGGGGTTTGTTAATAATAATTCTCTACCTGGTACCTGGGAATGCTCCAAACTAAATTAAATAAAACTAGGTAAAATTGTAATAGTATTACCTATTAGAAATATTTCAAAAGGAAAAGTTCTGACATCAAAAAAATCATGAAAGTATGTTGGGTGCCCAAATCTTATTTCATTTGTGTCACACTTTACTGCTCACCTGTTACAAACCATTAAAACTAAAATAATTCCTCTGAATTGAGTGCTTGTACAATTCTGAAATCTAACTAAACCTAAGACTTTTCACTCATAAGCATCTGTAATTGCTGCTTACATCATTGGAATAAACAATATTCATGCATCAGAAATGTTATTCAGGCCTACTGAGACTTGGCTTCTCTGGTTCCTGAACACTTGCATATTGTACATTCAGCCAGGCTTTCAGATATCAATTCATTCAGTGAAACGTAAATAGGCAGTTGTGGTCTGTATCATTCAAGGAAATAAAAAAGGGAAGAAATAGTAAATGGTAGCATTCATCCTGACAGAACATTTCACCTTCCTGAAATTTGCTCTAGGAAATTGTTTATTCCTAAGAGCAAGCTTAGTGCTCATGAACTAGATCCTGCTTGTTTTTGTTTTGGATTTCTGTATTGGCACTTGGTGGTGGTGTAATAATCAGATGGGGGAATAGGGGACATGGATGAGATTTTTTGCCTCTGTGTGGGATTAAGCTGTGCAATAGCCAGTGCTAATAGTTTTGCAGTGGCTACATAATATCTGTTTTCCTTGTTAAATTGTAAATACCTTTTAGCAGTCGGAACCCATGTGTGCAGGATGACTGTTCCGCTTAAGCAATTAATCGTGTATAACTTCACAACCTCACAGCACAAGGTACTATCAACATGCTAATGAGGTGAGTTTCTTGGGAGCTGCTTAAACAATACATATGCAAAATACATAGAGTCAGTAATTACCTTTTAAGCTAATTTATAGTATTATAAACAATTGTATAATCAATTACAATATACATGTAATTTATTTTGTTGCAATGTGTTACAAAATCTGGCACTGCAAACACTGACAACAAAAAGAAATACAGCTTTATGATTTGAAGCCATGAATAAAGTTTTATAAAATTAGACCATACACAATTTGTGACATTCTGAAAACTGGTGAAACACTGATAATATTTTAATATGCTGATTTCCTGCTTGTTTTGGATTTGTGACCAAAACAGGGCTGGTAGCGCACTAGTGTTTTGGCTATTGCTGAGCAGTACTTGCACAGTGTAAAGGCTCTCTCTTTTTCCCGCTCTGCATCACTTGCTTTGGTTTTTTCCTTCCTCTTGCCTTCACTTATTAAACTATTTTTATCTTGACCCACAAGTTTTTTCACTTTTTGGTCTACTGATTCTCTTCCCATCCTGCTGTAAGGGGGAGTGAGTCAGTGAGCAGCTGTGTGGTGCTTAGCTGCTGGCCAGGGTCAGCCCCTCATACTACTGGTTCTGGTTTGCTCATTGCTGTATTCATGCTTTTTTTTTCACACAGTAGTGTATAAAGAATTTAATAACTTAACTTTATTCTTTATTATTAAATTCAAAGAAGCAATAAACACAGAGTAGTTCAGCAACCGTGAACTTCTAACTGTATCTTACCAGAAATGTGTTATGGAGTATCATATGGAAATGAATGGGTGTTTGCATGGTTTAACACCTTGGAACCAAAGCCAGAACTTAGAATAGTTGTGTATTTCCAGGACAGTAATGAGTGGTGTTTTGTATTATACAGTCAGGAGGAGGTTCACAAATACGTATGCACTAAGGAAATTTTACTGTGATATTAATATGCAGAAATGTAATTACACATGGAAGGTCTCATGCAAAGCGTCTTTGCATAGCTTAATTATCTGAAGGATGCACCAGATTATGTTAGTTTATATGAATTTTATTGGTCACCACCTATCTATCAGTTGCTTATGTTGCCAAAATCGTTTATATATACAAGGAATCAGTGTCTGTTATGAAACCAGTATTTACATTTACCAGAGGAGACACCTGGGCAAAGGAGATCTTTAAATTGTTTATGCATTAATTTTGAAGAGTATTTTCCATATATTTTAGGTGTTTTCTCATTAAGCTTTCTGTATCTTTAATTATGAAATCTCAGAGAAGTTTTAGCACTTTGAGTAAATCTTTCACGGTTCCCCTATTTTGGAAACTAAGTGCAGGCTGTGTAAGTACCACTGCTTAAGGTTAAATGCTGTGTTAAAATAGGAATTTGTTTCCTTATGGTTTATGGAAGTGTCTGAAAATTGGGGAGAGCTTGGGTAGTTCCAGAGGTTGAATTACCTTGCACAAAAATTTTGTGCAGTGGGATTATTTTTCTGTTACAGTCTATGGTAATTGCAAATCTGCTTGTGCTAAGGAGATTAATTCAGCCTCTGAATTGAATGGAAAGCTCCTCTGTTGCCATCTGGCATTTGGGTGATCCCAGAAAAATATTTTTACATTTCTAACTGAAAGCTTTTACAATAAACCGATAGATTTAATTTTTTTTTTTCAAGGAACAGAAGTGTATTTTCTTAATGTCTATGTATGTCAGTGAACACAACACAATACTTATTAATAAGTGATCTTGATTACTCAGAATAGCTATTTAAAAGCATTCCTATCAAATTTGCATTCCAGATACAGTTCCATGCATCAGTGAACATGCAAATCTGTGCATATACTTTTAGTAACTAGCTTAGGTATAAAGGCTCAAAAACCTGAACTGCACATTTGTTTTTCAGGATGTTTTCTGATTTCTTTTTTTTGGCTTATATGAAAGGCGACTCTCTGTTTTCAGTGCATTATCTCTTCAAATGAACCATTACTTCATGCTTTTTTTTATTTTTTTTGATGAGCAGATAGGATTTTCGTCATTTAAGAAAAATAAAAGAGGAGTTATCCTAAATAGCAGCAGTTCACCCTGTACATCAGGCACAAGGATGAACTGCTCTGCAAGGTCTCAGACTTGCATCTGTGGTAAGAATCAGTCAAATACTGAAATGAATTTGTTAGGAAATATTCATCTTGGGCTAGCTTCATAGTTTCTTGCAAAATGAGAGATTTTCTTTTGGGAAGTCCTGTGAAAAACTTCAACTATTTGATATCAGACTTAAATCAATTTCTTTTTTCACTAAAAATCAGTAGAAAAATATCTATGCCTAGAAATTGCTAATAATTCTAAATAAATACATCCACATATACGCTTATCCCACAAGATGCATGGATATGTAAAACTGTTCCAAATGTTTCCTCATTGATTATCTTCTATCACTAGCTATCATTGCTGGATATAGCTGACACAACCAAACTCCAGGAAACAGATGATACATAAAATGTATAGAAATAACATACAAGTTAGTTTCCCATGTTCTTCTCAGTGATGTGGTGTGTTGACATGTTCCTGGCCATACTACTTAACCTGAGGTCCTAAAGTACCTTACATGATGAGACATGTATTTTTGAACTCTGGTAAGAGAAATTACAGCTTTCTTTCAGAAGAAATCTGGTTCAAATTTTTGAATTTAAAAACCCCAAAGTCTTTGCCCTCCTCCCTCCCCCAAGCAGAGATTTGGGTTTGGCAGCTGGAATGAATAAATAGTCTATGTAGTAGAGAGCCAATGTTAGCATAAATGGATAGACACTGTAAGAGAAAAACAGGTAAAAAAAATATGCACACCCTGGGGGAATGGCAGAGTCTAAAGACATCCATCACCTTGTATGTCATTGTTGGCTTTGATACTTGTGTGAGGTTGAGATGAGATGCAGAATATCACTCTGCTTTAACATATCCCTTGATCACTCTGCAGTATCCTTTCAGCATGTGTAGTCTTTGAATTCATTGATCAAGATGTTCATTAGGAACTCTGCTATTAGACAAACAGTCATCTTTGAGGCTGAAGCATTTGTTTAAAGTTTAACAAAACACTGGGTAAAAACAACTACATCTTACATACAAGAGTTTTGCAAAGTTTCTGATAAACTGGATGTGGCTGAATGCTGAATATTTCTTGCTTTCAAAAAGAAACTTGGAAAGCTGCAATTGCTTCTACTTGCAAACCAAATCCAAGGCTGGCTCACAAAGTAGCTCTTCCAATAAAAAGCTGCAAATTTTGTTCAGAGCTGGTGTGGACTGCAGTGTGAACCCAGGCTTTGAAACTGAGAGCAGAGTGTTTTTCTATGACCTCTTTTCTAGGAGCACAGAAGGAAAATACTCAAAACCAACATAAAGAGAAAGGCAGAGGACTGGGACGGGAAGAAGGAATTAAAATGTGAGTCTGGTAACATGAGACTGAGATCACAAGCTGTTGAAAAGAACAGGACTAGATGAGCAGAGAGGAGTGCTAGTGAACCAAAGGCATGTCAATAAGAAATCACACAATGGAATCTCTGATTTTTCCACCAAAGGGGGCTAGCGAATATCAGATTTTGGGGCCTTTTCAATCAGCCAGTAATTGTCATTCTTTCATTGCAGCTCCTTTCCCTACCTTCTTCCAAGGATGTATGTACCTCTCCTACCCTGGTTCTAATATCTGTGCCAGGGGTATGTAGGAGAGTTCTTGAGATGAATACAAGTACTTGCTACTTATCGGGCTACATTCCAGCACACTATGTGAAATGCACGGCAGAAGCTGTGAATCTCTTGTGTCTTCTCACATTGAATTTGAGTCGGGAAGGGTTCAAGTGCTCCAAGGAGGGCATTTTTAATTTACTGAATGCTGTTCTTCGACAGGAGACTTTAGTGAAAAGAGCATATATAGAGGCATAGAAGAGACTAGAAACCACTACAACTGAACAGCTCTGCTGAAGGCATCCTTAGCCCATCCTGATTGAGCTTTCACACAGAAGTTGGATCTTTCAAATTTATTTCTTTTCTAGGCTTCTGGCAGCACTTAAAGTTTTAGTAGTAGCAGGACAACCACAGTGTTTACTTTTTCCTTAAGATATTTTTATGCTCTATGTGTAAATTTTAATTTCCAAATAACCAACTATAGAGAAATAAATGGGGCTTTCTTGGGGTTTTGTTACATAAGTTACATTGATGAATAACGCAACTAGGTAAAAATGATAAATATTTTATATATCTGTGCTATATTTACTGACTAGTTTGGGCTGTACTTGTGTTGGGTTTTGTGTTTTGTTTTTCTGTGAAGATTCAAGTGATGAGATTTTACTGGAGCACTTCTCAGAAAGTAGATTTCAAAGATATTTGTAAAAGATGCATATAATTTTAGATGTGGATATGCAGGAACGTGCCCTAGTGATGTTTGCACAGTTACGCAGAAAATAGAAGTTATCTGATCAACCACGCTTGCACAATCCAGCTTGATCTTTGATATTCCTAATGAGTCTGTGGAAATTAATAGCATACAGTATTTTATTTACTCTGCTTTAACACAGGGAGAGAATTTCCCTACCCCCCCCCCCACCCC
>JAHREE010000136.1:1673321-1778058 GCA_033628505.1 Tringa tobata
TCTCTTGAGCATCCATCTGCTAATTAGTTATCCCCAGGGGCAAAATTTTAAAAGACCACCAGCAGATTTTCCCGAAGAGCAGACAAAGCCTGCTGGGGCTTAACACTTGCCCCTTCCTAAACAAGCACGTCTTAATTACCCTTAAACAGACCCTTCTACTCCCCATCTGCTCCCGTGGCATCGTGTTGCCATGGCAGCAGTTAATGCTAGCATAGTACGATGCAATAGGAATCTGTCACAGTTCCAGTGTCATTGCTGCTTATAATGAAGA
Source organism: Tringa tobata (assembly GCA_033628505.1). Lineage (NCBI taxonomy): Eukaryota > Metazoa > Chordata > Aves > Charadriiformes > Scolopacidae > Tringa > Tringa tobata. The sequence goes on from JAHREE010000136.1 coordinate 1,673,593, forward strand.
GTATGGTATGGGTGCTACATTCCCCTCTCTTCAGTCCATTAGTAATCCCCCTGTTCTCACACGCTTTCTAAATATATCTGCTAATGGTTCTTCCATCTCATTTGCTCCTTCTTTTAGAAATGCAGGCTGCATCCCATCTGGTCCTGGAGTTCTTGGCAGACTTCGCACAGTCTAATTTCTTCAGCTCTTTCTTGGTGTGAGTCTGGTTTCCCCCAGCATTTCTTCTTCCTCCTTGGAAAATTAATCTTGGTTTCTGACATCTGCCTTACTTCCTTTGTAAACACTGAGGAAAATAAATTATTTTTGTTTATTTTGTGTTAAAAGGCTAAAAGATGCTTCACTCATTTTACACAAGAGCACATTGTTTACTTTCTTGAGTGATATTTCACAAAAGTGCAGGTAGACACATCGAGTGGAGAAAGCTGCTGAGGGAAAGCAAGCCCCAAATTCTCAAAGCAGAATGAATATTAAATGTAAGATACCTTACATTTATTATTACTTTTGGTATTATGACAAGTAAAACTCTGTACTTGCGTTTTTGGCATATGAATGATAGTAACCAAAAAAGTATTTTACCAGAACAACAAACCTATTCACACTATAGAAAAAGGAGTCTGTGACAGTAGGAAAAGTGAAATGTGTGAGGGTCTCAGAAGGAGAAAAGGTATGCTTTATCTTGTTGGGTTATTCTTTTTTTTTTTAAACAAGTAAGATAGCAAGTAAGTATAGCAACCTGCTATAGGTAGGCCTGCTCTGGCTGGGGGGGTTGGACTAGATGATCTCCAAAGGTCCCTTCCAACCCCATATGATTCTATGAAGATTAACAATTTGATGCTGAATATTCAAAAAGGAAGTTGTTTCTATTCCAGTAGTTACATTAAGAGCTGTGGAGGTTTCTAAAAATAGTAGAAAGTAGTAAGACAATTCATTGCACTTTATCAGAAATTATGTAGAGATGATGGAGTGATAAATGATATTTTTAGTTTTCAGATTACAGAAATGAAATATCATTACTTTGAGCCCTAATAGTTGATGTAGTCTGTGATTTTGGAAGCACTGAGGGGTTCCCAAAGTCAAAAGAAGTCAGATATGAGCTTTGAGAGTGAAGGAGTCAATATATTTTAAAACTGTAAATATATATATCTTGAACAAAATGTGTGCAAAACCAACTTCTAATTTTTCACATTTCTTCTTGTTTTGGCAACTCTGCCTTGTAAAGTACCAATACAAAAGCGATTACACTATTTTGGTATCTGTGATTCATTTCCTACTGAATTCCTACAGCTACTAGATTCAGACTTTGACTGAACTCAATTGAGTGTATAAAGCATAATAATTGCAGAAGATTTCAAACTGATGACTTAAAATGATTTAGCAGACTTACCTGGATCCCAAATTGAGAAAACTGAGTTTATGGTTTAACAATTTAGTTGTTCATATATTGCAATATTTAGTTGCTCAGTGTTGCAAAATCTTTGCAAAGAAAAGCTGTTCAATTCTATAATAATGCAAACAGAAGTAGACCATACTCAGTTGGATGCTATGCTTTCTTTTTCTACATCATAAAATAATATGGCTTTAGAGGTGAAACTATATAGTTTGTCTCTAAATATGTACTTAAACACTGTTCAGAACAGAAAAAAGGTTTTCTGCATTTTGTCATATTTCATGTTTTATTAGGATTTTCATTCAAAAGGATCAGTTCAGTCTCTTCATTGTCATAATACTGTTTTGTATTAGTTAAGGAAAAGACTGATATCTATAAATAACATAGCTGTATCTGTTCAAAAGTAGAAGTGCAAAAGCATTTATCTCATTTAAATATGGCATCTAACGTAGTGTTAGAACTAGCAAGTGACTGGTTTTGTACCATATAGTAGATTTTATATAGCTCTGAGCAGCAGCAATAATAATTTATCCATATTTATGTTGTAAGAGGCTTAATTCTAAATTGTGTGTATCTATTTTGTGCTCAGAAAAAGAGACAGTACATCAACATCCTAAGAAACATAAAACCCAACAATTTTTAATTTAGCTTCTCCTAAATGTGTTTGTTTTCAACTGCTTTATGATTACATGTAAATTTTCTGCTAAATACATCGCTCTTATTTACCAGAAGTAAAGAATCATCTCTTTGGGGGGTGTGGAGGGATGAACTACACAGCTCTGCAAACTCTATCAAAGAAACAAAAACCCAACCACTGCACCAAAAAAGTTCTCACCTTCTGAACTGGCCAGCCTTTAAGCTTGTCTTGCCTTACCTCCCTCAGGGGAGGGCTGCATGTGGTCAAACAGAGCCACCTACAAAAAGAGCGGGGAAGGAGAAGGATGTCCTTTCAGTTCAAAGACTGAAAATTGTCCTCTCAGAGTACTCCAGAGCCTTGAACTCCCTGTTCCTGTGCAAACACAAATGGACTGCTGCCCCTGAGATGCTGCAGTAGGGGCCTTTATTCCAGAAGGCCCCTAAATTTACTAAATCCGTTAAGCTCCTGTAATTTCTGTTCACAGTATGGCAGGGCAAGGGACATTGGCAGCATGGTCAGAAGGTCAGAAGCAGTGTCTTAGCTTTTTTTAACCTGTGGTTTTACAGGTGTTCTCCCTTTGCTGATTTCCTCAGCATTACATTGATTTCCATAGCATTACCATATTGAAAGCCGATTAAGAGAAAAAGCAGTTGAGTCTTTTAAAATATTTTGATCTGTCTTCAGCTGCTATGGTTGGTCATCACCCTAGCTTGTCTATTAATAGTTATTGTGTTTGATCTCCTTGAAGAGCAGTGTAATTAAAAAGTGGATTTGTTGTCATATTTTTATTTCTAGTTGAGTTGAAGATGGATTAGGAGATCTCATTTCTTTTAACTTGACATTTTTAATGAAAATTCAGCCCATCAGAATAATTCAGTGGCTTTATTCTACATCAGGAGACCTGCAGTTTAAGGTTGTACAAGTGACCACAGCATATACATGGTTTTGGGTGTACTTCTAAATACAGAGATAAATGTATTGGGAAGTCACCAATCTCTCTTTCTCTTGCTGTTAGATGCCATATGATTTCCCAGAAAGATGTATTGTAATATCCACTACTGAAATTTTTTGAAGCTATAAAGCTATGTTATATCTGTTTGTTCTGCTTTCATATAATAATTGATATAGTTGTATCAGCATTTTATGTATGTAGAAATTTTCTTTTTCATATAGATAAGTGACAACTGTCAGGAATCGATAGGAAAATGTTCATGCTTTCTGACATAGTACCAGAAAAGTTGGACATACAGGATAGTGTATGTTAATCTGCCATATACCTAAGAACTGTGGGAGAGAATCAGTATTTGCATTTGGTTGGAAAAGCAAAAGATTTACTTCTTGTTAACAGAGCTTTATTTGCAATAGGTTTTCTCCAGTACTTTTTCAGACAGTAGAGCAAGCAGCAAAACCTGACTACTTTTTGATAGAATGGTCCTTGCATGTAAAAGTGGATACAACAATAAAAAGGACCTATATAGAATGGCTCAAAACATTGTATACTTACTCTGATACTAGAGTAGCAAAAGAATTAGAAACACATAATATAAGTGGCCTGCTTGCCCTCCCCCTGTCCTTGTTCCCCTTGCCCTGATAAATTGCCACTTGTTTATGGAGAGAATGGAGGAGCAGAAGCTTGCTGGTGCGCAGCGCTAGAGAGAGGTATGTGTACGTTGACAGAGGCAGGAACACAAACCTGTCTGCAGTGCAGTACGCTTGAAGGAAGGGAGGAGTGAACTCTTGTTAACAGTTTATTGTAGACGAGAAATTTATTTTTGAAGACATGAATGTTTGAAATGTTTTCATTTTTTATTTAATTTTTTTATTTAAAAATAGAAGAAACCCTGGGTGAACTAATATAAAGTATTTTGGGAGCATGATGGAATTGGGAATGGATACCTTGTTCTTTGTACAATCAGAACTCATGTTATTTCAGTTGTGTGTAACAGATGGAAGGAAATACACCGTTATCCGAAGAGAACCTAATTATCCTGTGCTTGTTGAAGAAAAATACTTTGATTTCAGTGGGATTTGTTTGCCAGGTGAATCTCAGTTTAGAACCCGAGTTAGACACACCTGTGATCAAGTGTTTGGGTTTCCTTACTACAGCTGCTGTAAAATCTCACACAGTCTTATGGATTCAGTTCTAACTCAGATTTATGAATGAAGGTCTTGGAAATTTTAAAGTTCATGTATTGATGGATCTCCATCAAACTGTTCTTGTGAGTCTTCCACAGAGAGATGTGTGCAATTTTTCTTTAAACAGCCACAACTATAATGAGGTTATGTTAGAATCTGATTTGGAAACCCCGCTGTCCTTATTGAAGCCTTGCGTCACAAACTGCCTGGTCCTGAGTGTACTATTGATAGAGTTTAGCAGTCTTGGCTTCCTGACCTTGCTTACCTGGGAGAAGCCTTCTTCCTTAATGGTGAAAGTACTCTGGTGTGATAGGTTTCAGAGAGACCACACAATTTTCATTAATAAGAATAATTACACATGAGTAGTTAATTGCTATTAATATGTTGGGAAAGACAGATGCGAAATAGCTGTGTATCTGACCTTTACAACCTGCTTCTCTCTAATTATGCCAGTGCCAGGAAGGGCTGCTTGCGCAACCTTTTGATGCCTGTCCTTGTCAGCAGGACAACATGAGCTTTTATTTCCTCAGGGTATTCTGCTACAGATGTTATGGAAAGTTAATTTATATGGAGTAGCATTTCACTGACATTTCCATGGAGGTGAATCCTCCCAGTAATGTGACACTTGCAAAAATTAATATGTTGTATATACGGAGGGCCCTATTAATGCAGTTACTCTGGAACTATAAATTCAGTCTTATATACATTTGTATTAAAGTCACTAGACTAATTTTTTTTTTAATATTTTAGTTTCTAATTACTGATTTAGCTGACTGTTTTGTTTAAATATGGATTAGGGTTTTTTAAATATAAAACTCATTTAGAAAAATATCTTCTTTCCTAACCTAACTGTGTTCTGCCATTGTCATGGAACATTTCTGAAAAATAGTATTTTATTAGGTAACTTTTAAAAGTTTCAATTTTTACTTCCTCAGAGAATATGTTAAAAGGAAAATGGAACTATTATGGCTGAGGTAGTTGAAAGCTTTAAATCTGTCTTATGTGGTCAAAATTTTATTCAGAAAACATTTATGTTTGAAGTGTTTATGATCACAGTGGATATAAACTCTGCTTTTTCCACCTGACTGTAGACCTGCAGGAGTCATTTTTGAAGGATTTCAAATTGACAACATTTTGAGTGCCATTAAAATAGGTTAGTGCAGTTTGCTTTCTTTCTCTATCAAAATAACATTTTAAGTTAGATTTCATGGATTTTTTATTTAGGGAAACACTGGTGTATAAATGGAAATGTCAGTGATAAAAATTGGACAATATGAACTCCTATATAAAACATTTTTTTATTGTCAAAAGCACTTCTGTTGACTGCTTTTACATATAGTAAAGATTATCTGATTAATTTTGTTGAAGTAGAAACTGCAAATTTCTAAAAAAGACTCTTTCGAGTGCTTATTTCAACATAGAAAACTTTGTAGGATGTTCTGTGGTGTACCAGCTGATACTCCCCCTAGACCTTTCAATAGATTATTTGACAAAACTTAAACTTCTTGTCTGCTATGAAAATAATTACCAGCAAACTTTGTTAAAATTGCTGTTGGAGGTGTGTTGCATTGCTTGAGTAGTTCAAGAGACAGCTTGAATTTTATCTGCAACTACGTAAAGCTCCTCTTCTTGTTCCTCTTGTATAGAATAGTATATGGTAGCCTGTAGGCCGGTGATGTTGAGATGGGTATAAAATGCAATTTTCAAATCAGTGAATGGGAAAAGAAGTATGTCATATTGTCTATTTCAAGTTTTCAACATATCTAATAGTATAGTGTGTTTGGAAGATATTGACACAGTCAAACTTCTAATAGGCCCAAGGTTTTGAGCAGACACACAAAATCTATTCATTTAAGGAGCCTTTGGAACAAAGGTGTTGAAAGCAAATGGTGAGAATTTAGTATGAATTTGCATAAAGGTAATCAAATTATCTACTTGGACTAAGCTTTTTATTTTCAAATAGGACTGAAAGTTATCTGGTGCTTCATTCTGAAATTATAACTCAACTGTTCCATGAACCGTACGCTTCTGTATAGTAGCTTTTGTTTATGCTTCAGGGGAAAATGCTTTGGTTACCAAGCTTCCTAGAATTGCTCTTTGTTCCTTTTAATGCAGTTCAGAAAGGTGTAGATGTTAAAAGTGTTAATTAGAACCAAAATAGAGAAAATGAATAGAGTCTGAAGTATCTACTTTTGACAAATTTCTACTTAATATTTCTGAACTGAGAGAATGAGGGCTTTATTGCTAAATCAGTCCTTCTTACACTAAAAAATGTGAAAATAAACTGTAAATTGATACTGCTGTAATACAGCATAACAGAAGTAACAAACATGTATTGTGTTATGTAGAATATGACAATGCTGAACTCTGTTCCTTTAATCTGATCATTGCACTTGAGGAAATATTCCATAGGGCCATCAGAATTTTCACTTATGCAAACTGCCTTTACTGACAGGGAATTTCTTGAAGGTATTGAATGGAATACTCTTAGTATGAGATATTAGAGGAGATTTGATTTGATAGAAGCAGATCTTTCCCTTTATCTGTCACTCTGTACTCCTGTATACAGAGCTTTTTGGATTCCAGGGTCCTTGAAAAGCCTGGGAAGCATTGCCAAATTCATAACTTTATTATTATTGTTGTTATTTACTGCACAATGATACAAGAGGAAACTAAAGTACTTTTGGTCTTAAAGCAGAAGTTGTTCTTTGTGATGCAAATCCTACTGGAAACACACAGTGCCCCATTCTGTTGCACGCTGTGCTCTTGTCAACAGCTTTCGGATAATTAGTTTGAAGATCTGACTTGCTGACTCTTGGTCGAAGCTGATTGCTACTCTAACAATAAATACAGCAGCAGAAGAAGCATGCTTTTTTCTTCTAAATTTAAACCAGTAGCTTTTGTTATAAACGCAAGTAGTAGAATTTTTGAAGTTGTTTTTAGTTTTTCCTACAGAATTTTTTTATAAAGAAATACAGAAATGAAGATGTAACCAAGCAACTAGTAATAAGTTAATTAAATTACAAGATCTATTTGAATGAAAGCTAGTTAATAGAACTGTAACATGGTGAATAAAATCTCATACACCAAGTTTAATTTTAGAAGTTTTCATCTGAAATATTCAGCTTTGAAATTAGAAATAGTTGCTTGTATTTTAATATTTATGTCAAGGTTTAAGCTTTCTCTTAAAAAGTTAAATAGTCTCATTAGATCTGGGCAAAATATAGTTTATCTGGAGGAAACGTAATTTAACTTAATAATGACTGGAATTGAATGGGTTTATATATTATAGGATAAAACAGAATATAATTTATGGTTCTTAACATAAAAGCATTAAAATCTTTAACCTGATGCTGTGCTACACAGCAGGGAATGTTTCTGCCTATTTAACATAGAATGTTGCTTTAAACCGAGAGAAAATATTTTAATTGAAACCTTTATTTTAATTTGGCCAAAGGACAGGGAATGCTGAATTAAATAGATCTGAAATACCAACACTTTTATTGTCAGTCTCTTCTTGGCAAGTGTTGAGAAATAATTTTGAAAGTCATATAATTGCATCATGTAACAAAAGAATCTCTATTATGAGGCAAATAATGGGAAGCTAAATTTTGTTGTTTCTTGTGCACTTGCAAACTGTTAGTTAACAGTGTGGATTTGATTGCCATTTCTGTGTAATAAGTTTTTAAAATGGGCTCATCTTAAAATGATGGGTGTTTTCTATTTAGTTCTATAATCTGTAATTAAATTTTGAGTTTTATCTTCCAATGCTTTTGTGTTGTATACTTTATAGCTGAATAAATTGTAAGGGTAGAAGACGTCATAGTACATGAATTTATTGATTTCTTAAAGTAACAGCCCAAACAAACTTGATCGTGAACTGCAAAACTTCCTTTGGAGTTGTGGCATATAGTCCAAAATATTTTAAAAAATATTTCAAAAAATGTTGGTGATCTGGTGTTGTCTTTGTGGTGAGCAATCCATCATGCTCATAGATACAGTATTCCAATGTTTAATAGATCTTAATAAAAATCAGTATCTTAGTCTAGATTTGTCTAGTTTTGGCGTCCCACTATTACTAGCTGCTTATGCTTCTTTTTACTTAGTTGAAGAGCTGCACTTTGTTTTTGTTCACAATAGGACATTTTGTTGGCCAGGGGTTTGATGTAGAGCTATCTAGCGTTCTACTGTAATGAACTGGGTAGAGAAACTCAATATGCTTTTAAAGCCAGTTTTTCTTGGAATATAAACTGTAATAGTTACTTTTGACAATGGAACTTTAAAGGTTTTTATATGAATCTTCTCAGAATCCAGGAAGCTTTGTGGGGAATCCTTGCTAGCTTGCTTCCCTTGGTAATTTTCCAAGCAGCAGTGCACTGCTCTTTTTCTCTCTCAGGTTCCTAACATGGTTTCTTCTGCTCTGTGCAACCCGGCTCGTACCACCTGCTCTTGCCCGCTCCTCGAGCTCTGCTCTGTGCAGACCCTCTGTCCCACCTCTTGCAGTCCCAGTGATCTACCTGCTTTCAATAAACCCAGTTGCTCTGTAAGAGGAAGCTCATCTGGGAGCGGCTCCACTTAACACAGGTGCTTCTTAACGTGTATAGCACCACTCAGAGCAGAGGAAAGAGACACTGCTGATCAGGTCTTTTAGTCTATGGATTCTGTGATTTAAGAGATTTTAAAATTCTAATTTACATGTTAGAATTCTGATTATAGAAGCAGGCTAAAATTGAGTGTATTTATTCTGAATGAATGATTTGAGAATATAGAAAACAATTGGATCAGATATATTGAAATATAAAAATATCAATTAGCTCATTAAGATAAAATAATAGTAATTTAAAATATTGTAATAACAATAACAACAAAATATTGTTACCATTGTTTGATTTAATGATAAGTAACCCTGTATTCTTAGGGTTGTATGTTGATAAAGTTTTGAGTTTCTGCAAAGCTTGGAAGAGAGTATATATACAGACTGTTATCTGTTACTCAGTGTAACAGATCTTAAAACTTCATACATCTTATTAGGGCGGTGATTATTTAGGGAAATAGGTAAGAAGAAATGTTAGTCTGAAATAAGGTAAGGTATGAATGCGCAGGGCTTTGGCTATTCCTGTAAATTTCCCATGAGCACACTACTAGCCATAAGAATGTTATTTATGCCTTGGTGAAATGACGTGAGCTGCTTGCCTGGATTGTGGGGAAAGAGAATGCACTCATGTTTACTGTGGAGAAGCTGACTTCCCTGATAAGTCAGAAATCTTCGCATTAAATTCAGCATCTGGCTGATCCAACAGGTAGCTTGTGCCTTTTCCCCAGATAATCTTGCATTAACTTAATACAGGCACAGCTGCTGATCTCACTGCTTCATAGTGCTTGGTGCTTATAAATTTTCAGTTTTGCTTCTGGTTGCGTCCTTCTGCATCTCTGTCAGGTAAACTACAAATTCTGTGGAATAAATGATAATAAACGTTACTATGTGTAGTCCATGTGAGCCAAAGCTTTGTGAGCAAAATACCATGCTGCAAGTTTTTAATCTAATTATACAGTAGTTTACAGCAACAAGCACATTTGCCTCTGGCTATTCTTGCTGCTTCACAAACCATAAATGTGTGTATTAAAATGTATATATTTTAAATCACATTGAATATATGCATACGTGTTTGATGTGGTTGGAAAAAGTCTATAGTGTCTAACGTTAGACTACAGTGTCTCAAAAAAAGTTGCTTTCTACAAAATACTTCATAATGTAAAAAAAAAAAAAGCTCATTTAAGGATGTCTTTGTGACCTTTCAGAGAGCTACAGGACAGGAATGAATAGAAAAAAACCCACAGATGCAGTACTAAAAGTACAGAGGATTGGCAGGTTTGCAGAAGCAAGCTTAACACGTGAATTCCTGATTTTTCTCAAAGTACTCTACACAGTAGTGTTGAGTAATATGTTTCATTGGCACAGAAGGTAACATTTTCTAAGTGTTAGTGTCTTGACTATCAAACCACTGGAAATCATGAGAGGAAGTAGTGATTGAAATGCCAGCAATGAAAAGAAAATCTTGTTTTGTATTTATCTCCAAAATGAAAGTGTGAGGAATGAAATAAAAACTTGCTTTTACACATGTGGTTTCATATGGTCTCATCTGATACAATATTTACATTGGTTTTGGAGGACTTAAATTGCTTTGCGTATGAAGACTTCTTCCTCCTTGTACTAGTGAGTCATTCTTCAAGCCATATTTAATGCATGCTCTTCCTTTTTACTGTACTCTTGATTTATTCATATGCAGTAGTTATTTTGCTTTACACATTTGCCTGTTTTCTGCTATATAGCAGGCATGCAGGTATGTGCACCCCTTTGGTATTAGGTACAGAAAATGTAGAGATGCTACGTATTTGATATAATTGCTTATGGCTAAAGTTTTCAGTGAGTCAGCTTTCACACAGTTGTGTTTGATTTGAGGTTGTATCATATTTTGACATTCAGTTCAAAGTGGAAGCGCAAACTACTCTTGGGAAGACGGCTCATTCTGGAATCGCTTATTCATCCTTGAAACTTTTTCTTCAAACACTTTGAGGGGCTCTGTAACAGAAAAATGCTCTTTATGTACTTTAGTACAACAAATGGGTGTTTGCCCATAAGAAGCAGTACAGTAAGATTCAATTTATTGCCAAAAGAAACTTTTGAAGCTCACTGAGCTCAAGCTCACAAGACTGGACCTGCAGAAATCTGAAGCTGCTCTTGATTTATGTATTCTGGTACATAAATTCTTGATTCATTCTCTTTGCAAATAATATCATGAGATGCATGAAGGTATTTAAGAAGTTATATGATCTCAAAGTTATCGCTTCACATCTATGGACAAGGCATTTGGTTGAAGTAGCTTGCCCGAGGCCAAACAGCGGGTCATGAGCAGAGCCGGAGTTAGGAGACAGACATGTTACCGTGTGAAATCTGTTTGTTCCTCTGACATTACTTCCTTCCAGTGTTGCTTAGTACATGAGTGTTGCTGTATCAGAAATATATGTGCTAGGTGTCCTGTGTATGACTTATTGCTAGGGGCATAAATGCTACAGAGGAGGACTTAAAAGTTGAATTATGATAAATGCTGTATGGTGGAGAAGTTCAGTACTTGGCATTCAGTAATACACATTAAATGCTAGATGTTATTAGGAAAGAAATACAGAACAAGACATAGTATTTTGTTATGTATGTCACAGTTTAAACCCACATATTGAATGCTGGATGTAGTTCCAGTTGCCTCATTGGAAAAGCATAAGAGAAAGGCAACACGAATTTCTGGGCATGTTTAGTTTGGAGAAGAGGAGGCTGAGGGGAGACCTCATTACCCTCTACAACTACCTGAAAAGAGGTTGTAGAGAGGTGGGTGTTGGCCTCTTCTCCAAGGGGAATAATGACAGGACCAGAGGAAATGGTCTAAAGTTGCGGCAGGGGAGGTTTAGATTAGATATAAGGAAGAATTACTTTACTGAAAGAGTGGTCAGGCACTGGAACAGCCTGCCCAGGGAGGTGTTTTTTTTTTTAAGAATGTGGATGATACTGAATTATCATTGTAATGGTATGTGAAGTTCTCTGGTTATTAACTTTTTCACCTTTTGCATAAGAAACTGTGTCTTCTCAAAGTTACTTCTTTAGAATAGTACAAGCGCACTATAGCTTCTCCAGTATGTTTTTTGCTTTTATGTACAACTTCAATGCATTGTTCTTTTTGCTAGAAAGCTGTATGTTGACAGAAAAATCTAAAATGTTAACGTTAAACTGAGTGTATGCTAGAGTTAGTTGTTCTTTTATTTCTCCACTTTTTTCCTCCTAACACTTCAAGAAGACATTGTGGAACACACAGTAAGAGTTAGGGCAAAAAGGTGGTTTGAGTCAACTATCTCAAGGATTAAAGACTTCAGTTTTGCAGGTATCAGTTTAAAATGTGTCTTTGGGAAATAAGATGAAAAGAAGTCTAAAGAGTATGGTAAAAACAAAAGAGAAAGTACTTGAGGCCAATTGTGGAGAGAAAAGCAATAGTAAGAGACAAAAATGGAAGTTAAGAGAAAGAATGGAGGGAGAGAATATATCAGGTTCTGTAAATCCCTTTGATTCTTATGTAGCATCCACAAAATTAAGAAGATCTACTTTGGGATATTCTGAAGTCCGCTGTATGTTTGTATCCGCATTTAAGAAATGTGCAGGAAAAAATGTTTACAAATAATCTCACTAAGAATATTAATAATTTTCTAAAAGGTGCTAATTCTCAGATTGCTATCACCATACTGTCTGCTATTCTTGAAGATTGCCTTAATAATGAGCTATGTTTTAAACAAAATAAAATGCCAAAGTGTGTTACGTAATTTTACATGTTATTGTACAGTATCACTATTTGAGTAGAAGCTTCCTTACAGCAAAAATATTACATTATGAGAAAAAATAAGGAATCTCACAGTTTTCATAGGGGACAGGGACATCTGAGAGTTGCCGCTGTGTGTGTATTCATAGTGCAAGAAGACATTTGTATGTAAAAGGTTTGTTATCCTTCACCTCTTCCAACTGTTCCAGATTATGACCAAAACAATTCTCAGACAAAAAAAGAGCTTTAAACCGGAGGTATAAGTAAGAGAAACTTATGGTACGTTAAAACAATTTTGCAAACATGCTCCAATCAAAGCATTACTCATTTTTACAGAAATCTGGTTTATGGAAGTGTAGATTTAGGGCTGCAAACCTCTCTTTGCCCTAGATTTTTCAGACTTTCCACATTCCCAGATCTTCTGAATTGCTGTGTACAAACCTATGTTCCAGTATTTTTCTAAAGAAATGGTATTTATAAAGTCTTTGTCTGCTGTTCCTCCCCAGTAATGTTTGAACCAACAGAACAATTTCAACCAAATCTGGCAGAAGAAGATAGTTTTTAAAGAGCGAAAAATCCCTGAAGTATGGATAAAAGTAACTGAGTAGAGGATATAATGTGAATGAGTGTTCCCACTAAGAGGAATACTGCAGCATGACTTGAACACTTTTCCTCTTTGGCTGGCGAGCTGCTCTGCCAAGGACACCCATGTTGAGCAGGCAGCACACACAGTTTGCAACTGGTCCCTGACCTGTCGTGTTTCCTGTATGGTGGCAGATACTGGACAGTGGAAAGATAGAAGAAAAAGGACTCTTTAAAAGGAGAGGTGATAAGAAAACATAGAAGAATACAATGTGAATAAGTAATGTGATTGAAACAAAATTTCATAGTAAACCAGGCTTCATTTGTTACAGTACTCATGGAATAACTGGTTTATTTTTAGGACTGTTTTTCCATTTGTTCTTCAGAAGTTAAAGCTTCTTCCAAATGTAATTTTAAGTATAGCTGTAGTGATCATCACAAAAAAATTTTTGACCATGAATGAACATTTTAATGTTAATTGTTTTTAAAGAGACATTGTACTTTTCTTTTAACCAGCAGTCATAAGGTCACTGGTGAGAATAGAGAAGGTACAATAAATGTCCTATGTTAGCATTTTTATATTCTATAAGTTTAGCTTTAATGGTGAACTTTTGGCAACATACAACTGCAAGCCATTTTTAGTCTCTTCTACCTAAAATCCAAGTGGAGTACAGGTAAGCAGTAGTTCTTTTGTCATTGCAGCAGATTTAGGACACCATAGTGCCTTTCAATCAAGCTCAGCTATGATGCAAGGACTGTCTCCCACAAAGATCGTATTCCATCTTTCTGCTTTTTGAGAACTGAAGTAGTTGCTCAAATGAGAATAAAGTTGGCATAAGTGACTTTTTGCCATGGAAGTATTGGAGCTACTGCAATATTTTCCTGGAATATAATTACAGGTGGAGAAGGGAGGAAGGGAGAAGAAAGAAGATTAGAACAGTATATGCTTCTGAAATGCAATTATTTTATTTTTTTCCAGGATATGTCCCTTTATTGAGTTATCAGTAAAATAACTAATAAGGAAACCAAAAAAAATTTCTATGGTGATGTCCAAATGGATTATCTCACATACTACTTTATCTAGAAAATATGGTGGGGAACTACCCTACCTTATAGATGACTTTTAAATTAACACTTCATATTTCAGAAGCATCCGGACACCAGTGTAGATGCAGGTTTCATACAACTTCAGGCTGGCAATATACTGTGTTTTTAATGTTTTCCCTGCCATACTAAAAAATGTGCATTTCATAGAATTAATCAAATAAAAATATGTCCTTTTCATATCTCTGTGCAGGTTTTTGGTATTAAAGTACTAAGTTCATTTCTGTTGTTGAAATGGCATGAGTGACCAGTATTGGAATAGTCAAGATACGAAGGAGATAGTTGTTAATTTATATTTTTGTTCTATAAAATGCAAATTCAATGCATATTCACAGTTGCACTTTAGATCTTTCTGTGGGTCATTTCTGCATTTTGCCAAACTCCCTAACTTTTTCAGTATTGCTGCTGGAAATTGTTCCTTCCTGAAAGTCATTGCACTGTGAAAGTATTGAATATAATCTTCAATGTTTGTTTTCTTGCAATATGACTAACAAGCATTTTGACACTGATTTAAGCTGTGTATTAGCGTCAAATGAGTGAGAGAGTTTTGGAGAGTATAGCTGTCTTTCAGATAAATTTTTCATGTTTTACTGCTCAGACTATGGTGACTGAAAAATACAAGGCAGAATTGCAACGTTGATAGGACAAATATTCTTCTGATGGCATATACAGTCTGTAAAATGAATTAATTAAAATAATTATATTTACATATTTTCCTATTACTTATTTAATACACATTCATTCTTAGGCTTGTGTCCTCTTAAGAAAGTTGGGAACATTGTGTCACTAGAAAGTGATGTTTGCAAAAGTTCTTTCCTCATTTTTAGTATAGTTCAGTGAATAGGTTTTGTTTTAATCAGCTATCAAAAATAGCATGGTGTCAGAAATGTGAAGAAGGAATAACAGTGATCGGAGTAGGAACAATAAGTAATAAATGCACTGCATTTTCAAACTTTTTCAGTATATCTAGGCCTCCTTAGTCTTAATAATTTCCATGGTACTCTTTATTTATTTTTGGAGGCATGTTTACAAATCTTACTAAAGATACGACTACAAATAAATTCTTTTACAGTGGAAAGATAACATAACCTGTTAGGGTTAGGGTTTAAATAATTATTATTTTTTAATTTCAATATGGAAGGTCCCTTGTTACAGGCTGTCCCTTGTAAAGGCATGGTAAAAACTGATTTTTCAGTCTGTGCAGATTTGCATGGTGTCGTCTCTTACTAAGTGTGCATCTCAGGACTGCAATGATAAAAACTCATTCTTGATATACTCCGAATAATTATACTTAAAACAGTTTTCAGAAATGTGTAATTCAATTAAAATCAGTTTCTGGAATATGTTTGTGGGCTAACTCCTTACGAAATTGCAGTTTGCTTTCTTTAGCTAATGCCTATCCTGCAGTGTCCCTTAGTATTTTGCAGAATATATTGCATCAAGTTGATATTGCAGAAATAATCAAGGCTTATCAGAATATTAGTGATAATCAAGACATGAATCTTTATCTAGATATTAAATGTTAATTTTGCCTGAAAGCAAAACACAATGGAGTCACTTCAAAGGATTTGTGATACTCTCAAAAAAATATGTATAAAACTTAAATATGCGGAATATGTACATAGATATATTATTCAAAGAAACATGAATGGAATTATGATGATCTTTTTTCTTTCACTACATTCATCTTTATGTTCGTTTTAATGCTTACAAGTTAAGACAAAATGGGAGGAGATTAAGCAGTCGTATTAGTTAAGGCTGAATGTGTTATGGGCAGAGTGAACAGCAGGACTGTGTGTGATCTGGCACCTCTCTTCTGTTTTCTTTATTGTTGCAGCTGAGGGAATCAAATAAGCTAGTGCATTTGTTTTACTTATTAGAAAGATAAGCTTCATAAATATTGGTGGCTGGCAATCTGGTTAGTCCTTGAAGGCATATTCCTCCATTTGTGTATATCAATATGCGATATCTTATTTTGTGATTCTCCACCAGCATAAGCTGCATTATTGTTGATAATTTCCTGTGTTCTGTACCCTAAGCACTTCTTTCTTCACTCAGTAGGAGGAGGAAATGGAACATATTTGGCACTCTCTTGTTTCTGTTTTGAACTGTATCGTTTTACTAAAAAGTCTTAGTGCTAAAATTCATGTCTGGAAAAAAAACACCATGAATCTTATTGTTGATTCTTATTCTTTTGAAGGGTGATGTTCAGTACTGTTGCTCTGAGCATCATTTCTGCTTTAATGTAGTGTTATTCTATTTGAAAATTTCAGTCATGCAAATGAAAGTTAGATTCTTCTTGCCTGCAAGGGAGTGTAAAGGGGAGCCTCACGTGGCTCTGCCTTTCCCTAGTTCCTGGCATGGCTCTTCAGATCTGCCATAGCAGGGGACCACTGCAGCCTTTTTTAAATTGCTGTGTTCTACCAGCTTTCTGAAGGAATAAAGAGTAATCACATGAGAAATTTTTTGAATTGTAAATTTATTTTTAACTCTTCTGCAAAGTTTTGGGAAGTATAACTCTTCCAGCACAGCAGGGAAGGATGCCTATATCAAATATCTCGGTGTAGTCCTAAGACTGTGAACAAAATCATAGTGAATTTCCCAGGGCACTGTTGAAACAAAGTGACATTATAGTTTAGCTGAACACAAAATCACAAATTATCCTTCATTAACTAGTCTACGTATAAATTAATTATTCAATCTGGTGTATACAATATTTTTGTTTATGACTGATAAGGAAAATAGGAACTCTGTAAAAGTTTAGTAAGGAAACAATAGCATGAATGTAGACTGTTTCCAAAATCAAAGGTGAAAATAACACATAGCCTTCTAAAGAGGATTTTTCATCAATAAATTTCAAATCACTGTGCAAAAAGCTTTTGTGTTCACACTTGCATTTAACTGATAGTCCAGCTGTATGTGTAAATCTACAATTAAATAAAGCCAGAAACTTCGACTGGGAAGGAGTGTGTCAGAACTTGGAGACTGTTGAAATTCCATGACATAGACTTAAGATTCTCCAGCTTTCTTTTAAAAATTGGGTGAAGGGGATGGTTTTGAAACGTGTAGTCCTGGATGAGACTTTTAAAAATTTTTAATGTGATGATCAAGCCGCCCAGATAGTGTTTTATTTTAGCTGAAATCTGAAAGATTCACATAATTATATGATCATAGAAGTTGAGACTTCTGCAAAGAAACAATGATGATTAAATAGAAACTGGTGAGGTTGCTTGCTGTTGTGCTTGATTTTGCAATGCTGTTGCAATTCCTACAATCAAGTGTCCTTTACCCCTGTCCTTCAGGAGTACAGCAAAGATATTCTACTAGGCTCTGGCCTCAGCCTCCCTTTGCATTGCAAAAGTTTTTCTCCTTTGGTGGAGAGCTGCTGCAAAGGCAAGATCTTAAAATAGTTTTATTCTTGAAGACAGAAGTTATGAGAAGGCCAGGAGAACTTATTTTGCATGACCTGAACCTCAAAATAACTGAAAAAAAAACCAAATGAAAAAAAAGGAGAGTCAGGTCGTGAAGAGAATTAAGCTAGTTTATTATTCCAGGTGCAAGATGACATCTCAAATTGTGAGTTGTTATATCATTTTAAATAATTGCCTCAGAGCACAGCTAATTAGTTTTGTAGAATTAGTTTAGGACTATGATAACATTTAATTAGGAAGGCCTATTACCATTTCTTCTAGTGATTGCTTTGTATAGAATATCAGCTTTGACTTCTCCAATTAATTCTGCTAACTCCATGTCATAATAAATCAATTGGCTTTGCTTTTTGTTTAGGTACTAATTCTTTGTGGCTCTAAAGCTTTTGGAGCTTAGTGGTATTAATGCATCTTCCTGAATTCTAGGAATATTTTATCTTGTTTGTATGTTGTAGTTAGTAAGGTGAAGAATATAATACTGTAGTTTTAAAGCAGCATTAAGTTGTCATAGCCCTTCAGTGTCTAACACTTGCCCTTGATCATTGGGTTAACTGCCTCTTATACTCTTTGCCAGTAGTTTCATACTGCTCCTGCAAGTACATCACACTGAGCCCTCAGAGCAAACATTCAGTAGCTTGCTTTCTGAAGAAACTTTTAATGTGGAAATTAGACATACTGAATTTCATGAATAATAAATATCTAACTTCATGTACAGTTTCATAGTGTAGTGTTGGCTGTCCATCATAATCCACAATGACCACTTCTTCAAAGTGTTGCAGATATGTTTATCTTTTCTGTTGTACTTGTGCCAATTTTAGAAAAGACTGATTTGTGATAAAAACATAAGGCACACTGAACATGTTAATGTGTTAATTGATGTTTTTATGCCTTCACACAATATAGGAGTGTAAAAACAGTTGAAATCTTGTTTTCTTTCAAAATATGCAATGGAGATATAATTTGACTCTTAGATATATCAATTGGGAATTTTTCTGTCAAGTAAGGTTTAGGTTGGTGAAGAGGGAAACTTCAAATTCTTGTTTTTCAATTGAAAAACACTAAAAAAGATCCAACCATTTTTATTTTAAGGTTACCAAAAATCTTTGTAGAGTATGCGCTGATGGAAGACATCATCTTCTGAGAACAGTGATCAGAAAGATTGTAAACTATGGGCATGCGTATGGAAAGAAGACACAACAAATTTTTTTACTAATTTCACATAACTCAATGGGAGTATGTGTGTTACATGGCAACATGAACACTGAATATTTAAGGTCGTCACATACTGAGCACATGTTATTCTTGGCCTCTTACTGCTTGTGCCTTTCTGTTTCCCTACATACTGAGATTTCTCTCTGCCCACACTGGGCCAGGTTTTTTACGTTTAAAGCATTAAAATGATAGTTAAGCTGATGTAATCAAGTTAATGATTGTTTTGACATATTTTGAAAGGAGGTGAAAGGAGTAATTAACACAATGAGTCGTTGGTATGGAAGATGCTGCTTAAATTGTAATTGTTGTTAAAAAGCCAAATAGTTATATGTATCCAGAATTTTATTCACCCTTTTTTCTCTTAAGTTATACAAACTTGCGTTACATGATATTCACAAATACTTTTCCTCTTTAAGATACCCATACCTTCATCAAAAGGGATTTAAATGTTTTAAGACTAATAAGACTGTGTGATAAAAGTGGGAGATAAATGGATGATTTTGAAATGGCTGGAGAAAAATAGATGATAGTCAAGTCTAGTTTTGATTTAGCTTTCTCTTATAGTGTGAGACTCAGGATGTTGTCAGATTAAAGAATCATAGAATCATATCATAGAATCATAGAATGGTTACAGTTGGAAGGGACCTTAAAGATCATCGAGTTCCAACCCCCCTGCCATGGGCAGGGACACCTCCCACTAGAGTGTTTCCTGTCACTGCTCTTCCTGACAAAGGAAGATACAGAGATACTCTACTCTAGATAGGAAGATATAGAGAATAATCTACTTTCTTCTTTAAAATGTATGAAATGTTACCATCCGTGTAATTGTATTGACAGGCTGGAAGTTCTTGAACATCTAAGTGATATTTTTTTTTTCTTGTTTACCTTTTGCAGTGAATAATAATAGGCTGTTTGGGTTTTTTTCCAGATAACCTTTTTCATGCTGCTGTCTGCAGTGTGCGTAATGCTGAACTTGGCTGGTTCCATTCTTTCTTGTCAGAACGCTCAGCTGGTAAAGTCTCTGGAAGGATGTCAGTTGGTGAGTAATGAAAAATTAGTCTCTTAGAAAGGGCAATGGATTTTATTTTTAATTTCTTTGGGTTTTATATGTATAGTCCTTCAATTTTCAAAACAGCGTGTGTTCGGTAGAGCCATCTATAGGCCTTACAACATGAAAAATCATGGGAAAAGTTTGAGAGTTAAAGTGCTAATGTGTTTACAGTGTTTTGTTACCTCAAAAAGTAAGCTGTAATATTAGAAAGACTTACTTCTTAGTGTCATGGTACAAATGATACTTAAACAGAATTATTGGAATACAGGCCACGTGAAGGCAATACAGTGATTGCCATTTGATGTCAGCAGTATCAGGATTTCATCTAAGCTCCTTGTACAGCTAGTGTATTTCACAGATGTAGGGATTTGGTATGTGTATGTTAATATTTTATTTGCCGACCTTAATTAGTTCTTTTTTTAATTTCCAAAGCAAATTAATGTTACCTTTATTAAATAAAAATACAGAATATACAGAATAATAAAAATTATCACAATGTGGCATGCTCTAAATGATTTAAAGGTACAGTGTACCTAAAGTCTTTGTGATTTTATCTCAGGAGAAGAGTACATATACATTGAACTCTAACGTATTTTCTGACTTAAACTTATGAAGATGTCTACAGAACTAAATTAATGTCTGAAATATCTGATTTAAAATAAAGAATAAAACAATGATTCTCCCTCCTCCTCCCCCACTAAATTCAGGAAAGAAATGACATTAAATTGTAAGGTTGACAAATAGACTGGAGAATGATTAGGGTTATGCATCAGTGCTCTTTTTAGTATAATCTGGCTGTCAGTAGACCAGTCAAACTCTTTAAACTATATGAGTTTATGAATCATAGGATTCATTAAGTAGTAAGAGTATGTGCACATATGCACCCTAAGGCATTGATTTCAGTGATAAAGAGAAAAGATGTTTTCATCTCTAATGCCAACAGATGACTCCACAAAATGCTTGTGTACCTCTTCTATCCAGCCATTGTTTTCCTCTTTTGTTCTAAGGTTTTTGTTCAGTAAAAACCCTTCAGGCAAACAATATAGTTAATAAAACTAAGTTAAAATAATACAAAATGTTTTGGCAAATATTTTGAAAGGCACACGAAATGTACAAAAAGGAAACCATTTGGGTGTGACCTGTCACATGCCTTCACTTTGTTTAGTCAGCTTTGTAAGCCTGTCTTCGGTTTTCCTGTCACCCCTCCTGTTTGAGGTGGTGTCTGCAGCTCCATCGGTTAGGTATTCTGCGAAGCTTTATGCAGTGCTTGAGATTTCCAGGTGTGATTGGAGTAAAGGCTTTGTAGAAACAGGTGGATGGAGCCAGATCTCTGATTTTCAGTGGAAAACCAGCAGTGATCCAAAGAGAGGAAGGGATGGTTTTCTCTATCAAATATTTGATCTGGGAGGCTCTTGATAAAGTTCTTGGCTCTCATTTTGATGGGGATTTGGGGTTGTCCTGTAGAGCTGGAAAAATCAACTGGTGGAACCTGGAGCTATTACAAGATGCATGTGGAGTACTATGGGAAAATAGCATTTTTGTTGTGGGGTTTGTTGGGTTTTTTTAATGAAAAAAAAAAAGCATCATAGGTGGAAGATCTTTGAAGTGAGTCTTACTAATTTGTTTTAAGATCCTTGCTTTGATATTTGGACTATTTAGAAGTTACTTCCAGGGACTGCATTTATATCAGAACTTCCCATGAAGACTTAAAAAAATGGTTTCATATCTGCATGGAAGAAAGAATAAATAGTCTCTCAAAATGAATGCTTTCCTAACTATATTATGTGATCTGTCTGCTATAATTTTCAAACACGGTATTTTGACCTGGAGCAACATTGTGATGAATCTCTTGGCTTGTGTCTAGACATCATGCTCTGCTGGTTGATACATCGTGTTCCATGTTCTCAAGCAATGCCATTTCGCCACATTTCTCATGTAGGATAGTAACAAAGCCCTAAAGAAAAAAAAGAAAGGAACATTGGAATTTTGGAAACATGAATTTACTTACTCCTTTTTCAATAGCTCACTGATTTGGCAAAATCGCCTACAATTTGTGTACTTTTTATTTCAGAATCAGCATGTTCTTAATTATGTACTGGTTTTGACATTTAATTGATTATAGTAATAAATGAAAAAAATGTGTACATATGCATATCTGGCTGAGGGGAGCCGTTTGTATTTGTGTGTGTAGTCTTTCACCTCTGACTGAGGAGTAACCAGCATCATTACTGGCACTGTTCTGACAGATGTCCAGTAAACTGTGGGAATAGAATTTAAACAGCAAATCCTGTACCAGATGGAGAGGAATGTTTATAGCAAAAACAGTGCCATTGGTGCATGGTGGCTTAGTGCATGCATGGCTTTTGCTGCTTGTGTGTCTGCTTTTCTAGTTCCTTTGAGGCAGCCATTAGCAAACAGAGCTACTCAGTAAAGCCCACTGAAAAATCCCTTAGCTGACTCAGTTGCTTTCTCAGACTACTCATGACTGAGATTCTGCGTGTGCTTGTTGGAGTCTTATGTTTAAAGACGCTGACAGGATTTATCATTTAATAATACCACCTAGCCGTACATGAGATCTGTTCTGGGCTGTATTGTGATTATCTATCTGTGTTAGGATTCCTCATAGGCCTTTGCACCAGGCAGAAAGACTCAGACTAAGGGAGCATTTTAATTTCTCCTAATTCAAACTATAATAGAGGTGTAGGACAAAAGGAATAAAATCAAGTTAAGGAAAATCAACAAAGTGACATTGAGGGGACAGAAAGTTGAAATAAGCAAAATTCTGCTTAATTAGCACATTCACGGACAAAGAAAACATTGGCTCCAGCCAGTGCTTAGATGTTCTCTCAAGAAAAAGACCTAAGTCAACAGAAAGTCTTTTTAGTCTTTTAGATGTTCAGTGACCTCTGTTATGACTATGAACCCCAAGTTTCCACTTCAGTTTTGGTCAGAATCACCACCTCTAATGGGAAAAATACTGCTGCAGAAGTAAGCAGTGACTGAGCTGTGCAGCTGAATTCTCAGATCATTGATGAAAATTAAAAGGAATAAATTTGCTTTGGATAAGGTGATATTTAGAAGAAAAAAGAAAGCTGGTTCAGGAAAAAATGCTTTTTTTTTCTTTTCCTTTTTTTTTTCTCTTTCTCCAGCTTTTTTAAAAAAAAACAAACCAAACCCAAACGTGTTTTATTTCTTTGGGATGTTTCCACTTGGAAATTTAATGTTGTTTCGAAATATCCTAGATTCAGTGATTTTCATGGGACCACATTTGATCTAAACTTTAAAATAGCCTTGGGTTCTTTACCTGTATATTTGCCCCCCTTCTTCCCTCCTTTGTCTTGCCTACTTTAGTCTTGCTCTAACCACCAGCAAGGGAAGGGTGTGGTATCAAAGAAGTGCTTTCGGTGGGCAGGCAGAGGGTTCGCAGATAGAATCAGGCATGCCATTGGGTGTCATTTTGGGGGTAAGAGGTTTGGTGGGTGGCCATGTAGGACCTGCCTGAGGAGGTGCTTACCCCATTTCTTTTCTTGTGGCAGAATTCAAAGGAAATCTTTGCTTGTTTCTCCAGGTTAATGGAAGGTGTCACTTAAGCAAGAATCTTGCAAATAGCATTTTTTCCAAAGCCGATGTACTTGGCTAGTAAATTAGAAAGCAACAGTTACGGTTCATTTGTACTTCCCCGAGCTTTTAATTCCTCCTGCAGGAATGTGCAAATTTTCCTCTGCACTAGTGAAGCACTGAGCCAGCAAAAGAAGATAGAACAAACGTTCAAACTGGTAGTTTCAATTTTGAGACCATGATGAAATACTAAGTAGCTTTGCCATAGTGTGTTGTACTAGATGAGGGCAATTTAATTTCATTGTGACTGTTATATCATATCATATCATATCATTTGTTTTAAAAAATATTACAGTTTCTTCTGTCCAGACCTTCCTTTTTAGATTTTCCTTACTCAAAATCACATTTCAGTCAGGTTGGGGACTTTCATGTGAACAAATTATATTGCCATGTTGAAGTGCTTATACCTATGAAATTCTAGAGTTCTGTTCTTGTGGACTACCCACTGTAGTGAGCTCAGAATTTAATAATGTATTAAGTTGAACATATTTAATTATTTTATTACTGCTTTTTGCTCAAAAAGGAAAAATACCAGTTTCTTAACAGCTTGTTCTAAATTTATATTTCATGTAATTCCTCAGATGTCTAACCTTCAGAGTTGTCAGTCTGTGCAGTCCTGCACCATGTGGGTGTACACCGACTGGGTGTACATTATCAGAGAACTCCAAATCCTTTGATTGCCTTCTAGGATACAAATTTACTTTATAGCGATGATGTTCTGGAAGTCAAAATCCAGCGCTTGTAGATATGCAGTTTGAGAAGTAGTTAACATCCAGTGGAATTGTACCAGACAAAAGTATGCTAGTAAACTTCCAAGTACAATACAGTACAAAAATCAAATTCAAAATAAACTGTTTTTTATTTGCAGTATTTCTATCAAACTCATTAATGCTGAATGTATGTCTTTAAAAGTGATAATAGTATCTACTGTGTTGAGGAGTTTAAATTCAGAAGCATTTCACATGTAGAGTAGCTTTAAGAAAAAGAATGAGATGAGGGTCTTATTTTCCTTTAAACACTGGGCATTTATTGTAGATTCCATAATATATATTTTTGTGTGAATATGTAAAGTGTGCTCGCCATATGTTAGCATTTTGAATGTGTAATTTGTCAATTTAGTATTTGTGCTCTTTATCCTGCAGCTTAGCAACACACAACGCTGAGGAACAAAAAAAATACTGGTAGCTTTAATGGCTTGTTATGAAAACTTAATTGGAATTTTTTCCCCCGTGATTAGCTGTAGATCCTGCACCCAAAACCTCAAGATACTGTTTTAAATCAGTGAGAGTAGGATGTGTACAAAG
Source organism: Tringa tobata (assembly GCA_033628505.1). NCBI lineage: Eukaryota > Metazoa > Chordata > Aves > Charadriiformes > Scolopacidae > Tringa > Tringa tobata. Next base: position 1,698,409 of record JAHREE010000136.1, read on the forward strand.
AAGTTACACACTCAGGCTGTTCATTAATGTGTGTATGAGAAACAACATTTCTATCATATGCATTTCTTTTTAAAAAAATTAATCTCTGAAAATTGTGCTTAACATATGTGGGTAGAGAAATATGTACATTTTAATTTATATTCTATTACTGCATAAGATAGAGTTTTGTTAGTGATGTTTTATTCCTTAGTCTTTATTTGTCTTTATTTGGTATACCTGTCTTATTGAGTCACTTATTCATTTAAAAATAAATGCTCTAGTTTTAATCAAATTTATAGCTGCTTATTATTCAGAAAAGTAGTGATAGGATCTGTCTCACTATAGAAATATTGCTTATAATTTATTTTTCAGTTGTACAGCTGAAATTGGCTTGTGGTTGTAATAAAGTATAAAGGAAGACTCCTCCTTCCCTGCATTATTTTTACTTGGAATAAACAAAGTAAAGAAAAGCAAAGCAAGTGCATGTTCACATAGAGATGAATGGCATAGCCCAGTTCCAGAACTGAGGTTTCTTTGTATTCCATTTTGGGCTGTAGCTGTGTTCAACTCTGTGATATTGAAAAACAATGTTTAAAATTCCAGGAAAACACATGTACTTTTTTTTTGTTCTTATTCACTTGTCAGTTTTTTCTCTTGATATTTACCTACCACTCAACTTTATCCCTTGCTGGATCCTCCTGCTCTTTCTCTTTGCATAAGCTGCTATAATTGACTAGAATTCCTTCCCATAAACATACCAGCAAGGCTTTCTTGCACTTCACTGCCTTGTTTTCAACTTCTGAACTTTAATATTTTGTTTTGAAGCTTTGTCCTGCTGTATTTATTTTCCCTATAAAAAACCCTAAAGGTTGATTTAGAAGAAAAAGTAAAATGTATTACTACTTTCACTAGGTGTTTTACATTTGTAATAAGGAAAGGGTAAAATGCAAAGTTACACGGTTACTTCATGGTTTTATCACTTTTGAAGTAACAGTACTGGTTTTTGGCAAGACAAAATAAACTTAAAAGACAATTTATACATACGGGCAGGTCAGGCTGATGTTTGAAATCTTAAACATGGTTTGAATGAGGGTGACTGAGCCGCTGTGATAAAAATGAAAGTTACACAAACTATACTGTGATTACTGACTACACTTACTAGCATGAGTAAGAACCACAAAGTGGAACACAAATATATACAGGATGGTGAAGAGTATGTGCAGGGGATGAAGTGAATGATGCTTTTTTCTTGAGCTCTGCCAACCAAGAAGATGTTTAACCACAGCAGAGATAGGAGAAGGAGCACAGTTTTGGAAGCACTTCTGGTGTGAGTCTCAGGCTGGCAACACCAGCTCTGCAGCTGGAAGGAGTAGTCCCAATTCCTCCCTGTAGCTCTATTGTTTGTGCTGCTCTCTGTATTTATGAAGCCAGATAGTGAGTGGCATTTGAGTTCTGATCTGGACACGAGGAAAGAAAAGTTAATTTTGACAATGCTTAGGTGAGAGGATAGCTGCAGACAGATCCTGTCTGCACAAGTGTGAGATAGCAATAGGGCACTGATGAGCACAAGGGCTCCGAACTTCTTCCAGCTGCTGCACTGTTGAAAGCACGGATGCGATGATGTGCTCAGCCTTCTGTACCACTCTGTTACAGAAGGACAAGTGAGCAAAGATGTCACTTCACAAACATTTGAAGGAAAAGGTGCAGAGTGGGGCAAACTCTTAAAAGCTCTCAGCAAATGTATGCGTAAGATTAAAATGGAGTTTTGATTTGCTGTCTGGTTGCAAATCTTAGAAGTTTTTGAGTGTGCTATGATTTTAAGGTGTCCTTATGTTTTGCAGGAACTGTCATGTAAGCAATACTCTTTTAACTCTTTTTAATAATTGAATTAAAGGGAGAGTTACTGTGCTATACAAAATAAGGGAACATCTTTCAGAATTAATTGAGAATCTCTCATAGGTGGGGAATCTTGACCAAGAAAGTATTTCTCATTTCATCCTTATTTCTGTGGCACCTGTTCATTACATGAGATAAAAGTAGACTTGGGATCTGGATTTCATATTAGAAATGTCAAATACATCCCATCGTGAGTCAGTGATAATCTTTCATTAAACAAGGCATCATGAATCAGAGAATAAATGATCTCACAGTAGATAGCTTTGTCTGAAGCCCCTTTTCCTCATTATAAAAACTTTTTAGCAGCTGAAGACTATTGATTTGCTGTGTGCATGGTGCTGGTATAGCAGGTGTGCTGTAGCATTCTGGCTGCTGAATTTGACACAGCTTTAAATTCAAAGTGTACATTTTGAACTTCTTCTGTAACATTTATCTAACAGTTGACACCATTTGTGATGTTCCCAGAGAGGTTTGGGAGCACGACCTCCCCGGGGCATTCAGTGCTTTGTATTCTCCATTGATCTGATCATAAACTATGGTCGTTGGGTTTTCCTCAGATCTTTCACATTTTAAAAGTATTGAAAGGTGACAAGAATTGAAAAAAAATGCTGTATGAAATTGTTAAAGCAGCCTCTTGAATTAAATTATGTGCTGATAAGAAATAAATAACACAACTATTATAAAGGTGTTCAAACTATGTGGTTTATTTTCTTTATTTTTTTTACAGTGTCTATGGTTTAGGATATGACCAGTCTTTTTGAGTTGCCATAGACAATTACTTCCAGTGCTGCCTTTGAGTATATGGGAAATAGTATAATTTACGTACCCAGATTTTTTTTTAAGCCTTTTTACAAATTATACTGGTTAGAGGGCCAGATCAGTCTCAGGAATTGCAGCCTCCTGAGATAGCATCCTGCCCTTAGCACAGTCATCTCTGTGTATGACAAGTATTCATTCATCTCCATCTCATTGGGTAAATTTTATTATGTTTCTTTAATGGACTCTTATTTCTTGTTTTCAACTGCTGTTCTGGTGACCAGCATGTAAGCAGAGAGTACTAGATAAGTCTAATAGGGGCGACACTAAAAAAATACATATACTTATGTATAGCTGTTATTATTATTACAAGAATTTAAACATTTTTTGAGGTCTGAAGCAGTAAGAAAATATTCTGTTGAAATGTTTCTATGTATAAGGCTGTGTGAGGTCACTGTACAAGGACTGCTGCTATCTGTCTATGCTCAAGAAATTGTCAGTATCCCAGGGACAATTTGAATTAAAAATGGTAAATGTGTATTTGCATTAGGAATTTTTTGGGCGGATTTGTGTCTGGAAAATTTAATTATTTTATTTTGTAAAAGCGTAAGTAACATGGTGATTCAGATCTCTCACCATGCAGCGACAGTGTTTCCATCTTTACTTGGAGGAATACAGGACTGATTGAGTATGCCTGAATGGTACATTGAATCTTTTATTCTTTACATGAGGAGCCATGGAAGTTTCTCATGAGTATCATTCTTACTATTGATTATTGGAGTATAAAAACCTGGGAACTGGTATTTTTAAACTCATAGTTCAAGGAACTCCCACGTGATATTAATTACTTTTCTCAATGCTAACCTGGATTGAATTGCAATGACCTGGAAAAGTAAGGTGTTGTATCCCATGGTTAGCCCTTTAAATAACCTGCAAAAATGGGAATGAAGACAGCATCAAAATAACCAGTTGAGAATATCTAAAGCAATGACAGTTCATATTAACAGGCTGGGTAAAAACATATAGAAAGTTAAATTTTGTCTTTAAAAAGTCTTTGTTGGAAGGAAGCAGAAGAATAAACATTGCTATGGTTTTGGGGTTTGGATGGGGGGTTTTGGGGAGGTTTGGCTGAACTGAACATAGGAAAATAGAGATCAAACCTTTTCCAAAGTAAAAATATGAGATGACATATACCTTTTACTACTTCTACTTTTTCTTCATGCTATGTTCTCTTTTCTCAAGTATATGTCATAGTTTCTTCTGTAATTATTTTTCAATATGTGTGTAAGGGTAAGTTACATTTGTGATCATGACTGCTTCACATATTTTCTGACTTTTTTCTATTATTTTTTGTCTTTCCCTATTGGGTATGATTTGATGTGGTTTTGGTTGAGTTACTCTGGTTTCCTCTGCCCCTGTAAAGCAAATTTTTTTCAAAAAGAGACATAAAAAGTAACAGCCTTCTTTGGTATTGTATCCGCTTTCTATATATTACTTGGTTTTATAGCTAATATTAGCCAATGGAAGGAATTCTGCTTCAGGGGATTCTGCATAGAGATTTTCACTTTGCATTTAGTAGTTGTTACTGTCATAGTAAGTGCAAATATAAGTTTTGGGAAGTGTATTTATGTTGATTTATACTTTCTCTGACCTTTCTCTTTTTTTCTTCCTTCACAGATTAAATTCGACAGTGATGGTGTCTGTGTTTGCTGTGAAATGCAGCATCAGACATCGGGCTGCAGTAACTTGGGAGAAACGCTGAAACTGAACCCCCTGCAGGAGTGTAATGTTGTGAGGCTAACCCTAAAGGTGTGTTATGAGAAGAATTAAGTTTATTTCAGTTTTAAGTAGTGAACACTTAGCAAGACAGAAGTGTGTGATGAAGGAAGGAGTAGCTGGTATTCTCTGTGTTTGTACACTCTTGCATGCAAAAACAATTATCTTAATCCAGCAGAATTTAGTACTTCTATGCATGACAATGGTTTTTTGTTACACACTGAATATCTGTATTTCTTTCTATAGGTAACTGGTTTTTTAGAGGTTATTTAAGGAACAGAAGTTACAATTGGTTATGACTGATGCTGGAAGGTGTAAGAACAAGTATCTTTCATGTTGGTGTTCAGGAAAGCTAGAATCAAAGGTGGTGGTTGGTGTTGTTTAGTAATGTTATAGTAGACTGCAAAGAAACACAAAGCATTAGCAGAACGATCAAGTATTTCATGATGTACTGCTAACAGAAAAGCAGTATTTCAGATGGAAGTTACTTTGGGAGAGAATAGTAAGTGTTCTTTTGGGATAATGCTGGCAACATGCTTACAGACCGCTCTGCAATATTATAAAAAGTGTAAATTGTTACAACTACCCAGATAAAAAATTGAGAACAAATATTAAGAATATTGTACGATTGAATTACATCCCAGTGTAATTGCCCACATCATTGCTTCACTTCATTGTCCCCAAAGTAGCAAGTCATGGTGGTAGGTTGGTTTGGAAAACAATAAGGAGCCCATGAGAGAATTGGTCAGAGGAAAAAGAACCCTAGCCTGAGAGAAAGATACTGATTCATTTTAAGTTTAATTTAATGCAATGATCAACAGAATTAATTCTGCATCTGTGGCTCACAATTTCAGAGTATTTTAATAAAGTTAATATAATATAATTGAGTAAAGTAGTGAAATTCAGTGTGATAAGAATCTTAGGGATTTAGACTATAGCGTGAGGCCTGAAAATGCTATATTGTATTGGTATTTGAAGCTAAGTTCAGGAAAGGTGTCTAATAAAAGTATACAATAAATACCTAAATCTTCTTCACCTTTGTGAAGGAGGAAAAAAAAAAAAGAAAACTGACTACTAAGTAATAAAGATCAGGTAGAAATTAAAACAATTTTATATGGCTCCAAAATTAAGAGATCTGTCTTAGGCTTTAATGAAGATGATAAAGGAGACTATGGGAGCAAAAACCTACTGTGTTTATACACTCTTATATGCAAAAAAAAATTATTTTTTGCCTAATATTTTTTTTGGCATAAATTCCTGTGTAGCAGGAATTTAGTCAGTGGAAAAGAAGCCTAACTTGACATTGCTGATCAAAAATTAATAAACTACTGTGTGGAATGCTAAATTCAGGACTGTATTCAGAGGTGCAGTTTCAGTGAAATATGTTAGAAGGCGGCAGTGCAGGAAAACTTCTCAGAAAGACATTCTTCAAAGTATGACAGATGCAAAAACGTGAACCTGTCGTACAGAAAAAACTGACTTGCTGATCCTATAAAAATAAAGATTGAGGAAGCATATGGTTGCTTGCTGTAAATATGTCAGTAGAGTAAACTTTAATGAGAGAGAAAAGAAGTGTTTATCTTTCAGGACATTCTCAGCATATGAAATGAGTAGAAGTGACATATGCTGGAAATCAGGGTAAGGTTTTTAACCAATACAGCAAGAAGAATAGAAGCACAAAATAGAATTTATTTTAAAACATAGCTCAGTCATTTCTAAAAGGAATTGATGGCATAGCTGCTTGCACTAGCAGGGGACTGATTTAAATACAAGAGTTCCTATGAGTATAGTCTGAGTGCAGCTTTAATTAAGTATGTTCAGAATTTTTAATTTAAGAAACGGTAGTTAGGAAAATAACACTTTCAGAAAGTTTCTTAAATTTTTTTCAGTTTTAATTCTACATTAGCTTTTGGTTTGGCTTCGAGAGCTCTGGGTTCCTGGCTGTAAATTTAAGAACCGCGTTCCTCTAAGCCCATAAGAAAAAAATATTGCAGCTCATTAAGCAAACAACTGACAGGGATGAGGCTCAGTTTCTTTAATTGCAATTAACAACTACAATGTGATTTTAAGAAAACAGATGTTTTAGTACCAAAAGCTCATTGTTTGTGGAGGCAGAGGGGGAGAGAAAGTGTAGAGTACCAGAGTGAAAGTGCAGGGTACCAGAGTTTTGGTACGAAACACCAAACATATTCCTTTATGTACAACATTATGTAGGTTTCACTCTCCTTCTTTATATTGAGGGTGGGGTAAAATCTCCCATTTCCACTACATCATCTGTGCTTTTTTGGTGGTAGCAGCTATGGGAGCTGCATTGTGAACAGAAAAAATTGCACACATATCGCCTGTCTGATCTTGTTCCCACTCAGTCAAACAGGACAAGGGAAAATAGCAGTGGCTACCAGTCCTGTGTATGCTAAATTGTGCCAGGATCATGCCTTGCATGATGTCGAGTGGGGGTTTTTATAGTTGCTTTGAAAAATTTCTGATCTTTTTTAAAATTTGTTTTTGTCATCTCTTTCACCAGCCGAGTTCTCTCTTAGATTGAATTCAGCTGGTGTGAAACTAGGCTTGGGGTTAGTCACTTTTATCTGCTAAACTTCGTATCCCATACAGATAATATCAGTAAATAATATAAATCAAGATGAATCCTTCAAAGAAACATTTTTGCAAGGCTAATGCATACCTCACTGTTCACTCTTGCCAACTGACTGTTAGGTCCACTTTCATGAATGTGAATGATAACGGGTTCAGGTGAACTCTGGTCTAAAGGAGCTTTGTGTTTATAATCAAAGATACATGATGGTTTTACAGGTGTAGGAGACATTCATGCAACAAAGGTTATCTTCCTGCGATTTGTTTTGAGAGGATGAAGTTAGGTATTTAGAAGATTGAATTATTTTGTCATATATTATTACTGTGTGATATTTGCATGTAAGAAGAGAATGTTACGTTGTTTTCATTTAGTAATGATCCAGTAGGGTGTTTTTAATTACTTTAACAGCTTATACAACCCAGAATACCTGCAGTCATGTATGCTAATTTATGAATTTGCTATTTAAGTAATTGCTTTCTACTTTACTTAAAGTGCTTCTGTAGAATGGTTTTGTGACTATACAGGCTAGGGGAAAAGCTGATTCCCCCCTCAGCATAAATATTTGGTTTGGAGCTTCTAAAATTTAAGTACAGTATAAACACTAAATGTCTCTTTCTGGTTACTGATTCCATTAATTAGTTTGTAAGCTAGGCATCAGTATTAGGGATTTATGTAACTCGGGGTTCTTGCAGTCTTCTGTGTGAATCTTTCCTTTCCCCTCCTTTGAATCTAAGTTTATTGTTACTGAGTTTCCTGATGACCAAGCCTACCCTTATGTTCCATTCAGAAGAACATGCTTTGACTTGCAAAACAGAGGATGATGACTCCTAACATATTTTTTAGAGTTATGAAAACAGACTTCCTCAGATTTGCTGTATGACCAAATGCAAAATATTTTAACTTCCCCGAATGACTTATCTAAAAGACTTCATAATCTGCTTAAAATTGGATAAAGCTCAGTGTAAAATAAGTAACTTCCTAGCAGTTTTTTAAATGCTGAAGTCATTTCATGTTCCTTGACAGGTAATTGAAAATATTTTCTATGTTCAGAGTGTACTTACCACCCTAGATATAGATATCATCAGAAATAAAGCGGTTCAGTGTGGGATTTGTAGTTTGAGTAGTTGAGCAAAAAGTATTCCAAAGTTCTGAGTAGCAGTTGTGTAACAGATGTAGTCTGCTTATAATTTTCCTTCCTTGTGAATGTTTTTGTTCCTAGCTTAGGCAATATGTGAATACAATTGTGAACTTCTCTCTTGGCTGAAAAGCTGCCTCTCTGAGTGACTGCAATCTGATTATTACATACTTGTCTAGTTATTTTGTGGAACCTTAGTCTATCAGGACTCTTAACAGATCTCCAGTTGTAAATTTAATGTATAGACACCTGAATTGTTGAGAAGTAAGCAAAATCACATCTATCTGAGATGACCTTACAGAGTTTATTTTTCTTCAGTAACAGCTGTGTGTTTACTTCCTTGAAAGTATAGTAAATATTTTAGACCCATATAAAATAGTGTAATATATTATATTTTCATACCTTAAATCTATTTTATGAAGCATTGGCCATTTCTCCATATACAGTCCAATGTGCATTTTAGACCTGTATGGTTTAGAATTGATTCTTTGTAAGTAAAGATGGTCTTCCTAGTATTAGAGGAGCTATTTTTTCTGGTGGTTTTCAGACATATCCAGTTAGAACAACTAAAGTTACAATTTGAGTTAAAAGGATTGTTGTCCTTGAATTCACAAATAAAAGAGGTACACAGACACTAATTTCATGGGTAAAAAAGCTTTACTGCTCATTATGTCTTTTCAGGTTATAGTAGTATAAGAAATGAAGCACTGTAATTGAAGTCAATCAAGGAGAAAAGAAATCGTCACAGAATTGCACAAGTGAACCTGGTTTTAGCTCTTGATCAGTGTGGATGTGTGCTCAGGGCTACTGATGTGAGAGTGTTCTTTTAATACATCAGCAAGCTTATTTTACTCCTTTTATTGTATATTGACTGAGCTCTCAAAAGTGCAAAAGATAGAAGAGCATCAAAGACTGTAAACCTTTTATTTCCACAGGAAAACAATCTACTGAGCAGGCAAAATGTGAGTGTGTTGTAAGGAGAGTTACCAGCTCAATACTGCTCCACAGGTTAGAACTCTGAAGTACTAGGTTTGTGCTGTGTAATGTATTTTTTTGGTAATAAGGATGTAACCAATGCATTTCACAAAAAATAACAAATATTTTAAATCTTGTAAATAAGTGTGGAGACAATAAGCATTGATCTGTTTCCTTCTAGAGTAAAATAGATTTAAATACAGTTTCTCAGTTGTGTGTAAGCAGCACATGATGATTTTCTATATAATATTTGACATAATGAATATTTTTTGCAATAGTGCTTCATTTGTGTGGTATGTGTCTTATTGAATGTTAAATTCCATTATTTGATGTTCATGCATGTAACTTAATTGTTACAAACAGTACAGTTAATCGCTATGATATGAAGAGATAAGGGAGCGATTAAATATTTAACAAAGTCTGCATTTGAGTTGAGTTGTGAAGATGTCCAGAGATTCATGTTTTATTTTGGCCTACTTGATTTTTAATCTGTATTTAGTGGGCATGTAAGAGCAATTAGGGGGCTTCTGCAATAGTTTGGTAAAAGGAGATGGATTAAGCAAGGCCATTGGTGTTTTTTCCCAAATAACAATTATCCTGAAGCACATAATTTTATTTGGCTTATGCTAAAGTCCTTTGGTGTGATCATCAAAACTTGGTTTTGTTTCAAGGCCTTACAAAACAGTAGTTTGTGGTAGGTGCTTACGTAGGGAAAGGAAGTTTCAAAGCACCTTTCTAGTTTTGGCCTTGGTGCTTTATGCCTTTGACGAATAAAGTATGAACAATATGAAACACTCTCATTCCAAAGGTTAATGTGTCTTACTGCTTTTTCGTAGCTACGAGTTTGAAAATGTATATATGGAAGCAAACTTCTTCAGGAATTCACCTTATTGCCTGGTTTTGTATGCAAGTTGCTCTCAGTCGTGTAGTACTTCCCTTCCAGACCTAAAATTACATTGAGTTTTTGCTGTTAATGTTGAATGCATGTATTAGTACATGTTTAACAGCCGGACTGCAGCTATGGTTGACTAATATGGCTTCTCTATAGCTGGTTCTGGAAGGCAACTGATAGTAAAAATAAACTCAGTTATAACTTTGTTTTCTAAGATGAGGGAACTTTTTGGATATGGCTCACCATTAGAGCAAATTGTTAATATTTCAATTTTCCTTTACATTTGCTGTGATAGAGGGTACAAATTACATTTTGAAGCCAAAGTTGCAGAAGGGTGAATACACCTGCAAGTGAGTGTTCTTTGATTATAAAAGGTCCAGTTCTGCCACCTCTCTCATCACTCATGGGGGCTCATGCCATTGTCATTGTTTGTTTTAGATTCTGTCTAATTCCAGAGATTTTCTGTGATTCTGTCAGGTAATTGCATGTGTGAACATCTGTTCTAAATGGCTTTGTTAAATGATTGTTTCTACACTTGAGTTATCGAAGTGATAAATCAATCACAAATTTTTTCCTTATTCCAGTTTAATACCATCTGACTGGCTTATCACCCAGCAGTTTGATGGGAAACAAAGAAAATGAGTCTTTATGGAAAATTGCTTTTTCAGTATATTACTGTAAGTTTTTTTCCTTACGATGTTCTCTCTAAATTATATCCAAAAATTGAATTTTGGGATTACAAAATGTAAAAAGAAATTTCAATTAAACATTCACATTTTAAAAAATGCTTAGGTTTTCTAATACAGCTCCTATTTTTATATTTCTTTATGCATTTGGGCACAGTCTCTGATTTTAGAGAACATGCATTTTTATGTAGTCACTTCAGAAAAGTGGTGCACTTGAAAATGTAGGTTCTATCTTCCTGAGATTCTGCACAAAAAAGATATGGATGACATGTAGCAGTGCTCAATGTGATTTGCTTTTATTTCATTTTTTGTAATTTATTTTAAATATTACCTGATGGTAATCTTCACTTTGATAAAATTTTAGAGACACTTTCACCAATGTCTCTTCCTTTCAGTCACTCATCAGCCACAAAAAATCCCTGCCATTTATTTATCTTGGCAGTCACTTGCAAACTGGTGGTGGTGAGGGATGTGGAAAAGAGTAAGGATGTGGGAACATTTCTGTTGATGTCCAGAGTTCTATCGTTAATATTTCATGGAATTCTGTAGTTAAACCATGTGAAATATCAGAAATGGTACAAAAAAAATTCTGCCTTCTCTTTGAAATAGCACTTGGTGCTGTTTTGGCCAAATTACTTGTTGATTGTTGTATTTCTTCTTTCATTTATAACCTTCATTTCTCCAAATATCTTAATGACTTCTCCATGGCTAAAGGATCAGCCTCTTCTCTTTGCTTATGGTATGTTTCGTAAGAATCCTATTAATAGAAGATGAAAAGCCAGTCAACACACCCACCTTTTAAAGGGGACACCTTCTTTTCTTGTCAGTCTGCTTCTCAGTTTGTTGATTTATGTGAGAAGAGGGCCATGCCTGACACCACTTACAATTTTGGCTAGGCAGAATCAGTTTGATAAGTTACTTTATTGAATTTAGTAGCTACTTGAGTTTGACGCCAGTGTGCATTCTTGCGGCTCAATATGTCTGAAACCAATGTTGTTTATAATATTGTCTCTCTGAGAAATATCGACATGGGGTAATAATTCCAGAAAGGGCTAAATCCCAATGTCCCCATCTTCTATTCCATGCACAGCTGTGTTTTTGTGCAATTCATCTAATATAGCTTTCAACATTTTGGTAGGTTAAGAGGTTGGTGCTCCAGAGTCTGTGTGGCTAAGGAATTACATTTATTTTGATCTTATACTCTGCTGTCATTCTGAACATCTCTAGCTGAGATGTTTTACAGAACCACAAATTTTGGGCAACAAGCACTGTTTCCTCTTCTATCAGTTTTCAAGTCTCAGAGATATAAGAGTATGCTTGTTTAAAGAATTTACAGGATCATAAAGGTGTGACTATTGTAGAAGAGAAAGCATAGGAAGTACGGTTTCTGTGAGAAGGTAATCCCTATTAAAGATGGGATAAACTCCTAGTAGATACAAAGGAAAGGTTTAGTTCTTATATACCTTTTGCCTTGTGATTGTTTATTTTGAAAAATGTGTATTTTTAAAGCTTTTGTTGCAAAGTATTATTTTAATTGTGCTAACAAAGGCAGAACTTTGAGGTGCAGTAGCACAGAAACAATATCAGAAGAGTAATACTGAAAAGAGCTTAACTTGGTGAAAGAGTAAGAAAAAATGGATGTTCTCTTCTTAAGACATACAGATGATAGTGTGAAGAAGATTTGAGAATGCATAAGTGTCTTTTGTGAGACCACAGCGTAAGTCAAAGGTGTCTGTTATTAGGGAGGGAAAACATGATAAATAGTTATGTAGGTAATGACACAATTAATTTGGTAATTATTAAGCTGTAATAAAAATGGAATACTACAACAATGAAATCTTGCTTTTTTTATAAATCAGTATTAAATTCAAATTCAGCTTTTGAGATTTACCAAGGGACCTACTTGGGAAAAACAATTGGCCACAGAGAAATTGCTGACAATGCTGTTTGACTCCTGTGGGTGTATATCTGAATTGGCCTTGGCTTGCTTCCACTCTTAAAGGAATTTGTGTCCTCTGTGATTAGTGAGTTAAGGTGTGGCCAGGGAATTGGATACATAGCCTGCAGAAGAATAAGTCTACTTAGTACATTATACTTGTCAGTGCATTATCATATAAACATGCTGAAGAATCAGGTAAGTCGAAAATAACTGGAAAAATACTGTGTAAGAGAAAATTGGTTCAGCTGCTTATGCAGAGCAAAGAATCGTATTTCACACCATTACAGATTTATGTGTTGTGTTTTCTGATTAGTGTACTGAAAAATCTGTCACTAAAGCTCCTTGCTTTTGTATTTAATACAGATTTCCTACTCCTTTAGACCCCCTATAAATGTCTGGATTTTCACAAACATCTCCTAAAGGACATCTTAATTGTCACCATGTTCCAGCTAGAATCTGCATAAGCATCTACTCTGTCTTTCTGCTAGCATGTTGGCCATGGAGGGTTTTAGACCCTGAAAGCCTGTTCCTGCTCACTTGCTATATTTAGCTGAATAAATGAGTGTCCAGTGAATTGCCTAATTACTTGTTCTACAGGGCACAGGGAAAAAATTCCCTGAAAATGGTAAATTGCCTGAGTCTGATGTTTGTTTGAGGGTGAAGAGGGGTGGTTAAAGAGGAGAAGGGTTGGTTGTTGGGTTGATTACTTGTTTGAGTTGAAACATACTCTCAGAAAAAATACCCAAAGAAGTAGTCTTGCTTTAAGAAATACCTAGTGATGTGAGGATACTGCAATCATTGCTCAGTTATTATATTCACTGTTAAAAATTTAAACGTAACATCTCTTCCAAATTCATTTAGATTTGCTGTCTTATTATGGTTTTGGTTGATAGTTGTCGACTCGTTATTGATCTTTATGAAATAGATAAAAATTCTGCATCACTGCATTTGAAACATTCTAGTTGTACCTTCATCTTCAGAAGATTGCAGTGGGAACAATAACTGTTGTATGCTTAGCCTGGGAGAGGAGCCTGGGGAAAGAGGGCCATTGTTACTGTGGACAGCAATCCCTGCCCTACGTAACCAAGGTAATGCTGAACAGCAGAGTTCAGCTTCCCTGCGCCACAAGGAAAAAGCTCAAACCACAACAAAGAAGTTGTTACCATTGCAAGTTTTCAGTCTGGGACACTACTGCAGCTCAGGGTACTTGCAGAGTCTTTGTTGTTTCACAATAGTTAGCAATGAGTAAAAATTAAAGCAATTGACTTGAAGCTCTTTGGAGAGGTGTTCTAGAATTAGTGGTATAGAAGAAAAAAAAATATCTGAAGATAAAAAGCATTACTTTGTTTTACTCTGCTTTGGAGTGTGGGAGGAAGGAGTTGGGGAGAAAAAATACATACTTTTTATCTATATATCCCGTGTAGTATGAAATTGGTTTTGTTTATTCCTTATCTTTTATAAGTGTGAGATAAGTCTAACTGAGAAAGAGATTTGGTTTTTGGCTTTTCTCCAATAAAAGTTGTTTTGTCTTTATGATGTTGCTTCTTTCCTTACCTGGTAGCAGGATAAAGAGTGTAGTAGTACTGCAGGAAAGGATCTGGGGTTATATTGGGCAAAAGATAAATCAATGATGAACTGTTGCAGAAGCCTCAGTGATCCCTGCAGGATGTGTAAGGATGAGTAAAGTACAAGAAATAAGCCTTATGCTGTAGTCGGTACTTAGGAGGCCTTGGTTGTGCCCAGTTTGTGATTCTGCATTTGGGAAAAATGTAGACCAACTTGAATGTGAACCAAATGATTAGAGGCTTAGGAAATTGGTCTCAGTCAAAGACTGGAGGAAATGGGGTTAATATGACATGCAGTAAAGGAGGAAAAGACTTCAAGCGTGATGACAGAGTGTAAAGGTGTAAAAGTCTGTTGTGTATTAGCCTGTTCTCAAAAACTATGGAAGAAAGGAGCAATGGTTTTCAGCTGTGGAATGGACATCAGGAAGACACTGATGGTAAAGATAAATGTTGGAATAGTGGGATCTCTAGGAACAGATCAAAGAAACATCTGTCATGAGTGATAGAGGCATAGTTGAGTCTATCCTGAGGCATGTAAGTTGTATGAGGGTCTTAAAGACGCTTTGGATCCTAATTTACAACTTTGATCTAAATTTCATTGTTTAGTATAGATGGTATTAAGTTATACATTTGGATTAGTTAAATCTCTTGGTTCTAAATGGCTGTAGTAAGCAATGAGTGAAGTCTCTTATTGCTAGGAAATTGTCCTATTTCTACCCTAGATCTTGTCTCTGCCTTGCTGTTCTTTATCTGGGTTTACATATGGAAAGCAGAACATGCAGGATCTCAGTCTCTTTTGTGCCACTGTTAATTAATTGCATCTCTAGGGATTTACCTGCCCGTTTACCTCCACTTGGATTCTCTAAGTGGGTCTATAAGACTTTATATTTGAATGAGCCCTCTATATCACCTTCTGTATGTGTTAGAGATTGGCCCTTCCAGTATTTTGCTGTTGACACTGTTGATTCTTTATTCCCCTGGCTGAGGGGCTGGCCAAGAAGACAGAAACTACTCACTGGATCAGCAAGAGCAAATCTGGCTCAGCATAGGCTGTTAAATGACTACAACTTGTTGACCCATTTAATATCTGCCTGGTTCGTATGGCTGACATTTCCCTCTCCAAATGAAGGTTGCTTAAATTACAGTGGTAAGAGTAAATCCACTTCTTTCTATCACTTTTTCAGTACTTTTGAAAAAAGAAAGCAAGCAATGCATTGATTTTTTGGCATGGAAGTTATTTTACGCACTGGCGTTGACTGAAATACTCTTTTAAACTTAGATTCTTCAGAGTATTCTTTACAAGTGAGTGTTTTTACTCATGGTATATTAACAATTTTGAGTTTGTTTTTCATCTGCTCTCTGTGTTACTTTTTCTCAAATACTTATACAGGCTGTTCAGAATACCGACTGAGCCACATAATTGTGACAAGTGTAACAGCTGTGCAATTGCTGTAGAAGGGTTGTAGTAGTTTTGAAATGTCGCCAGCATGCTAAAGCAGTATTCCTTTTTGCTGTGAGGAAAGTAAATAAAAATCCAGTGATTGGAAGACATGGGTGCTTTTCTATAAAAATGTTTCAGTTTTAATTAAAATTTTTTTTATTCTACTTATTAAAAAGAAATACATTGTGCTGTTTTAAACATTTTGGGTTTTTTTATAAACAGTTTGGCTATATGCACTTATTTCATCAGCACAAGGTGAAATGCCTGTGTTATAAATTTCAACTCTGAAAGCAACAAATTTTCTGTATCAATTTCTTTTAATCAGAAGTCTGTTTCATAGTATCTTTCTTGTGATAGCTGTGAGTGAGAAGTGGGGAAGGGAAGATGTTTGTTTCCGTCATTTTTCCTTTGCAGACTGGTTTAAAAAACATTATTGGGACCTGAATGAGTTCTATACAGTTTAGACCATATCCATTGATAGCAGTTGACAGTGTTTATTATCAAATTGCCAAAAATGTTTCTTGTCCTTTGTGTCCCTGAGATAAGAGATGATATTCTGATGCATGTTTTTTCACAGGACCTGTTGTTCAGTGTGTGCGCTCTCAATATCATCTCCACCATTGTCTGTGCTTTGGCAACAGCAATGTGTTGCATGCAGATGGTTTCTTCTGATCTTCTGCAAATGGTGAGTATATTTCAGTGACAACACAGGATATTGTCTGATGTAACCTATTGTCCTTATCTGTTTATACTTGTTTGTACCTACTCTTTGCTTATAAACTTAAGCCTATTTGTGTGTCTTTGTGTGGTGTTAGTATGTGTGTATACATGGGAGTATTTTTTTATCTGCATGCATGTATATAAATATAGTATATGGATGTATGCAGTATGAATAGCTGCTGTGTTTAAAACGTTTGCATATTATATTAGGGAGTTATAATCAGGATTTTGCTTTGGGGAGTATGTTGTTTTTGTTAATGAGGCTATTAATGAGGTTGTTTTATATGCACGTTAATTTTTCTGTCATTATATGTTTATTATCTTCAGTTTCCATGCTATCCAAAGCAATTACTTAGCTTTGAGATATTATTTTTCACTACCTTTCTGGTATGAGAACTACGGAGTATCAGAACTATGAGTATAAAACTGGAACTTTTCACAGCCCTGTGCCAGTAACAGCGTTTTCATAAGGAAAACGTGTTCAGGTCCAGAGTAGCACTTGTGTTTAAAACAAGGAGGGAAAAGGATCGTTAGTCTTCTGCATAGCGAGCTGCATTACAGGATACTGTCTTGTTTGGGTTGGACAAACACAGCTTTCCTGTACCAAATGAGTGCTGTGATTCTCAAGGTTTCAATTTAAGTTGAAACAAAAAAGAAAAAAATTAAAATCCTTTCTATTTGTCAGGCCAGGTATACCGTTTCTAACCCATCTCTATTACTGGCTAATCTAGGAAATGATACTCTGTTTAAAAGAGAGAGAAAGTGCACAAACCTAATACCAGTCATTTGTAAATCTCTCATATTTTAAAAGTTTGTATAGTTAGAATACTGGCCCAACAAGTTAACTGCAAACCATTTACTCAACAGAGGGGTGAGGGATGTTGTATAACCTGCCATGCAGGCACGTGGTTGATGTAAAAATAAATAAATAAATAAAAATACACTGTCTGCCATGGATATTGATTTGAGATTAAGTGCATGAATTACAGAGATAAGGCTGTCCTTTCTAGACAAGTGTTCCAGTCACTGTGTTACAAACTTAGTTAAAGAATCTCTTCAATGTGAGATCTGGTGTTTACTTCACATAGTGATGGATATAGTAAGTTAGGCACATATGTCTACATAATGCCTACGAATGGTACATAAATGCATTTTTTCACATAGCACTCTGTGTTCGTATTGTGCATGCTTGTAGAGGCTTGTAAACAGTGCTTAATAATAACAGTGCTTAATAACTTTGTTTTGGATGTGAAAGAGAATTAAAAAAAAAAAATCACTTCAGCTGCTGGCACGTATTTTAAATTTTAAAGGATTTTTATCATATTGTGGGTATTCTTTCTTTTTGTACACTTCCCCCCATGGTATTTGCTGCAAGAATGCCCATTGACTGAAGATCTTTTTCACCTTGCAGCAATGACAGGGAGATGAAGTGATCATCACACGTGGAAAGATCTGTCTGCCTAGTGTAACAATGGTAGCAGTGATCCAGAAGTGTAACCATATATATTCCAGGAATCTTAACCTACACTTAATTTTATGGTATTTAGCAGTGTAAGAGGAGTAAAAATGTATAGATGAAAATGAAGCAAGAACAATATTAAAGTACTTCTGACTGGCATGTGCAAGAAGCAGCAATCTCAATAGGAAGTCAAATACCTTAGAAACACATGATTTTTCTCTCTACCACATCATTCTTCACCTCTTCCCTAAAATTATGTCTTTCCACCTGGCAATGCTGCCACTATGTCAATGTCTCTTTCCTTGCTATGCCTTGTGCTTGCAGCTTTCTGTCTTCCAGGTTAGTTTTCTGTTCTCGCACCCTTTCAGCTCCATTGACAATAATTTTCTTCCCTCTCCACAGAAGCAGGGAATTATAGCTTGCTTTCTGTTCAATCCCAGTCTTTTCTTGTTTATCCTCAAGTTTTCCCCTTTCTTTTTTCAGGTTGCTGAGCCAGATTCCTGCCAGGCCTAAGTGAGCGTAACTTCCCTGGGGCTACGCTGACTTAGACCAGCTGAACTCTGACCTGAAGATTTCCTTTTTTTTCTCTATTTTCAGTCTAATGTCCCATGATCTGCAGTTTCCTTTTGCTCTACTTCACCCAGAAATCTGATCTACTTCTTTTTTTCTTGCTTGTTAATGCTTGATTTGTGCTTTTTCTTTTTCCTTTTCACTGAGGTATGCATCTTCTCTTAGTAGGGTTGTACCATGCTGGCAGTTTAAGATGGCAGCAGCAAGAGAGACCACCCCTCTTAGATGGAAGGATTTTAATTACTGTGCTGATTCTTTTACTCTGTTCTTATAGTATTCAAGACCTATGTAGGCTCTCCTGTAGAAAGAAGAGGCATAAAAATATAGTCCCTATCCAGCGAAAGCATTATGCGATAGGGAAGATCCTCCTGGGACATCATTAGGTCATCATTAGGTCATCAGTTCTGTGATTCATGTGCTGTGTTAGTGTTCTTGTCTCAGAAATTAATCAGTTAGAATGGTGAATTTTTGCAAATTTCAAATAATTTCACGTTTTCTTCTGGCATGAAGCTGTTCTATGTACTTCAGGTTTTATTGCCGAGCAACACGGAGCTGGTCCATAATACAGTCTTAAGACTGTCTTCAATAAATGTTTCATGAGTATCTGCTTTATTGCTAACTTTTGCATACAGTGAGTATCTGATTCGTATAAGCGTTGACTGACAGTACTTTGCTGGAAACTGCTACCTTCTGATGTATTGATCTTTTAGTAAAAATGCCCTGAAAAATATAAACACAAGCTGTCCAGTAGTAAGCATGGATTAAATTTTCCAGTGAATTTGAAGGGGGGGGTTGGTTAAAAATAGTCCCACCAAACAAACATTTAGTTTCAAGTGCTAAGGAAAAAAAAAACCTGCAAAAGATCACAAACCATTTTTATTGCATTCTATTTTAGTTTCCTTTAGATTTTACCGTTGTACTGTTGTATGGGATGCAGAAACATATCTTCCTAGATTATTCCTTTTTTGAGTTGACTGTTCCAGAAAGTACCCCAAATTTTTCACCTTACTTTAACCTTTCTCACCCTGTTAAGTATACCCAGTTGATCAGGAAAAAAAAGAAATCTACCAATTGTACTTAAGCTGCAAGAGTAATACCATAGTTAAAGATTGAAAGAGCATGTGTGATGTGTTTCACTACTTTATACAGTTTAAGGCTGCACTCCATTACAGGGCTTCCCAGAATTGTTCTAGGTACACACTCCTCCAGCAGATAAATGCAAATCAAATCAGATTATATCAAGGTTCTGTAATATGAAGAAACATCTCATAATAACCAAGCTGTCACTTCAGTGATATTTCATTTGTTGCCTAAGGCAGTTTCAGTTTGCATCTTTTTGATGAATGGCTACTGCAAAAACTCATCCTGTTTTCTTCAAAAGGTAGCTGCCTGAATTAAACAAAGAAATACAAGGAATGATGCCCGCTGTGGCCAAGCAAAAGCATGAAATAAACCTATTCCAATCTTCCTTCCACTCCGAATATGTTTATGCAGCAGTCATCCTAGAAGCACTACACTGGTCATTCAGTGTATTCTAATTTTATCACCATCACTATTAGTAACTGTTATGTGATATCTAAAACAATCTGTTATTTTGTGAAGGAAATAAGGTAATGACACATGCAAGCTGTAACATTTAATTACTGTTTTCATCAGCCATAATGAAAATTCAGCATGTCATTAACTTAATAGGCTGTAGTTAATATTTCTACTCAAACACCTCAAACAAAGCACCTCTGTATGAGGATAATATCTTGCTGGCATTGTTTAGCCCCTTATCCCAGTGAGACAGTAATAAAAAAAACCCTTCAGCATGAAGCTTCACAGTAAGTGAGAATTGATATTAAGTTATTACATAATTTTTATTATTTAACTTAATTATATCAAAACCTAAATATTTCCTTTTTTGGCACAAGGCTCACATAAGGGTACTGTAAAGCCCAGAATGACAGTCCTTTTAGAAATATGCATTGTGAATGATGCACATCCATAGAAACATCCTAAATGTAAATATGATTGGATAAATAGTTCCCTCACCCCTACCACAAATAAAAAGGTAAAATAGAAACCTTTGGTGTAGGAAAGCTTCTGGTATTTTTAGAAAATATACTGTTTTCCATTTTACATGTTATTGGTAGAGTAAGAATATTTAATAATTAAGACTATTTAAAATATGGTCAGTACTGCAAGAAAGATGTAGTGTCACAGACCAGTCCCCCTGAGACTACAGAGCTAACAGCTTGTGATGCTTATAGGAACAGCAACTGGGAACAATGGAGGAGAAACATTTGAATCTATGTTTTCCTTCTCAAAATATCTCCTGTGTTGCAATTTCCCTTTAAGATCAGTGCCAAATTAGGAGTCAGCCATGATCCTTCTGTTTTTGCAGACAGTACCTACAATTTGCTCCAGGAGATACAGATTTGTTTCAGAAAAGTAAAAAGCAACCCATCCAGGAGGAGGACAGTTAATTGAAGACAGAATTATATACCCAAGTAGATTGCAAAGAGCTTTTACTGTAGAGAACATACCAATATTTAATTATATGCAATTAGAAACTTTTATTTCCCATTCCCAAGAATTAGCAGATTTTTATAAATGACATACAGAGACTGAAATGAGGGTAACAAACCCTGAAGTCTCCGTAAGACTCATTTTGAAGTTACACAGTAAATTTATTAAATGTGATATGGAAGGCAGAGGTAATTACATGTTGATATGGGAAATACTCTAGATAAGAAGATTCCCTTAGAGCACTAGTCATGTACTGATGTATGGCAATTACTGGTTTAGATATGTCATAGTTGCTAGGCAGTGAATCCCAGCACTGTTGTTTACATGGAGTCAGTAGTGCTGATCAGCTGCAGAATATGTAGAATAGAGGATGTCTTTGGGGATGTCCCATACTTGGAAATGCTAATGAAGTTCTTATTCTCACACATCTTAAGTAGAAGGACACAGGGTAACTGCTCCATTAGAGAATTATATTTACAGTCCTTATCTGCTGTTTCTTCAGGTCCTAAATTGAGACTCCTCCTTCAGTTTTTACTTCAATATACTTAAAATATTCAGAACGTAAATAATAAACTTCAATCATTCTGGTAACTTCAGTGACCTCTTGGTGAAGAGCTGGAAATTTGGTCTGGCAATAAAAAAACAAGTTTTATATTCTTGTTCATATCTATGTACTTCCGGCTGGAAGTAGTGTGCTTCTAACATTCATGTTTCTAATTCTGTGCTTGCTAACTTTCCACTGATGCCATGGCTAACTTCTGTATTGAATTCAGGTCCAAGAAGTGGGTACAAAATCACTTTCTTGTTTACCCTGCTGCAACCAGATAGCGTGTTTTATTCTTCCCTCATAACTGCAAATCAAATAACAAATTAACTAGTCCTCAGTATGCAATAAAAGATGATGGCTGTTTAAATCAGGCTGCTTAACTCTGTCAAAGTTAGGCGTGCCCAATTAAAACACACAAAATTCCGTGCACTATGTTGTACATCCATTTAGCAGATGCCGCTATCTCTGTAGAATGACTATTAGGTATCAGACACATTCCACAGACATTCTATGAAGTAAGGCCATCTTTAGGCCAAGGATGGGAAAAAACCCTGCATGTGTATAATAGTTTGAATGCCAAGCTTCAAATATAAGGTTGGCTGTTTCCTAAAAGAAGAGCATGAATTCTAGATCTGTATTTCATTGCCTTTCGGATTTCTGAAAGCTCCCAGCATCCAACAGCTCCAGGTGGTCAACAGAAATGGTTGGGATTTTCAGAGCCAGCGGGTATCTACGTATACCTAGTAAATATGTTCAAAATATCTATTGATATATCTATAAAGACATAGCTATAAAGTTAGGCAAAGCTTTTAACACTGTTGCCTACTTGCGGTGTTTACCAGTGGTGCTATTTGCTGTTTATTCTTGTCTGCAACTATTTTCTATCCGTGGCTTCTGCAGTGACCATTGGTTAAATCCCCAAAGCCTGGCAAGGAGACCTGCTCTGTGAGTTGTTCCGGAGTGTGAGCTGTGGTTTTTGAAATGATATTGAACGCAACTTGATCTCGTTTATACCTGTGACCAAACACCCCTGGTTTTGGTTTGGCAGTTCTTGTTGTTGCCTATCCTACTTGCCATGCACATTTTGAGACTGATTATTTAGTAACAACCATTTTCTAATACCAAAAATGTGTGTTTCCTTGTGAAAGCATTTGTCAGCGTTCTTCCACCTAGTCCAGGTTTGTTAGCTGTTTGCATTTGCTTACCGTGGCTTTTTCTTACCTATGGATTTTTCTTACCTATGGATTATTTCTTACGTATGGATTTCTTATTTTGTATTAAGTCTCTGCTGAGCCCCTGCCAGCTTTCACCATTTGAGACTAATCCTTAAAGATTTTAAAAATATGTTTTACTGTAAGAAGTATAAACTTTTTCAGGCTAGTAGAGATTACTAGGTAGGGTAGTATGGAATAAGATATGATTTAAATCCCACTTACTAGCTTTCCGATTGTTTTCTCAAGGATGTGTCTTCTTTGTGATAATCCCGTATATTTGCTATTGTTTCATTTCCTGCTAGTCTCCCTCTTACAGCCTTTTTCACTTTAATTTCTGTGCCTTCCAGCAGGACGATATCACACAGGTAAACTGTTGTTTATAACATCCCTAACCCCCACCCCGCCAAACACGTGCATCTTTCCTGTCCGTTTTGCCACTCATTTTCAGTGTTGGTCACTGAGTTCGTTGCCATGATTTGTATTCACAGTAAAGGTTCTTGAAAGGGATGCAAATGATTCTGCTGTTAAACTGAACTGCATGTAAACATTAGATCTCTTCCTTCTTGAACCACAGCCTCTTCTGCTTGTGTAAAACCTTTCCTTTCTGTCACATCCCACAAAATGTGTACTGATAGTTCACTCTCTGTGGAAGTGTGATGTGTTTAATTGCCTTGCTCTGAGGACTATTTAGAGTATTGTTCCCTATGTATGGCTGAATGAAACAAGCTCCAAGAACTTGAGAACTGAAGGGATGGAGCTACATATTCCCTGGTGCAAACTGAAGCTTGTGTTCCATGGCAGTGTATACAAATGGTCTGGGAGAAGATCTAGAAAGTTGTAAAAGACAATTGTTTAGTTTCCAGACTGTAAAAATGGCCCAAATTGTCAACTCTACTAGAAAAATGAATTTAGTCCTGAGTTTGATGGAATCAAGTAGGGTACAAAATATGAGCCAGAGTATACGGATATTTGTCTTCATTATGATACATTTTTGTACACTTTTTAGGTCACTTAGTTGAAGTTTGTCTTGCTTCCTTGCTTCCTCCCTATAACAATGTTATTTGAGATGGTAGCAGACTAATGGTTGTATCATTTAGGGCAGAAGTTTGGTGTTTAACAGTTAATATTAATGTAATGTTACAGTTTGGGAAATGGCCGTTGAAAGATCAAGTGAATTTAGACCAAATGACTGCAAAAACATAGTTTTATTCTGCAAGACAAACTCGTAGAAACATCTGACAATACTCAGGATACAGCATCACATCTCACATGAAAGAGAGTCCTTAACAGCATCTGACATTTTATGTAACAAAGAGCAAATCAGGTAGATGTTATGTCTTCTATTCCTGTACCATCAGTAGATTACAATGGCTGAAAACCATTGATTGGCTGTAAGGTATGATGATATAACATTCTGCAGAGGAGATTCTTATTTCATAGTTAATTGTGAAAGTATCTCTAGAGAGAAGATTAGTAAGCAGCTAATAGTTCATTTTCACAAACTATTGAAATTGGTGTTCCTGACCCTCTGTTGTGTTGCATTATTACAACTTTGACCTTTGAAACAACAAACATAAAGTGTTTAGTAGAATTAAGATGTGACTCAACCTCTAAAATACCAAAGATGAATATAAATTCAGCATAACTGCACCAAGTGTAATTTGAAAAAGTGAAAAATATAAAACCGTGACATTAAAAATTAAGGTAATTTACTGTCTATTTGCTGGATCTCTGAAGCATAAGCATTTTCCCTTTTATTCCACAGCTTCTTAAGTCTTTATCATGGATTTAAACAAATAATAATGAAATGAGACAACAGTACAAAGACATATATTCTCTTGTTACAGTATAAAAAAAGAAATACGCCTTCAGCAAATTTTTTAGCTCACTTGTTTAAAAAGGCAGTAGCTAAAGACCAAGTCATCTACTGATCCAAGAAAAGTGGTATGACAGCAGAAGCTTGGCTAGAGAAGAAGGAATTCTTCTGTGGGTTTGGATTGTCTTTTGATCCCCTTTTATCCATCGGGACCATATAAAGTCAGGTCAAGATGGCTGGGTTCCATGTCATCTGTAGAGTAGTCCATATTTGATCTTGAAGTAATTTGAGCCTTTGCTAGAAGACCTGTTAAGTTACAGTGTTTCTGCTATTGAAGGTACCAGAATGGCTTCTTGATATCTCTGCTTCACTAGAAGCTGCTTAGGTTCCTGTCAAAAATGTTGACAGTAGATCTCAGTATTATTACTTTCTGTTATTCAGTGTAGTTACTCTCTTTTGGGTTTTGAGATGTTTATATGAAATAAATTTTTTCTTGCTTTCATACTACATTTAAGTGTGCAGTGTCTGCATCACCAAACCACAAATGGCTATTAAGAATATTTTATTTTACAAGAATAATAATTATAAATGGCCCCTTTTGTTGATGTGAAAAATAGCTGGGATATTTGTAGTTGTCTTATTCAAAATGTAATGAATATGTGCTAGCTTGTTTTTAGTTTGTTCTATTTGTTTTTTTTTCTTTTTTTAGGCTGGTGTTGTTTTTTTCTCTATAACAAAAGGCATTTCAGATTGGAAATAAAACCATGTAAATAGTTATTTAAGTAGTTGTATCTGTTGTTCACCAGTTTTTAAAATACAGCTGATTATGTAGTGCTATAATAAAATTGTACAAGGTAGAATTATTTTGTGAAAAACTATTTAATTTTACATGTTCATGTTCTGCATCCTAAGAGTGAATGACTTTGAGGCACAGGTCTCTCTGTGTCTTTAAACCTTGTCTTATATTTTGACAATTTGACTCGCACTCCTCACTGATCTCAAGTATTCTTATGCTTCCAGAAACGTCTCTTTCAGTATCGGTATTAATTAAACTGCATATTGGTCAGATTTGCTAATAGTGAACTTTTATTAAAATTTTTATTATTAGTGATGATGTTTCTACCATCTGAAGGAACTTGATCTGTTCATTTTCAGTTTCTGCCACAGAGGCCACATTCTACCAATCCTGACTGCATGACTCCACATGGAACTATCCTGCATCAAACCTTGGATTTTGATGAGTTCATACCACCAATACCGCCTCCACCTTACTACCCACCAGAATATACCTGCACACCAGTGATAGAGGCGCAGAGGTGATTCTTCTTCCCTGTACAGTCGTCTGTACAGTTACAGTCGTCGCATAGTTCTGAGCTAGAGACTATGAGCTATGAAGCTCTTCCTAAGAATAGGAAGCCAGGCAATGTCCATCACTTACATTAGGTGTTTCTTTTCCAGAGAGATTACGTACATTTTTTGCAAATTTGCACCTGGAAATATTTGTGTTAAAGCACTGCTGTAATAGAGAAGTGATTGAACTTAGCCAAGACAATATCTGAACTTAAAGCAGAGATCAGCTTATAGGTGATCTTTTCATAATTGTTAACATTATACACTTTAATTTCTATATGAGATTGAATTTTCTAAGGAAATCATTGCAGCTAATGTGTATTAATGTGGAGTAGTGAAAGACATTAATGACTGCAAAACAGGCTGGTAGAGATGGCTGACAGCCAAAATGAAATACAATTTTTAAAGCTACCTTGTGAATGAGGGCCTCATTTAGGTTGTCTAATAAATTTCTTCAGTATAATTCTGTGTAGTATATTGGCTTTGAATTAAGAGAACGCTCTACATCACTATGGTGAAGATTGCTTGTTTGTGTTTTTAAACAGAAGTCTCCATTTGGACTTTCCTCATTCCCCATTCAGTGCTTTATATGAAGTAACCATTAACAGCCCAGGAATGCTGTATCCAACAGAGCTTCCCCCTCCTTATGAGGCAGTGATTGGAGAGACACCTGCCAGCCAGGTAAGGAATGCCAAAGGAAATCTTTTGTCTTCACATTTTCATGATGCGAAACAATTTTCAATCAATTTCGAAGTTCAGAAAAATCTAAACTACTTTAGGAATTAATTGTACTGTGAGGGAAAACAATTAGAGAATATTTATATTCTTTAAACACATTTTTCAAACCATTATCTTTAAAAAGGGTTTACCTAACAAATTTTACTTAATGTGTATTCTCCTTACATTCTTGTACATGTTTGGGCAAATGCTTATGAGAGTAGTAATATTTCAGCTGTTATAATCCATTAAAAACGTTTTATAATACTGGACTCTCAGTACCAAAACCTAGAAGAATGGATTGGAATCACCAAAGCACAGCGATTTTCCTTATTTGGAAAGGATAAGGATGTCTTAAAATGAGATTACACTTCTTAATTTCAGTAGGTAATAAGAAATCTTGATTAGGAAGAAGGTTTATTTCCTTAAAAACCCTTACAGTTGTAAAATATTTTTTTTTATTTCAGCTACTGATGATAGTGGATTTGCTTCACTTTAATGTACTGCTTTTTAGTTGGAACTCAGTACAACAGTGCAGGTTTAATAAGGAAAAAGCTAACTGTGTCTTGTGACATGTAATGCTAGTAACTTCCCATTCTAGCCTCTGCATAGGTAGAATATGTACTTGAAAATTCCTAACAAAAATCTCTGTAAATAGCCTCATATTTACAAAGATTTGAATGATAAAAAGGTAGGGATGTGTTCTTCCTATGAAATAGCAAGGAGTACTTCTCTATCTATTGCTTAGACTCCTGGCTGTTTACAGCTTTTAATAGCTTCTGCTGTCGTGTGGCAGAAACAGTTACTCCCAAGAGTGCCTAACACATTTACTCTGAACTTTGAGAAAGGATCCAGTATACTTCAGACAAATATTTACATTAGATTTTTTACCTTATTTTTGACTATACAGTGTCAACTCAGCTGAAACTAGAATTATAAAGTATCTGCATGTACAGCCAAAGCTAATTTGAGCAAAGTTTTGCTTGAAGTGCTTTGTGATAGTTGAATCAGCTGTCACAAGTGGGAAAATAGTTAAAATTGCTTTTAGAAACTGTAATTTCTTGCGGGCTTCAGTAAAAATTCAAGGAGTAAAACATTCTAGATATTGCTTATCAGTTTTTCACAGCACACTGTGGAAATATGTGTGTTCAGGTTGCCAAAATCACACCCACGCTACAGAGGGGAGTATATTGCATTTAGCTAAAATATATAACTGAAAAGCGTGCTAGTGATTTTTTTTCACATGGGAGAAAACCACAACTGAAACCACAAAACTAAAGAAATTATATAATTTTCTTATTATACACAAGCAGGATATTAAGATAATTAATAAGACAAGTGTCTGAGAAAAAAAGAATGTTTAGATTCACAGTCCCTGCCAGAAATGCAATTAAAAAGCTCCAAGATATGCTGTCCTGGTTTGAGGTAAAACAGATTCAACTTCCTGTTCAGTAATTCTACTTCTTAGCTAAGTCTCTCCTAACTGTTGGTTCTGTTTTACCTCAAACCAGGACATATGCCTAAATTTGCAGCTTCTGTGACTGACAAAGCAGCTTCTGACAACTCTTCTAATCTTTGCCTTGTAACGTACCCTCCACCACCTGCCACAATAAACAGGCCAAACATTGCACTATCTTTGATTTATTTGGCTATAAAATGAATCAGTATAAACTGCTTGTGAATGCAGTTCTTTTCTGAACAGCAAAATTGGAGTATCCAAGGGCATTTCCTTTCTAAAATGTTTTTAATCTAAGTTGTCGCCTCCTTCCTTTACAGTAACTCAGTGGCACCTGCAAGCCCTGGAGGAGTTGTTATTTTTTGGTGATTAAAAAAAAAATTGCAAAAGCTATATGAATTATACATGGTTTGGAGGAAAAGAGGAGGATCATATCTGTGACAAGAATTCTTGTGTGCTACTAAGTAAGGTTTTGAAAAGTGTCTATTTATACTTAAGCACAAAATCACTTTGAGCACCCTTTTAATGGGGATTACACTTTGCATGAGCATCGACATCCAGCAGCACAATAGCACCAACATATAACAGAAATATAATTTAACAAGACATAATTTAAAGCAGCAGTCATACTCTGGCAAGAAGCACATGAGCTTCAATAAGTAGATGTATTGACTGTTATATGTTGGCATCTGGGGTCAGTGTCAGTGCCTTGCCTATTCATCTCTGGCCACCTGGGTTCCAGAAGTCTTTGTTCTAATCATAGGTGAAAGTGAGTGGTGATTTTCAATTTCTAAATGGTGATAATTGCATAGTTTCTTATCAGGAGTGAGTTTCTATATATACCTGGTAGTTGCTGGTTCAGAGAGCTTGTAGGAGCAAAGTAACACCAGGTGCTGAGTGTCAGACGTGAAGTACGTTGGCAATGTTGACTGAAGCCTACACGGTGATGTCGTAGCCGTAGACTTTTCTTGACAACAAAAGCCCTGACATATTTTTTTCCGGTCAGTGTCCCAGTCGATCTGTTAATGGAGGAATGGAGCCAAAATCTAAGACAGTTTTAGGTCTACAAGAGGCACAAAATTCTTACATGATGCAAATGCTCCCATGTAATATGCACCAAGCTACAGTACAGTATGAACTGAAATAACTAGATTTATAAATCCCTCAAAGGCAGACTTTGCAATGGAAATCACGGCAGAGCTTTAGCTACAGAAGTGCTTCTGGGAACCATTATGTAATAGTGCCATAATTGTAAAACCTTTTACTAAGAATAAAGCAAAAGGTTTTGTTTGTTTTTAAATGGATTGAGGTCCTTAGAATTTTATTAAATTGTATCAAATTAGACTCAATATTTCTTACATTTCACGGTCGACAGATGTCAGTGCTAATTTAAGTGGTGGCGTCTAAGTAAAAATTGCTGTTGGCATCTGTACTGCTTAGGAATTCCCATTATGTGACTATGGAAAAAAAAGTGTTTTTCACACTGTTCTCCATGCAAAGTATTGACTAGAATATAGAAAAGACAAGAACAAACAGATCTGGGTTCTGGGTGAACTATACCAGTAACTGTTTGATAAGGTTTACTAACCTGTAGGCTGTGCAGGCTTATTAAAAGCATGGGTTTTCTTTCCCTTACCTCTTGATAGCTTAGTGACTGTCTTTATCGGCTTTATGTCTGAGGATGTGCAAGTCAATAAGGTTTGTTACCCTGGGCTGTGCAGGAACCTGTAGGAAACCATGTGCCATGCTGATGTGAACCAAAACTCTGACCTGACTACGAATCGGCGCTGTTACCTCCTGCAATTAAAACCAAGGTTCTCCTTCCCCCAAGCTAAAGAAGGTTAATCAATTCCAAATGCATCAGCACTAATTATATTTTTTTTACCACAGATGTGATATTCGCTTCCATAAAGAAAGATCCTTTAAGAAATTTCCAAGCAAATTATTTAAATATATGAGTGATTTCACCTTTGCTTCCCAGTCTTCTGTCCATCCGTTGCTGAGTTAAAGTATTTCTGGTACTGTTTTTCGTTAGTTGTATTTGCTAACCCTTAGACTTAAAATCACTTTTAAATGCTAAATTTGTATCAGAAAAAATTTCCTGATCACTTGATAATAGTAAGCTATGGATATATAGATAAAAAATAAAACATTAATAAGCAGAGTAAGTTATGCACATATATATATTCATTCATCTACACTGACATGTGTATTGGAAGCTTTTTCCTTAATAGCTTCAGAGTAGTAGTGTCGCATTCAATATTTTAGAAAGCCAGACACAAATTAAGCTCTTGACAAAAAGGTTTTCACAGAGGTGACTGGTGGTTATTTCTAGAGTCTGTCACCAACTGTAATAAGCTTTCACTAGTTAATTGTGGCTCTACAGACAGCAGCAGATACAATGCTTCCTGCTAAAGATGGTATCGAACTCATTCCCTTCAACTTTTCTTTTTATATTTTTCTCATTTATTTTTACCAGCTATTTATTTGAACCATTTTTTTAATAATAACAATCCCAAAGAACTGCTGAAAATCTAATGAGATTGGCAATAGACATCCAAACTCTATTAAAATCAGTAAAAAGAAAATCTCCTAAATTTCAAGTGTTTGTGGATTGAAGTCTTTCTAGCAGGACTGATTCTGTATTTTGTTCACATGATTGTCAAGTGTACTCACTAAGATCTGTCCTTTCAGAAAAAAGGTGAGTCCTGGTATTATCTGCCCTCAGTGATCTCTGAGGCTGGAAAGCACCCTGGTCTGGCCACCTTGGGTGGCAATGATGTTATAGGGCTTAAAAATATATTAGGTGTTAACATCTCAGCAAAGAACAAGAGGAAAATACTGCTCTTGTGCTTGTTTTTATGGTTTCTGTTGTTCTCTATCCCATTTTAGGGTGATAAAATGTGGTTGGAAAAAAGAATAATATGGAAAAATGCAGACTGTAAAAAGAGATGGCTTGTAAGAAAGCTATTAGTTTTAAGTATTGCAGACGTTGTTTTGTAATGTGAGCCTGCAGCCCCAACTGCCTTGTGAATTCAAGGTGAATTTAGTTTGGAGACTCTGGAAAAATGAAAAATTCCTTTAAGCGTGTTCCTTTGCCCTGCATTTGTTCCTGACCCAGTGACATTGTGAAATATCTTTAAATACCTTTCAATCTGAATAGCAGCTTTTATGATAGTTATTTCATATTGTCAGTTGTGTTCTTAAGCTTGTCAGCACTATACTTTGTTTTGGTAAGTTGCAGATTAGTGTGCTGTTTCATTTAGGTCACTGGTACTGATCAGCAAGTATCCGAGTCAAGCTTGGGTGAGAGGAACGTGACCCTGGACTTCAGCACACAAGGTGATCACAGCGTTGTGTTTGTCTACTTGAGAAAGATGTAGTAGGGTTTTTGAGTGGACTTTTCCTTCTCTTCTGCCCTTCCCAATGGAGAAAGGATTTGCTTTTAGGTTGTTCCTGGCAAGAAGAACCTTTTCACAGTTACAAACTGATACGGCTGGAAATGCAGAGCAAATGGAAATATGGCTGGAAGTGCAGAGTAGAGTTTTGCTTAACAAAGCATGCTCTGTAAAGCCCTCTGAGGCAGATACAGCAACTGACATTTCTCTTTGAAGAGTCACGCATGTAACAGGCAGTTTGTTTCACATTCTCAGCAGCCATGGTGCCTTCCTGATAGTCCGCATGTCTTCTCCATATAGTAGTTTCCTCCAGCGCTTCCAGAAGGCTTAATAGGAAACTTTGTGGCCTGAAGTGTAGATGTTGTGAATGCAAGTAGCTGAATAGCAGCACGGAGCCTGTCTGTTTGAAGTTTAAAAGTTACTAGAATAGGCCTCCTAACAATGTCTATTGATATGGAGGGCTTTTTCAACACTACAGCCTCAGTGGATCAGGAGATGTTGAGCAGCTTGTATGAAATAATTATTTCAGTAAAACTTCCATTAAATACTGTTTCCACATCGTATTTCTATTGTATTAATGAATAGACTGGCAGGTGTTCTCAGTTAGTACAATTACAGGCAGAGAGGGGTGGGCACAGTGGTCCAAGAAGCAGAAACAGTCCTCCCTGGCCAGCCATCCAGAATGGGACTGGGAGCCTAACATAGAGCATCTCTTCTGTGAAGTAGGATTTCAGTTTCCAGTGCCACCAGTGGTCACCTTTAACTACTGCTAAATATATTTTTTTTTCTTAAAACTCTGGTGTTTGACAACTGCAATGAAGTGTGACAACTGAAGGTGACTAGGTTTTAAGTGCTGCTGTTAACAAGGGCATTGTCAACAGAGGTAATTGCTAAAGTTCTCAAGTACATGTGGACTTCACATCCACATATGAAAGTCTAAATTTTAAGGCCAGTGATAGAGTTTTGACTATTAGGAAGCAGTGGATGAGCTCCCAGGACAGGGTTTTGACATTCCATATTGTGCTGTGCACACATGAAAGGGAACTAGGAAGGTCCTTGGGCATGTTTTCTTCAGGTAAAACTGGTCAGGTGTCACCATTCTGTGTTTTTCAAGCAGTGATTGCTTCTCATCTGCTTTAGGCCTCTCCTTCTACTCCTGTAGAAGCAGAAAAAACATGCTAGTGGAAGAGTAGAAGCCGTAAAAGTACTGTTTAAGGCCCTTGAGTCCAGGTACAAAATGGTACAACCAACCACATTCTAGTTATCAATTAAATTGAATCAAACCAGTGAGGGGTTGGAGGGTGAAGATTTGTGCTTTGAAGACAGGCACAAACTGGATGTTTTCATTTATCCACACAATCTTTATCGATACTTCAAAGCTTGAGTTAAGGGAATGTATTGCAAAGAATCACCAACTAGGTAGAAGATGTTTGGGGGCTCATCACAAATACAAATGGTCCAATAAACCACCTCAGCTTTGCACCTAACACATAATAAACAGTGCATATTATGCATTGTAGCATAATGTAGATGTATAGCTGTATTTCCATTATTGATTGTTATGTCCTTTTTGGCAATGTTATGATTGCCTTGTAAGTGTTACAAATTTATTTCCTGGAAGTCCAAAAGAAAATAGTTGTTGTGATTCATTTTATGTAAGAAGAAAATATCCTCCATAAAATCCAATCTCATGAATATTTGATTTTCATTTTGATAGTTAATTTCCTGATACAATAGAAAGCGTTCTGCTTCCTAGTCCCCAAAACATGGGAGCACTTAACAAACATTCTCTAATTCACTAAAACATCCTATTTTTCTATTGCTAAACAAAATAGTTAAAATACATTTGTCTCATCAATATGGTTAGCAACAGGTGTTATGCAAAAAAAGGGCATCAGAGGCTGCTGAGCAGAACAGAATTATGTGATCTGTATTCTGTAAATATTTTGATTTTAGATATTGGACTTTAAGGAATTCCAGTCTGAAAAGCATTGTCTATATTGTTGGAGCCTGGAGACAGGATTATCTAATTTTATTTTCTTTATTTTAGACATAACTTTGGGAATCAAGCTCCAGCAGGGTAGGTTTAGACTAAACATTAGGAAAGAATTCTTCACGGAAAGAGTGGTTGGGCATTGGAATGGGCTGCCCAGGGAGGTGGTTGAGTCACCATCCCTGGATGCATTTAAGAGACGATTAGATGCGGTGCTGAGGGATATGGTGTAGGGGAGGACTTTGTAGAGTAGGGTAGATGATTGGACTCGATGATCCCAAGGATCTCTTCCAACCTAGATGATTCTATGATTCTATGATTCTATGAATAATGCAGAGCCAAATACTTATGTTCATACAAGGGGCCATTTCATCCATAACATACATTTGTAGACATGAAAGAGGAAGTGCTAACAATCTCATTTTTTAATACAAATGGCTTCAAAGATGATGTGACCTTGCATAGAATGTTTAGCTTCTATCTGAAGTGTGTGTGCTGTGTATTTTGTGTGCCAGAGATGTCATATGATGATGAATTCTCTTTTGTATAGAACTTAGATATCAGCTTCAGTGATAGGTTTAAAAGTGTTCAGAGCCAGGAGTTTCTAGCATTTGTGTAGTTTTACTTTTTCTAGCACAGGCAATCTCTCGCTGTTCAGCAGAGAAATGAGTAGGGAAAGAGCTATTCCTGACCAAATGTAGTCACAGGCAATACTGTGGTATTAGTGCTCAACACGCTTATTAGTTGAAGAACATACTCGAGGGCAGCATAAATTGTCTTTGCTGAAGGACACTAGAAACAAGTAAATGACTTCAGTCTTTTTTGCTTTGGCATTCTGTCATCTGAAAGCTTTTGAGTAGTTATTGCTATACTTGCTAATTGCAAAATTTGAATCAGTGTGTTGAAAAGAGGGCTGGGGGAAATGGGAGAGGGGCAAGAAGTCTTTATTTTTCTCTGAATCTCCTGTTTTGCAGTTTCTGTTGAGAGCACTTCTTTGATGGTCTCTGAGGCTGTTGATATCCCAGACCGTAGCTACTCCTCTGAAGATCTTTGTTCACTGGAAGTTCAAGGATCTTTCCATTCTGCAGATCTTTCTCCCTACTCTACAACCCCCAAAGGGGCTACGGAGCAGAGCTGCAGCACTCTGGATTCCAGTGCCCGCTGCAGGTTCCACAGAGCTCGCTCAGAGGGTTTTCCTCATGAGGCCGACAGTTCCCACAGCCGAGCCTCTACAGACAGGTCTCAAGGACAAGAAAAGAACTGTGCCCATAGCAGGTCCTTGGACTGTTCCTCAGAGAATTTCAGCCTCTCCGAAAGAGAACTGCAGCATTCTGCTCAAGAGAGCAATGCCACACCGCCTTTGAAGCAAAAGAGAACCTGCTGTGTGGACTTTAGCCAGCCTCCTGTCCCTTTCCAGACCTCTCCCTCGTTTGGGCCCACAAATACTTCATCATATGTGAGCGTCCACGAGAGGGCTGTCCAGCAGCATCACATTACAAAATACCGAATTTCAAATATAGTCCGATCAACTAGTGACCCTGTATCATGTTCGTCTTACACAGAAGGTAGGTGTAGTACCATGAGGCTGATGGAGCTTGGAACAAATGAGTGGTATGTGATTTACGCAGCAACTGGTGCTGCTGGAAACTATACAAAACATTCCAATGAGGGTTGACATATGTGTGAAGGCTTTAGTTCCATGTCCATTTTCTGGATTTGAAATTTTTTAAGAAGAATGGAAATGGGAAAAGTGACAGAGTAAAATTCTAAATTGTACCAGCCTTTCTGCACTGTTCAGAAAACCGCCTCATGAGTAGATGCTTCCACCTCTCTCTTTCTATTATATTGAGAACTATGAAGTTGAATAGTAGCTGGAATCAATTTAGGAAGTGATTAGCTGAGCTGGCAGGCTTGTAATACAGCAGGTTCTGTTTCCTGGAGCTGACACTGACATTGACTGTGTTGGTGCATGTCAGAGGCAGGCAGAGTGTGACTGTGTAGTGGCAGGTTGGAGCGTACGGTGAAAAGTTTTAAAGGACAAAAAAATGAAAGATGAGGCACATGATAAGCTTTTGGCTGTCGTGGATAAGCATCTTCTGCTGTGAATCTCCTTTTAGACAAGTAGGGAAGAAGAGAGGAGACATTGTTAGCTGAACAGTGTATCTTCATAAAAATCTGCTTGTTAGTAGAAAATAAATGTTTGATTTAGAGAATGGCTTGATCAAATAATAGGAGGAATGTAGAACTGTGTGAACCATTTGAAAAGTGCAGGTTTTACAAAAGACTGTAAGCTGTTTAGAGAGATTCAAAGGGGTAACTTGAAGTGGTTTGAAAGTAAAGATTTAAAAGCTTTGTAAGATTTTGCTGTTACACGTGTGTTTGCTGGGCTTTCTAAGGGATTTAAGGAAGAATCCTGTGACTAGCTCAAAACAAAAGAAGACAAAATGCTGAAATAACTGGTTTCATTTAGGAAGATGATGTGTTGGTTCTATGCGCTTTTTACATCATTGTTCTGTTTCTATGAATTTCAGAGACCTTGTACTTAGCTCAATAATTGATCATCTTTTACCTTTAGAAATCTAGCCTCAGCATCCTGTCCAGGAGAAGTGAATCTTTAGAAGTCTTCATTTATTTTATGAAATTTACTCTGCTAGGATATACGTGCTGTGAAGCTACTGTGCAGACAGTAAGTGGGAATTTCTGAATCCTTTCATCTGTGCTAAAGAAGAACAGCTATTTCTCTTCTGGATCATGCTCTGCAAGTTTTCCTTGTTGTGCCCCATATGGTCTTGGAGTAGTGTCTGAGAGAGAGATTACTGTGGGCAGCCATATCCACGTGTTGGAGCTGAGTGCTGGGACACCTGGTAGAACAGATGCTCTGCCTTCATTTTTAACGTGACCTAAATACAGCCATCATCTTTTCTGGAGAAGTAGCAAGATGGGAATTATTTTGACTGATTTCCAAGTTCTTAGCCCTACATGAGTTGAGGGAGGTTGAACATTACTGAGATGTAACTGGGCTTAGCAAAGATTGTAAAAAGGGAGGAGGGATGGTTCTAGAGATACTGATATTAACAAAGCAGAGGGTGAGCAAGAGCAGAAGTAACTCAGAGGGAATGTGTTTGTGCTGGCCTAGTTTGCCCTTCTTTTGCTGCTACAGAGACTACTTAAAATGAAATCTTCGAGAGAAGCACTTGAGTCTAGACGTGTGTATTTCTTTTGTTTATGTGTTTGGCAAACTACAGTTTGCAAAATTTTACTCTGTGAAGCTTTTCACAACTTCACATCACTTCCCCTTTCTCTACTTCTTGTTGAAAGTTACTTGGAAATCATGCATAGGTTAGAAACAGCACAATTCTAATAACATGTACCAGCTGTTTGTAGCACCCCCCAAGCTTATTTTTCCTAAACTGTTTCCTAAACACAGCTGAAGTTCTTTATACTCTTTATAACTTTAAAAAGGCATTTGATCTAGATTTTTCATGACTGGCTATTTGTATTCACTGCAGAATTTAAAAAAAAAAATCCACAGAGTTGAATGATAGGGAAAGATAAAGGGAAGAGACTGAGCTCCACCAGCTTTACAGAAGGGAAACTATTTTGGGTTTTTTTTTCACTTATTTTTTTTTTAAATCATCCTGGAGTAGAGAACTGGTCAAATAGACTGACCATATGAGAGATAGAACTGTAACTATATATCGTTAATACTAATAACTCTTGTAAGAGACACACTGTGGATTTGAGAGAACTGAGGGGTGGGGGCAGTTCAGGCATGTTCCCAAGTGGAAAAATACAGTGGCCAGATTGGTAAGGGGGGGGTTGGTTATGTCTAAGGACCCAGTCTTTCTACTTTAAGAAAAATTATTAATTTATCTTTCGATTAACCTTCCTATACAAGTCAATGAAGAGATTTAGAAGCGCAACCTTCAAATTTACTGCATACATTTTTGTAGGATGGATCTTGAATGTTACTGCAATTGCACTGCACGTGGTTTTGAACATGCATTATTTGACACAGGGATGTTGCACGTGTGCAAC
The DNA here is from genome assembly GCA_033628505.1 of Tringa tobata. Classification (NCBI taxonomy): domain Eukaryota; kingdom Metazoa; phylum Chordata; class Aves; order Charadriiformes; family Scolopacidae; genus Tringa; species Tringa tobata. Next base: position 1,735,834 of record JAHREE010000136.1, read on the forward strand.
AACGTAGTGACTCAACAGCAATGAGATCTAATACATTAGTAATCTGGGAATTTTAACACTGGCATAACACTCTGGGCTTTTAGATCAATAAAACACAATTCCTGTGCTTCAAGCACATCTTGATATGATGGAGTCTTTATGGCACGTATAGTCAATAATTCTCCCAATAATCCTTTAATGCTGAATGAAAGTGAGCTTTTTTATTTCTTTTTAAATATCTGTCATACCAGGTAGAGAAATTAATAGATGAAAATTTAGTTTAATAGGTGCCTTTATAGTCACTGTGTAGCCCCTGGACAATGTAAGTATGGTGGGTTCCCATGTAATCTCTGACAGAAATAGTTCCCTCTTACAAAAAATTGCTCATGTATGAGTAGTTCGCACATTTTTCTGTTTATCGTAGCAAAGGAGGGGAAAATCAACTTCTAGCACTGATGTTTGTAACAATAAATTTAATTTATAATCAAATATGATAGACTATGTGGCTGTATCAGTTAAGTGCCTGAGTGATTATTGTAGTGTCTGTGTTCCAGGTAATTCAGGATAATGTCTAGTGGTGTAGTTCTGACTGAGCCGTGAGTACATTAAGCAGTTTAATAATGGTGGGAAGACAGAACCTCTGAAGTGTCTCCTCTTAATAAACATGTCATGATTCATGTGTTGCAGTACTTCAGCGTAATAAAGCAAATTAAAGACAGAATAGAAGCTGTCTCTCTTAACTTCCTACAGATTTTCTATGTTTGTAGCATCTTACATTTGTTTTTCTTCATTTAATTATTCACTCTACCAGAGAGGATTATACCAGCTTTTCATTATAAACTTTCCCTGAAGTTACAGAAGAAAATCTCTTCTAATCTGCCTAGAAGTTCAAAACAGTTTTCAGTCTTGGAAACAGATGTAAACAGCCTTAGCATAAATGTGAGGGTTTATTCCATCTTGACTGTCACAGGCCTGAAATCAAAAAGACTGCAGTGGTAATTACTGTATGGTGTGATATCATCATTGAACCTTGTGCTGGCATCCCAGAAACTAATCATTAGAAGGCAACTATGTCCAGAGCTGTTTCTAGATGCTCTGTAACCACTTCTTATTAATTGGATTATCAGTCACCATAGTGGGCACCTACCTGTTAATTTAATCAGCAGTGGATAGCATTTGCCCTGCAAAGAATGAGAATCTATTAAAAAGGGAGGTAGAAATACTAAATATTTAATATTGCTGGTTTTGTAGAAATCTTTCTTGGTTTTCCCATATTCTAAGATAAACTGTCTGCCAAGGAAATACAGAGAAGTCTAAGGTCTGCCTCAGTCAGGGAGCCTTCCCGAGCTTCAGTGCTTAGGCCTGATATATTTAGGATTTGATACCTGTGTAACAGAGAGGAAACTATCCAGCAGGAACTATATCTTTCTATTTGTATTTATTTAACAGCTGATAGGGTATTTCTGGATATAGTACCTTCTCTTTATGAATGGACATCTTGAAAGTAGTATTTCTTCTGAGAAGTTTCATTCTGTGAAAGATAATAAAAGATCCCACTGTATTTTCCCTTGCTTTGGGCAGAGGATAGGCAGGGGCTGACTGTGTTGTTTCTGTCTCTCTCTCTTTGGTTAAAGGTGATAATTGTGCCTGGACTCCTGTATGTAGCCAGCATCGAGATGCAGGATTATCTCCAGCTGCATTAGAAACAGGTGAGAATCAGTTTTCTAAAGCCATATCATAAGGGGTTTCTTCTTTTGTTTTAAAAATAATTAAAAGTTTCTGATAGAGAAAGAAGCTCTAGAAAATTTGAGGCAGAAAAATTACTTATTAACAGCATACATATATGATGTACAATGCTGATGGAACCAGCTTCTGAGTGAAAATAAATGCTGCGAATGAAGTCCTCTGTTTTAGGTCAGCATTTTTTCTTTCTCTGTATTTCTTACTAATCTCTCTTATATTATTCACTGATTGTTAATTTCAAGGCCTAGAAATAAAGGGAATTTTATCCTTAAAGCTGGGGGAGGGGATGGGGCTGGGCCTAAAATATTCCAATTCCATATGTATCACTGAGTAGCTGGTGTTTCCTCTTATCATTAATGTCAACTGAAGTCCCTGAAAGTAGAGGTAACAAAAATGTGTGTGATTTATGAGGTACTTTAATTATCCACCTACTCATCCTAAATGCAGCCCTTCTTAGTCACGGGAAAGAGTCTTACTCTTGACCCCTGGTTAAATACCATTCTGCAGTGTTTCCTTGATTGTGTGTTTTTGTTACTCTTCAGAAAAAACCAGACATTTTATGACAAAGTAAAAATATTTGTGACAATATTTGTTTTGCCTTTTTTTTTCCTTTCTCTTTTTTTTCCTTCCTTTTTTTTAACTTATTACTTTAAAGATATTCTTCCCCCCCTTTTTTAGTTCCTGTTTCTGGTTCTCATATGGCTGCCTCTGCTTGTCAGCATTCCTTGAGCAGTTTCCTACCAGCTGGAAGACAGAGGGATACAAGGAAAATTGATCTGCACCTAAAGCCAAAGGCTTGGCACACAGTCTCAAAAGAACGACCACACTCTTTAGTGGACCTTAAAGCCTATAAAGACACAAAAATTTTAGTGGCAAAATTTTTGGAACATTCAAACTGTAATCTTCCTCCAGAAGTACGTCATGTAGTGAACAGCATACGATCAGTAATAAAATCTGATGAGAGACACATGGAAGAAGCCATCTTCAGTGCCAATATTATAGACCAGGTAGGCCATTTAAGTTCTAAAGATTTGTTCAACTGTGATAGACACATACCTTGTTTTAAATGTTTTTACAGTTTTAAATACTTCAGACAATTCCTACAGAAGTTGTTTTATAGTAACATGGCTTTAGTAAGAAATAATTAATATTTATTGGGTAGCAAAGCATTTTACATTGAAGCACTCATAAATGCATTTAAAATTCTTCAGCTGGACCCAGCAATGTGCTAGGAGATCCTCAGGGAACTGATACTTACACATTGATAATCGACCTCTCTTATTTCCGATCGTTTTTGCACCTGTGACTGTTCCATACATGAATTTGTGTTTATATACACAAAACTGACTTGGATCTGTTATTTCTTCAGGCAGAAGTATGTGTACAGCATAAGCAACAAGCTGAAAAGGATGGGTAGATAAATGAGCAGGGCCACAATCTATCAAAACAGAGCAGTGCAGTTACCCTTACTCCTGGCTAGAAGAATGATAATGACCCTGGCTGTTTTTAAGAAAAAGAATTGAGAAATTGTGCTTTTCCAAATGAAGGAATAATGCATCTTCTCACTTTGAGTGAGAATAAACAGACACAAGGCTTGTAGGGAATCTTGTAAAACAAGGGAATTAGTAGTGGCAGGAACTTTTATTGGCTAATAAATCTTTTTTGCAGGAAGAAAGGTGGTGAATCACCTCTTGCTAGTACTGTTACCAGGGTGGTCGCTGTAGAAATTAAGTTCCTTTTACGTTGCCAGATCTGAAAAGCAGAATGCTGTTTGCACTAACTGGCCACGCTCTGGGTGCCTGTCAGGTTTCACGGAGCAGGAGAGACGGTTAAGGATCACGTGTGGGGTCTGTTCCCTGCTTCTGAGATACTGTCACTCCTGTGGGTTAGCTGAGCCCTAAATGAGGGAAACTGGCCAAGTATTAAAATAGGATTTAATAACACTTAAACAGTGAGATGGTGTGATGGTAGCAGGAAACATACAGCATTTATTAAAACTTCCTGCAGGGTTGGTTTTGCTAACTCTGAAGTGAAAGAGAGAAGCAGCAGCCTATCAGTTACCTCTGTAGTTATATGGGTAGTACTGTCATGACATACTAAACACAGTGTCAGTATGGAATTAAATCTTAACATTTTTTATTGCTTTACAAAGTTTATAGGTCATTAAATCCTCAAAGTTAGAAAGCTGAAAAAAATTTTCTTTAAATGAAAAATAATAGTTTCTCACAAAAAAAAAAGGTATAAAAAATATGAGTGTTTATGTAGATCATAAAACCAGAAACCAATGACCTAGTATTTCTCCTGTGTGGTTCTCTTAGATCAGAGGAGACATACAGTTTTCCACATGAACGAAAGAATTTTAGTATGTTTTTTTTAAACAAAAATTATTATTAATTAGTGAAAGTTCAGAGCATCCCAGCAATCTACTTAAGAAGTCACAGAATTTTTTGTAAAATTGTTGTATAATTAAGATTTGTAAAGTAGCTTGACAGTTCTATTACCACCAAATGTTTGTTCACCAGGCTTGCAAGGTTTTAGTTCTCTTCCACCCTCAGCAAAGCTAGCCATAGAATCATAGAATTGCCTAGGTTGAAGGGACCTTTCAGATCATTGAGTCCAACCATCAACCTAACACTAACAAAAACCATCACTGAACCAGGGCTCTAAACACCACATCTACTCATCTTTTAAATACCTCCAGGGTATTTCTCCTAAAAGAAACAGATGAGTTTAATTTGCTCCAAACCTGTACTTGTCAATTATAAAGCAGAGCTGCTGCTGCCTTTTCCACAGGTTTCCTTTTCGTTCCTCTAGAGAGAACCAAATACTTGCTTGTGCCTCTGTGGGCTCAGCCTCTGTGGCCTCCGAGGGGAGGCCTGACCCCTCTCAGGCCTGGCTCTGCCTTCGGCCGGGGGGCAGGAGGAGCAGGGGGGTCTCTGGATGGCTGCAGGAACACACGGCTCCTCTCAGAGAGATCCTTCACTAGATAACCTACATGAAATGATGCTCAGGGACTGAACCTTCTAAATGAAAACATTTCTTACCCTCTTCTTCCTTCTCCATTCCCGCCCTTTTAAACAGGTAATTACAAGTTCCCAGCAGAATGTGAATACCTCTAGAAAGCGACTTCAAGAAGATCTTCATCTTCAGAGCTGTGGTGCTCTGAGCTCTCCCGTTGCCTTCTTACGTAGGTCCCACATCACTCGCAGCTTAGAACGGGACAGGCCTCACAGTTTAATTGGAGTTTGCCGGGAGACCATCCTTTGATAATATTCGCAGGTATGTGATTCCAGCAAAGAGATTTAAGGAAGAAACCAGGACTGGGAGAAATACAAGTAGTGGATGATTTAATAAGGAAAAAGTGTCTTCCTTTGGAATTCCACTTTTTTCCAACAGCAGGAGGAGAACACCTGTTTTTCTGAATGTAAATTTAAGCCCTGATTTTTTCAAAACTTTAACTGATTTATTAGTAAAGTCATAACAAATGTTTACCCAACCAGAAATGCATTTATTTCACTGTACTTACAGAAATGCTACTGATGCTGCCTAGCATTTCTTGAAAACTGTTGCAAAACTGGCAGAGACCGGCTGTACAACTTTAAAGTTGTATTTATTTAATGTACCTCAAAGTGTTTTAACTATGATCAGTGTTTTAATAAAAAGTATTTCTGGACTTCGCTTTTTCAACACCTGATTTGGATAGAAATGTAAAGATGATTCATACGCACATATAGCACATACAGTGCTGTTTCTAATCCATTTCTCCAGTGTCTTTCCTGCCAGGCTTAACTGAGCTGCCCTATTCAAACTGCTCCCCCAGTATCTTGCCCTTTTAAATTCTAGTGAGGTTTATGTATGATTCTGAATGCTCATGAGTCAATGGAGTAGCATATGCTATTGAAAACTGACATTTAAGTACTCTGGGAATTGTGACCAAAAGATGCATTAGGGAAGAAGTCTTTGAAATTCTACATTTCCAAAAAGCATATTTCACAAACTTTTTACGAAGGCCAACTGATAGGAATTTAGATGCATTTTTATCTAGCAGAGCCTTGAACATTTTTTCAAAAAGAATTGCTATTCCAATTAGCAGTTTTGACAATTGTATTATAAAACATGTCCTTGTGGTTCATGCTGCGTTTATGATTTATTTAACATTTATCTTAGAAATAAAAAATAAAAAGTATCATTGATACTGATTTGATTACCAGCATAAACACAGGTCTGCCAGCAACATCTTCCAGTGCAAGCTTCATCCTGGCTCTCTGAGGAAATTGGAAAGGCCTTAAACAAAAGGTTCTCATAAAGAACCTACCACAGGTTGACGTTTCAGTTTTAATTTTTTTGCAGCAGTGCTTGTCAGTAGCGTTAGTTTCCATTTGAGGTTTAATCATATAGTGGTTTCATTTGTGTCACTCTGAGCTGGGCAGATATCCTGTGAAAAGGTCACAAAGGAACGTAGCTGAAGATGGGTAGTTTAAGTTTTACAGAATCATCCATTTTAATGTATTTTAATTATCGCATGCTTCTGTATTGATGTGAAGTTACAGTGACATCCAGTGGCAACAAGGTATGCTAATTGAAAGCATCTACTCTCAAGATAATAATGATACACAAATTCCTAATTCAAGAGCTTAATTCCTTTTAAAAAAATAATCTGTGACCTTTGCAACTGCACTTAGATGAAGAATTAAAGGATATTCTACTTGCATTTTTTTTTTATTACGTAAACTTACACAACAAACAAAATAAGCAAGCTTCCTTTATTATTTCAGATTTATTAGTGATGGTAGATTAATTCTTTCCTAAGGTCAGTTGCATGCAACACACTACTCCTTGAAGTACAGTCATCTAAAGCTCTTTAGTTACTGCATGGTAAGGCTTCTTAAGTCACAGTGTATTTTCTTCAAGGCCTTGGCCAAAAAAAAATCTAGACGAAAAGTTACACCAATTAACATTTATCTCATAAGGAATACAACTTTACTACTAGGTGTTTTTTTTAATCTATACACATTCTAATACTGCTGATGGTGCTAGGTTATTTGTCAAAACAATTTACATTCAGAACACATTGCCTTAGGGATAAGAATGCTTTATAAAAGACAGAAACAGGTAAGCATGGCTTTCCCATTTTGAGCCAATATAAACAAAAAGGTAATATGCAAAAATTAAAGAAAAAAACCCCAGCCCAACACATACATTACACAACCTGTGCAATAAGTTATCCATGAAATAACTCTGTTAAATCATAAAAATCACAAGCATTAAAAATAAATATGTATCTAAATAAATATTTTGATTTTAATCTTGTGGCAATTATTCTTTATTTAGCATATGAAACACTTGTTACATGTTTATGTTCACACCTTGCCAAACAGGTTACACTTGTCATAACAATACCAAGTACTACAGTGGTTTTCTTTACATTAGAATCTAAAAGTTTTAACTGCACACATTCCTTTCCACTGAAATACCATCTATTCAGCACCGGTTTTAAAATTATGCAAAGCCACCAATATTGGATCACTTTATGGGGACTGGGATTTTTTTTAACTTGAGGCAGCCATAACTTGCTCTAATTGCTTCTCTTTGCTATTTCCTGCAGTCTCATTCATCAAATATTCACATTCACCATGTTATCAAACAAGACAGACATACATACATCACTCCACACAAAGGTTACAAATAAATATGTTTTAAGTTTTATGAGAAAAGAGTTTAGAAGATGTTGCAAAATACTTAAATGTTTTAGAAAGATTTTTGTCAGTGATTATTGTCCTTGACCATCCTTCTCATCACTTTTTGGCAAAGAAATAAAAAGGAAGGAGAGACACCTGTCTGTTCCTTGTTTTGGAGTCCTCAGGTCAGCTTCATTCATACAAAATACAAAATTCTCTTCAGCTATGAGGGCTTCGGCTGTGATGGAATCGTTTAGTTATTTTCCTGCAAGAGTCGCATGCTAGATGTACAGGGGTGTCTCTTGCCCAGTTAGAAGCCTGAACATGGCAGCTGGCATAGTCTTCATGTGAATCTGTCAATTGATTTACACAGAAATTAACAGAATTGTTACTAGTTTAACACAATCCATAAGGCCCAATCTGTCTCCCCCTGTGGTGTCAGTGGATTTGTCCTGCTTTCTATAGATGTGAATGTTACCAAAGTCTCTAGTTCAAAGTTCTCTGGTTCTAATAAGCTGCTTTGCTGTCTTTGCTTTTTTGTGTGGCTTTAAAATGACAACGTCAGGATGCAACATCACAGAGTTTAACAGGACATGTAAACGCTTTCTTTTGTGATGCCCTGCTCCAGTTACAGCCCTTAAAAAAGAAGACACAAACCTCTCTGAAAATTCACTCTGCTGTTGGTATTAACTGAACTTGGATTTTAATTCTATCTCCTTCCCTATGGGAGTGTCGTTTCATAATTATTTTCTCCTAGTGGGAATTTGATCCTCTGAACACAAAACTTGGACTTTATCACCTGATGTTTAGATGGAACAGGTGTACTTAAGTTCCTTCTACAAGGAGTGGTGTGGGAGGGATTTTACAGACTGACAGGATTAAAGGCATCAGGTAATGAGAATTGTATCAGAACTGCAGGAACAGCTCTAAGTCTCTATCAGACAATGCAAGAGGAAGGAAGGTAAAATTTACAAACTGGTAACGCAGACCCTCACCAGCCATACGCTGCCGGATAGCTTGGTCTCTTCATGCTGTCTTCATGTCTTTAGTGAGATGTTAGGCAGCAAATATCTATCATGAAGGTGTGGAGGTTCTAATGAAATCTACAGCTTTGTTCCTGCCAACATGCATATACCCTGTATTACTTTTTAAGTACCATTTTCCATAGGAAAACAAGTTATCTTTGATTTTTGGCAAAGGAACTAGTGGAAGACCTGGGCAGGGTTGTGTATGATACTATCACTAAATTCAGTAGGGATTTTGATAAACTGGAGGATCTTGTTAAGTCATTGCTGCTTTCTCTGAAAGTACTGGAGAGAGATGTCTTAACTGATTCCAAAGGTAAGTTGGAAGTTTTCCTTGGAAATGAAATTATTAAAATAAATACCGATTGGAATCTCTCCACTCTTTGAATGTTATTTTATTTTTATGGCAGATGCTATAGTGATAAGCCAAGAGACATTTTCATAGCTAACATGCTTATGCAATTTCTTCCCTTAATTCATTGGTTTAATTCAAACAGTAGGTTGAAAGTTCAGAATCCTGAAAAGTGGAAATCAGGAGTGGAAAAATGCAGTGAATGTGCATATAATTGTTCAAAAAAATGTTCTGTTAATTGTTTGTTCCTAGTGCTCAATTCCAATTCACTGAGGTGGTGGTTTTGGTGTGTTTTAATGTTAACACACTCTTTTCAACTGAAACATATATTCTTTCAAGATTTTTAATTCCTTGATAAAGTATTGCTTTCTTACCTCTCCCACTGAATTAGACAATGCTTGGACGATCTTCTCATGAGCAGTAGCAACAACGCTTTGTCCGTTGATCTCAATAATACGATGTCCTACTCTTACCCCTCCTCTCTCAGCTATTCCACCTCGCATCAAGCTGCAAATCTGCCAAGAAAAAGCAAAGTTTACTAAAGCTTAGAAATCTCATAAGGTAGCCATTAGTAGGATTTAATACATAATAATAATGTGGTGACACCATAAGGATTCCAGAAGGTACTTGTGAAAAGTATTAAGCAATACTGTGAGTTTTTAAATGTTGGCTTGTGGTTTGGGTTTTTTTTTCTAAATTTCTACAAATTACAATTTTTATTTTCATTTTCATTCTCATGGCCTGGGAACATATACTTAACGCAGTGATGGAGGTAGCAGTCATGCAAAAGAGTGGAGTTAGAAGGAAGAGAGAATTTTATGTACTGTTGGAATAGGAGAAGAAAGTGATTTTTATATATTTCTGACTTTGCCACCTGGGCTCTTTCTGCAAACTACCACATTATTCTTTCTGAATAATGGAAAATATAAGAAGTGCTGAAGTAAATACTAATCTCCAACAGCAACTTTTTCACATAATGGAAAAAAACTGACATAAAGGTTAATCCTTAGCCCTGCATAAATGCTAATTTAGACTGAAGGAAAGAATGATGCCAAACAGACATTCTATACTGAAAGCTGGCAATCTGTCAAAAGGGTCACAAAGATATAAGGAAGATATAAGGAAAGATCTAAAAGATATCAGGAAGAAATTCTTTACTGTGAGGGTGGTGAGACCCAGAGCGGCTGTGGATGCCCCATCCCTGGAGATGTTCAAGGCCAGGCTGGATGGGGCTTTGAGCAACCTGGTCTGGTGGGAGGTGTGCCTGCCCATGGCAGGGGGTTGGAACTGGATGATCTTTAAAGGGCTCTTCCGCCCAAACTCTTCTATGAAATGTGCAAATTCTGTTTCTTTTTACAGGCTGTTCTCAGCGCAGTGAAGTATTGACAACTTGTTTCCCGTGCCTCTGCAGGCTGGAAAAGGGCACTCTGCTCTCCGGAGCCACTGCTTGTCTCTGTGTTTTCCAGTGCTGCTGGCCATAGGGAGTTTAGGATGACGAAGGCAAGTCAGGCCCCTGCTTCAGCTGGCACCTGCAGGTACCAATAGTTACATACACCAGGCGTAGTTCCAGCAGACGCTGCTACTTAAAATGCAACCTGCTGTACAGGCAGGAAAAAAATCTCAATCCAGTATGGGGAAATTAAAAGTATGTTTCCTCCTCAGCTGTAACCCCTGTGCTGCAACAGGGCCCTCCCTCTTGAGGCCCTCCCAGACCAGTCAGCTGAATACTAGACAGAAATTGTTGGGAAGTTATTTCAGAAGACAGCTCGTGCAGCACATAAGGCAGGTAATGTATAGCTTGAATCTCTGAAACTGAGCAGAGCTTAGCAGTGCTGAGATTTACCTTTGCTTGGAGGAAAAGAAATGAGTGCTAGAGCATGCAGTGGCTGTTTCTGCAGTTACTGCCAATGGTTAGAATCATATGCCAAGAATTATTATTTGCTGAGATCTGGTAATTTGCTGAGAGCAAAATACAAGTATGATACGATGTGGCTTGTGTCCCAGTGAGTTTGTAAGCGAATTCAGAAACACAGTATGTGGGGAGATGGCCAAACTGGAACATATTGAAGGTGAAACATTGTCTGTGGCTGACCAGAACCTTTTCTGTATGACACTAGCCGTTTCTTTTAAATTCCTCTTCCCAAATAACAATGCTAAAAATGAACGCGAAAAAAATTAAATCTCCTCTTATTCAAAGTTCAAGTTGCCTTATACGGGGAGCAAAAACATACAGTTTGGTTTTGTTCATAAAAGGCTCTTCTCAGCCTTCTGAAGAAAAGCCAACTTTCTCTTGTGGTGAGACTTATCTTCCACCACGCTATCATTAGTGGCTTTACCTACTGTGGTTCATAAACTGTTTCTGATGGACTTTTATGGATAGAGGCACCATCAGGACCCTTCACAGAATTGCATCTTAAATTTCAGTCACGTACAGTATATTGTTTAGCAGGTAGTCTACCTTCTAATCTTATAGCTGACAAGATAAGCTGTACTACATAGATCTTCTCTTTTATAGAAAGCTTCTCAGTTCATCTCACTGTTACAATAACAGTTTGCTCCTTGCTGTTGGGGATTGTATGCAGTAATCTGAAAGGACAAAAAGCAGAATGTGCCAAAAGAAACCCTATAAATATATTTTTCACAGTATAAAAGAAAATACAGAGACAGTACAGCCAGCTGAAATAAAAGCTTTCAGAGCAAATGGAAATGTGACCTCTCACCCCACTGGCATAAAGGAAAAGATAATGGCTTGCATATCTCTCCAGAGCACCTTTCACTGTGTGGCTCTCAGAGCACTTTTAATATCATCAGTGAATTTCTTCTTTCTAAAAGCCTCAGACATAGGAAGTGGTCTCTTATCTTCATTCAAGAATGCGATCCTTCTCCAGGGAAGGGAGTCAGCTTCCTTTTTGTGCACATTAACTATTTTAATGAGGTAGACAGAGAAACAGACACTGAGCCCAAGTGGCTCGGCCTGGCCTCACAGATCCTGTTAAACGAGAGAGAGCGTGCACATGTAAAGGAATATGCTGTATGTAAAGCACGCATTCACCTGCCCCTGTATTTGCCACTGGCTGACTCAAAGCAGCCTCAGGACTTTTGACTCCAGCCAGTGCAGCTCTGGCAGATTAGGCTGCCAAGTTTAAGCTCAGCAGTACCTGTAAGTAAATATGATTCTATTCAACCAGGATTGTTTAGCCCTCTATACTTGTTGAACACAGTCACAGCTGTAATATTAGTACATAAAGAATGATGGATCTGGAACTTATTGTAAGCAAGAGCCTATAGTCTATTTAAACTGAAGGAAACAGAAGAGAAAAAAAAAAAAAAAGAAGAAAGGTGTAAACCCTACTGGTTCAATCCATTCAGCTGTTATAAATTCTGCAATATCTTAGACAAGCTGCCACGCATCAGATGTGAAACTTCAGCAGCTTCAAAACATTACGGATAGAACAGTGCAAGGCAAAGTAACTGTCCACTCTGTGTAAATGCCTTAAATATAACCTATCAAAGCAGGTTTCTCCTCATTTCACCCCTACGTTACTCTATTTAAACCCCGTATATTTTTTGCCCCAGACAGTTTGAATAAATATAAACAAAGGCAAAGAAGAAAGAATAAACTGTTTGTTCTGTTAAGTTTTACCTATTTTTACTGTATTTTTAGATATAGTTGTGCTAGGCTAGGAATAGGCTAGATAGACTTCTCAGAGAAAGTCTCTGAGCTCTGAAATCTAGATGGAGAAGTGGTGCATTGTCAGCAGTAGCAAAACAACTGGCAATACACAGATTTTTTCATAATCTAAGAAACAAGATAATGATGTGATACAGGAGGACCACTTGTATTTAAATATCATTTAAAAAGATGCATAGCATAAGGATTTTCAGAAGGTGGCCGATAGGTCACCTTATGTTCACCTCATCCCACAGGATTCATACTTGTGTCATATATATGCACAATATTTCTTTTTTTCTTAATGTTTTATAGTTCAAATTTTAGACTCCTTTTATATATATGCAATTAAACTACATCAGTAGCTTTCAAGAGCCATGAAGAATATTTGCATTATTAGTGCAAGAGGAATTTTGCAAAATTAACACTGATTTATGCTGCTGGGCTGTTCTCTTACTAAAACTTCCAAAAGCTGGTGCTACTCATGTTGCATAAAGCACAACTTAAGGCTTTGCATTAATTAAACTATACAGAATACACCAAGAAAACAGTCACCTGCAGCAGCCCCGTCTCTGCATCTTCCTGATAGCCTGTGCAAGCAGAACCCAGCTCAGCTACTACTTTTGTACGCCCAGGTTGTTTATGGGCTGTTCGCTAAGGCAATAGCTGTGTGTCCCGCAGGGATGAGACAGGCAGGGTGAAAAGGATCCACCACACAACTGCTCTCAGAAGAGGCCCAGCAGTAAGGACCAGCTGCACGCCTAATGAGGTAATGGCATAGCAGCAGGAGACGTTTAATTATACCCATTCTGGCAAGCCATTTATTTCTCCGCTGTGCTAATGCTGAGCCAACAAAGAATAAGGATACTATTTCTGAATCCTGTCATAATTTATAACAATTGCTGGCAATTACAAAACCACTTTTTAAAAGTTCAGTACCAGAGAGACATACTTTGCAGAGTCATATTTTCAAATGTTAAGTGAAGTAAGAGGGAGTTTATCTGAGGAAGGACTTACAGACCATAAGCTTGTGTATAGAGCAGCCTAACAAATGATGTTAATCTCTTTTTGTTCATTGGCTTTTAGATTCAAACACAGAACTCTTCATGAATGAAATGTATTACAAGGCTTTCTTTTTCTTTTTTTTTTTGATAGCTGACAAGGATTTTTATGCTGAATTCAGTAAACTTTCTATTGCATGTCATCTAAATGTTGCTCATTTGACTGGAATGAATGATCACCATCCATCGAGTGGTGAATATGACAAATGACCAGTAGATGGAGTGAGCACACTATGAAAGAAAACAACCAGTCTGCAGAATTTACTAAACTAAGGCTCCAATTATGTAGGAGATGATTAGCTGGGACAAGATGAATAGATTGTCTCACAGACTCTGTAACTGCCTCTGTCCGTGTGAGCACATGATGCACTGCTTCTGATCCACCCTGGCCAGATTCTTTTCCCCAGCCCTGACCCAATGCTGACAGGCCTCCTGAAAGGGTTGATAAACACACCCTAGTATTGCTCATTGTTCCTTACATGGATTTTCTTCTTTTTGTCATAGCACCAGCTGAACATACTAGCTTTACAAAAGAGAGCGATTAGGAAATAAATCAATGCCTCAGACAGTGTTACATGCTGTTCTTGGCACCCTCTGTGAGATCTTGTAATACCAGATCCCATCCTTTTTATACCAAGACTTGGGATTTGCTAACGCAGAGTGAACTACCAGCAATAACCATACCTACTTAACATACACGTCCACGTAAGTGAAAGAGGATTACGCACAGGCAAAGGAGGCCAGAAATATACCACACCCCTGATCTTTCTGTGTTTTCTCACAGATCTCTCTCTACTCCAGTGTCAGAGCATTAATCACAAACATGACAAATAGTTTAAACCTCTGCTTCCAAAGGATGTCAACCTGGGTCCAACTTCCAGCGGGACCAAGGCTTGGCACAGTGTTCTTTATACCAATCTCTGCTGTGACCACCACGTGATATGTGATCTTAGGTAGGAACACTTAAAACTTAGGTACAGTAATAACACAGGTGGCTAGCAGAGCTGGGAATCCACTAATAAGCTGTTTGCTAAAGCACAGTAGGACCAATAAACCATAGAGTTACCTGCTGCTTTTCCAAGGGTGGCAAAGAGAAATCTGGTAACTTCAATTGATGCATTTCATAGAATAGGGGACCAGAACCTACAGTCCTTTGTGATGTGGTTTTCTGTGTGAGCAGCCTGATTATTTTTTTTTCCTAGACTGAAGGAAGAGGAGATGGTGATGGTCCTGCACTACAGACAGTCCCTAATGCTAGTATCAGCCCCCAGGAAGGCCAGGTGACTTCCTGAGCTAGTTGTGTTGGGAGTTTGCTTTGGAAGGGTGTCAGAGAATGGCTTGGGAAGGAAAAGTTGCGAGAGGAGGACCCTGAGCTGCTCTGGGTAAGTGTTACCTGCCACAGTCATTCTCCTGTCTGCTTCTGTTATTACAGGGAAACTGCAGCGTGCAGAGAAGGGCTACCTGTACGATCAGTTGTAGTGAGCAGCACGTAGTTTTAACTGGAGGAGGTTGCAGTTACATTCCCTTGCCTGCTACCATTTGATTCAAATAAATTATGCACAGCGGAAGAAAAATTAAAAGTCTTAGTCTGTGCTGAAATTTAAAAAAGAAAAACAGGATCAGAGCTAAGATCAGAATGTTATAATTGTAAGAAGCTGTTTCAGCGTAACTGTTTTCCTTGTAACTCTGGCACACTAATGACAGAGTTATACATGAATTAGCTGTTCCAGATACTGCACCAAACAATCTGGACTATATATCTTGTGGCTGTATTACGTAGGAAAATCCCTTGAGAATGGCAGTACTTGTTGTCCTGGTGGTGTCCATTTGCATTGTATTACTCAGGGATGTGACTATAAGGTTTTGATTAATTAAGGGATCACAGTAAAAAAGGTGAGGTCATGTGCAATGATTTTTTCAGTACTTCAGCGTGGTTTTTGAAAGAAAAAAGAAAAAAAAAAAAACCCACACCCAAAACAATCCCTGAACACAGAAACTTACAATTCCATTCTGTACACTGAAGCCCAGCTGGTATTTTAAGTCTGGCCGTTTTATGAGGACAGTAGTAACAGGAGGACAGCTGACAATGTTCAGTTTGACTTGTGTCTGATTCTTGAGACCCTGTAAGATATTCCAAAAGTTAGTATTTCTGAAATGGATTTTAATTTACTCTTTCATTAGTGGTTTACTAACTGCAAGAGTGTAAATCAGCTTATCTAAGAAAGAATAGCTAGAGTTAATAGAAATTTGTTGTTAACTTAAGAGATACGTTTCTCTGTTTCATTTATTTCCCAAGCTATTTGGCCCAATACAAAATATCAAAACTTTGCCTTTAATTACTATAGAAACTTCAAGGATGTTTTCAAGATAAACCAAAACTGATTACTGCTTTCCCTTTACCAGCATCTGGCTAATTAATCTCCTGCTGTGGCTGCTCTTGGTAAATGTGCACAGACATTAGATTTAGTCTCAGTGATTAAAGATAATGCATTCTGAGATTCCATTGTATCTGGGGAATCTTCATAGACTCTCTTGATCTGTCCTGCAGTCTACCAGCTTCCATCCATTTCATCTGCCTGGAGTCCAAAGAAGCATAGTAGATTTTAATCCTCAGGTTTTAATTTAGAGGCTGTGAGGAAGCCTGAAACTTTGAAGATAGCTAAGTAACTTAATTTAGGCAAGTTTTTCAGACTCTTGTTACAGTCCAGTAACAAAGCTGCAGTCAAATTCTCCAGCCCAGCTGGAGTATTATCACCCTCTACTTTTTGTTAATGATAGATTACTTTTTTTTTTTTTTAAGATATGAAAAAAGTGTATCTGCTGGAAATCTCCAAGGTTGTTTGTCAGAATATTACATCTATGCTGGCTTATAATCTACAGCATACAGTTGTAAGTTTGGGGTACCTTTATGATCCCTTGGCACGTTGCAAGAGGTAGACCAACTAAACTGGTCCCATTAATGGACATAATTTGGTCTCCAATGCTTAGTTTTCCTGAACGGGCTGCAGGGCCTCCGTTCATCATGTTAGCTAGGATAACAGTGGGTAGAATCGATCCCCATCCAGATTCCACAATCACTACCCCAAGAATTTCTCCCTTCTGTTTTTCCAGCTGGAGCTGCAAATAAAAAGGAAAAAAAAAGTTTTTTGCTTTGATTCATCTAAATTTGAGCACTAGCATCTTAATTGTTCCTAAATAACACCTACAAAGTAGAAAAATAATTGTATTCTATTTGTCTGACTCCAAAAACACTGTTAAAACTGTGTAACATATCTATTTTTTTTCAGGGGTATCCTTCATTTGTTTGGTGAAAGTCATTTAGGTTCTTACAATAAGCAAAAAACTAACACAGTGGTTAACTCTATAGGAAGTGGTGGAACTGAATACCAAATGAATGAATGCCAAAGAAGCTTTTATCCTTCTTGGAACCTGGCAGCTAAGGGAGGCCGTAACATTTTGTGGCAATGCATGGAACACAGGCTTAAGTTCCGCTCCACTTCTGCCATCACTGTTTAGGTTGTCTCTTCATCTCAGCATTTGTCTGTCCTTATTTTCAGGCGAGGATCTCTTGATTACTATAGTTGTTGTTATTATTACCGTTAACGTTATTGAATATACTTGTGCCTAGCATGTTAATCTAAGATCCCTTATGTGCTGATGTAATGTAAATGTCAACTTCTCCTCAAATATGGTGATGTTAACTGGTCAGTAATCATAGCATATCTAATCTAGAGAAGAGGAGCAAGAGTTTAAGTAGAGAATATAGTCTCTAACAAAATACTATGGATTATTTTCTTTCACATTTGAAAGAAGGGGGGACAGGAACACCTATGCCCATAAGAAATCACTTACAACATGCATTACAATAAAGTGTCATCTCTCTCTCTGTATCAGTACATGGGTAAAACATTAAAAAAGCTTACACTGTGTACTGTGAATAGCACAGAGCTTATCTATGTCAGATGAAAATGTACTTTATTACTGTTTTGATCAATGGAAGCAGAAAGACCCTGAAAATGAAAAGAAGACATTCTAAACTTATAAAGCTGATTTTAGTAGCACTGTATTGATGAAGCAACACATCTTGAGATGTAAAGTCCTCTTTAAAATGCCGAAAGAGATTTCCACAAGAACTACATCCCTCTGAAAAAACGGACCAATCTGAAATGAAATTCCAGAACTAGTTTACCTCTTTGCAGTTTTCTGAATTGGAAAAGTGTATGAGATCATCATTGTACATCTCTTGGGTATTGATGATGTCACTGTATTCTTTCTGACTGAGATCCTCTGGGTTAATTCCGTTGGCTCTTAAAAACTCTTGGTAAGCCACGCTGAAAGCCTGACCAATTGACTGAGCTATCAGCTGTGCCTAGAATGTAGAACAAAACACAGCTCAGAGAAAGGACTGATAAACAATTTACCACTGAAATCATAAGAAACAAGAGAGAAATTGGCTTAATCTTAAAACAGAATCGAAACAAAGGATCCTGTAAAGCTGCTAAGTTAGTGTGGATATAAAGTCACTTCAAGGTCAGTTATATAGAAAGAATCCATTACATCCAAAATCAAATTGCAAACTCCATTAAAAATCTCTGCTGATCTCCTATCATCAGTACGTTGCAGTAGCAAGCAGCCATATGCTATGTATGTACTCATTCCAATAAACACTGGGGAGTACTGGCTTTGCACCAATATGGAATAGAGCTTACAGAAAAGACTCACAAACCCTGCTTCTGATCCCAGTGTATTTGCATGAGTGAGAAGAAAATGGATGCTCTGCTTGTACCTGCCTTCACAGACATGTATGCACTGATGATTTGGTTGCTGTGTCACCTGCTACTTCTCCACCTTGGTTTTACAGGACTGAAAAAAGGCTTCAGCAAAACCATCTGCTCTCCTATTACTGCTGTGATACCTGGCTGCAATTCCCAGCAACCCAGTAACAGCCCTGCTTACCCATTGCACATCTACAACAGCCATTCCCATTAACACCTTGGCTAGCAACATCAGGGATGCTTTCAAGAATGCAGCCAGAGCCGTGATTACAGCTTGTTAATAAGAACAACTCTTCAAAATCCCCCATGTCTTTATTAATTTCTGGAGCACTTATCTGCACATGCATTTTACAATAGTATGCAAGAAATGATGACTTCCCATTACACATAAATAGCGAGTTAATGAAACATTACAGTGACTGGTATTTGGATGTGTCAGAAATATATATATATATTAGAAAGATATCTACAGAAACCAACAATGATGATGGTAATACTAATAACATTGCTCATTCGCACACTGCAAAAGTCAACTAATTAAATAATTACTGAACTGCTGTAAAGTTTACTTTCTTGTCCCACCAGATGGCACTGGAACACAGAAAAACAGAGATAGAGATAAGCAAAAGGAATTTGTAGTCAACTTTTTCTACATTCGATTTCTTTTTTAATTTTCCTCTTCTGAGTTTACTGCAGCTCACAGGAGAATGCCACATTGAGTTCTGCATGTTTGAGGTTTTCAGGTACTGCATTCTGTCCTCAGAATATGAGTAATTCCCAGTGATCTGAGGAGTTAATTGCATCTTACAGCATAACTCTCTAAAAATATTACTATTCAAAATGATACCACTAGTCTGGAAATGCTACACACTTTCTTAGTCAGTAGGTACATGCTAAACATATTATAAATGCATAGGGTTTTCTGGGCAACACTGTAAATCTAAATCTTCTTGCAATCTACCAATCAGATACAGTGTTTTCTTCGATGCTAAAAGGTGGTTTTCTTATTTCATTCACGCTGCAGTACACAAAAGCACCAATCTGCTTGACTGGAAAATTATTTTAGAAAATCAAGGACATAATTAGCCCAGCCAGTCACAAGCCATTCCTTCATATTTCAAAACATCTTTTCAAATACTAAGAAATTTGTAGCAGTATGATCATACAGATATCATCAGGAATGTTTTTATATTGTTCCAGTATTAAAGTTCATCACCAGTCTTTATTGACTTCTTTTTTGTTCTCCAGTCCTATTGCTTTCTCTGTATTTAGTCCTTTGCTTTCGCCTCCATTCTACATCCTCAAAACCAAAGTGTCTAGCTGTCATATACTATTCTATCATTGCTTCAGCCAGTTCTCACATCGTAATTTCATCTTCCTCTCCAACTTTTTATGAGTTTATGAAAGTCTTCAGCATTATGTACAGCTTAGAGATAATGTAATTACGCTACTTGAAAAGGTCACCCCAGCAAAGCTGAGATAACTAGGTCTGAGAGCAATCCCAGTCTAGCACTCCAACCTTTAGACAATGCCATTTCTCCTTCACAGACTTAATTGCTCTCAAATAATGAAAATGATTGCTGAGCTCAAAAACCTGCAATCTGTGAGTTATGACTGTCTGAACCAAAGAAGTCAATTCTTTTTTAATTGGTATGGCAGAAATTGTATTTAAGGCTGTTGGTATGTAACGATGTTCAGAAATGGTTAGTGCTGCCTCTTAGAATACCTGTATCTCAACTGCCAAGTTAGAAAAGGACAACAAATTCTGGTTTGCTACCTTGGCATTTTTTCCATGTTTTAGGTTGAAGGTCCTTAGTCTTCTACTTTAGACATAAACATCTATTTTGCTACAAAACCAAACCTGGATGTGCAATAATAGCAGTAAAACAAGGTTATCTTCCTTTGCCAGAAGAGGTAAGGACATGACACGCCAGCACTGCTCACAGGGGGAAACGGATGCAGCAGAGATGTACAGAACTCCTTTGCAACCACTACTTTTGCAATCCTATTTTGAGAAGTTCTTTCATCTCCTGGTATTTATGATGCAAGTGAAAATTGGAACCTAAATTCTCAAGTGATCACTCCTGTTTTTAACCAGCATTTTAACAAAAAATGGATTAGGGCTAATATGCTACTGGGTCTCAGAGTATCTTATGGCATAAAATGACTGAAATTGTTTCTGTTTTATCAATGTTCTGATAGACTAGTGAGAGTGAGTTCTTCTAGCTTTTTACTTAAGAATTGCTAAGCTCTTCTGGCCATGAAGAAAAATTTCTGTAAGTATAGAGAACTAAACTTTCTTAGCTCTATTGCATTTATATAAAAATCGTAATTCATAATCTTTGCTAGGGATGAAAAAAGAGAACTGAAAAATAAACAGCTGAATGTGTTCTTAAGCATCAAGGGAACAAGTTGCATGTTCGAGTCATGAATACCAGGTAAGCAAGCCAGGAGCGAATAAGGACTGGGTAGAGAGCAACCTCATGCCTGGCCCACAACATTGGCAGATGTTCTCAGCAACTTGGCCTCAGTTTGAAAGAGGTCTAGAACAGTTCCACCTCATTTTCAAGTGTCTGGAGGCTTATGTGTGTCATTATGTGCCAACCCGCTGGACTAAAGGATCCAATGCAGGATGAAGCATCAATTTGATATCCTATAAAGTAATTTTGGCCATGAATGACCACTGACTTCCAGACAACTCCAAATAATTGGGTACTAAAGCATTTGGAAAAGCATTGTTGAAAGAACACAAATGATTCTGTAACATATGAGACAAAGAGTGGATATTTTGGGACTAAGGAGGAGACATGAATTTGCGGCATGAATTTGTGGAGACCGAAAAGAGATCATATATGGACAAACAACTGGTTAACGTTTCCACAGGTCACCTGCAGCTCCCAGCAGAGACGATTATTGACAATAAACATTCATTCAAGAAATTAGATGGCATTTCAGAGATTCTCTAAATGATGTACATCGTTTAAATGAGTTTAATTTCATTTACTTACATCCTCTGATTCGAAGACGTGGCATATCATTTTATATTGCTTCTTTCCTTCCTGGGCACCAGGTGTTGTTTCAATGCAGTCTTGAGAAGCTGATCTTGGCATGCGGCGTCGCGCCATTAAAACCACAATGTTACCAATATCGGCAATATACGAAATTGTGCGCAGCGCATGATCCATCATTGTTTCCTACATAAAACAAAGAGAAACAAAGTCATTCTTCATGCCTGTTGTTATTGCACAAAGGCAGCATCTTCCCCCTCCTTGATGGCCTGTTGCTTGAGAGTGACAACAGCTACAGAAGTGCTTTTGATGGGCCCAGGTCTGACAGCCCCTGTGCAGTCGATGGGCTCAAACGCTGTAGGTGCTGAAGGCACAATGGCTGTTCAAGAAATTGGCTTCAATGAAGTGTTGCCTGAGCAATTACAACATGGTTGCTACTGTAAAGCAATAATGAAGATCTATACTAATGTTTTATAAACATTTTCATGCTGTTGGAAAATGATGTTTCCCTTTTGTATTGGTTTTGCTGAATGAAGTAGATGCATTTCACAATGACAGAGCAAGTTCTGGGGAAGGCATATGTATATGCAAAAATGTTATAATTTCCCAATTTTTTTTAAATCATATCCTATAATAGCAATAATATCTAAGGTAACATTTTCTCATATACAGCAATGCGATACTTTCGTTGTAAAGAGCTATGAAGGCAGTTTTGAACGTTGTCAGTAGGCAGAATTTAAAGAGTTTTTCCTGGCTACCTACGTATCTTAGACCAGTTTGGCGGGAACTGGTCTGGTGTCTGGCTCACAGACAAAATCCTGTCCCAGTCAATGTCATTAGGCTGCCAGTTTGGTTGTGCTGGGAGAAGTCAACTCAGAAGAGCTATTGCCTGTGAGAATGACTTTAAGTGGAAACCTGTCCAAGCTTCATCCTAATGACACTTCTTATGTAAGAACACATGAAGAGTACTAAATAGAAAAAGTATTGAAACTTCCTGCCTCTCTCTCAAGTCCCTGAGCTCCGCATTCTTTGAATTACTTTAGACTTTTAAACTCTTATTTTACTTTCTGCTATTATCAGGAAAATCCCAACCTACTACTTCTAAATGTTTTTCTCACAGGAATATATCATTATTCAATGGCTTTGATTAGGTATTGAGTTGCCTTGGACAAATGAGAGAATGACATCTTTGCTTACAATTATCTGTATCTTCATACAGATTTTACTTAAGATACTGTGTAAGCAACCTGATTTCTCCTTTAGTTTTTTTAAAGATAAAAAGAAATAAAAAGCCACAACTTTTAGGTTCCCAGAAAGGTGTGTTGCTACAGAAGATTTTCCATAATGCTAAGAACCTTTTACATTTAAAATGAGAGTTTTAGGAATGCTCATGCAATCAAGTAATCTGGTTGACTGTACTTCCTTAAAGTGCCTTGAAAAAAATCGCTTTTACTGAAGTCTGTGTATAATTACAGAGGAAAAGAAATTCCTAGGGGAAAAAAGGTAATATAACTTATGTTAGTAATGCTTATCTGGCAGATATTTTGATAATTTTGACAAAATATTAGAAAAAGCCTTCTAGCTATAAGGATGCATAGAAGCCATAAAATGATATTTTAAGGCAGCGATGATTTATGTTTTTCCTGAGGAGACATTCAAGGGCTATTTGTTGCTCTTCACTATGTGATTGTGCTGTCCCTCCTCACCCCCTGCTGCCACACACCACCAGCTGAGCTGGAGCTGAGGTGCTCCTCCTCTGTACTGGGAGTGCTCGCCCTTTGCTCCTTCTGGGTTTCAAACAGAGCCAGGCTCTCCTCTGCCCTCATGCGAGTAAAACGCCATCACACGACTGTGCACTTCTTGTGTGACAAAGAGGAGACTGCAGGAGGCTCATGAGAGGTAATTTCAATAGCAGGCTGCCAGGGTACTTAATTCAGCTCTGGGACACGGCTGGTGTGCTGTACTGAATCCAATCTGTTGCCATTGGTTGAACAGCCTTTTTTTTTTTAGGCAAAAAAGAGTTCAAATCCTACTTTTATGGGACATTTCAAACCTTAGCTTTATGAGTTTCTTAAACTAGATGCTGCTTGCTTTAAAACATTATACTAAGTACCTATTTAAGATAAAGCTTTCTACTGAAATGAAGACCAAGAAAGTAGCTCCAAACCATGTTTTGTTAGCTTTGTTTTCTATCATTTCTTTATGTATTTTGCCACTGTAGAGATGAACTGTCCTTTAAGAAACAGAAAGGGCCCATCTGACATTTCTTCTTGTTGGCATCACTGCTCAGCATGGAGGGTTTTCCAGACTTCTATTTATTCCTCAAACTGGAAACAACCAGAAGTATAATAGTTTTGATGACCAAACTCCTATCCCACCCGAACAGATAAAAACATTCACCAAATTCTGTCTGAATTGGAATTAAAAAAAATACTTATTATTGAATCAATTTGTTTTGCTTTACTTTGTGATCTGTATTATGTTTAAGTCAGTAAATTGCTTTCTGGTGTCTAAAATATCTTTGGTTCTTGGCCAAGTCTGAGGCTTTCTCTGCTGCTTTTGGTAACTGCTTGGATATATATGTGGAAATTTCTAATGCGAAGAAAGAAAACTTGACTACATGTTCGTTGCTTGTTTTGTTTTTTTTTTTTAACTAAGAATGCCTTTTTCTTTTTTTTTTTTAATTGTTTGCTAGTGACTCTTGATATGTATCAGAATATCCCACTGAGCAGCATGTCAGCAGCAGGTCAGTTTTCATCTATATCAATGACAATAGACAATAGAGGACTGAGATACCCTCCTTGCTGTGTCTGCCGTGGCAGGGTTTCCGTTGATACCTGATCTTCCAAAAAGCCCTACAACGTGGTATGAGATAATATATGATTTTCGTCATTTATATAAGCAGCATCATCCTTTATATAAACAGCTAGGTATTAGTTTAGCATTAGTTGAACACATCTCTAAGGCGAGCGATCTCCTAAGAGAGAAAGATTGTTCCTCAAGTCAACAAGAGTAATTGTTTTTAAGAATTTCAGTGCTGTTTAACTTGATAAAGAGAGAAAAATATAAATAATCATTGTTTCTTAGAACCACCTGTCTTACTGAAGAGAATCACTACCCATAAAATTATTGTAATGATTCTTCTCGGGCTTGAAATAAAATGTTCATGTTTAGCCCTAAACTATGAGAAGCAATGATGGTTAAGAGACGGTTTGGGGGGGTGTCTCTAAGGGTTGCAGGGGCTCAGTAGGATTTATACCACTTGTCTCAGTATGGAAAAATGTTTTATAATGGACATCTCTCAGCAGGATCTTGGGAGCTCTGCAGAGATAACTGCTTTTCAGCAGTCTGCACTAAGTATTCTGTAAGGGTGTAATCATACGTGCAGTGTGCACAAGAGTGAATAGACTGGGAAAATGAATGTATTTAATCTCACCTGTCAAGAAAGACTTTTGGTCCTTATCATCACACAGAACTTACTCAAAGATTTTTTTTGTGTTTTCCCCTTATAGGTGTGAAAGCAGTCCTTCCCCCACCCCTTCCCACCTTTTTTCTGTCTAATGCAATTACAATTAGGAATAAGGCAAATAATATATACTGACTGTAAACATGTCTTTATTTTTGATTAATTTCTGACTTGACTTTTTCCTTTCTTAGCCATATTCCATTCCACTATATTTTCCATCACCATTATCTCATTTTCAACATCTCCTCCTTTGTTACTTTCCCATTAATCCCTTCATCTCTGCCCATCTGCTTCTCTATTATTTTCCCTCATCCCTTTCTAGTCCCATCCATTCCATCCTCGTTATCCCTATATTTGTCCTTAGAAATTCTCTTGGCCTTTTTCAAAACCCTTGTTCTATCTGCTCCTGTCCAGAGCCCCCTTTCTCAGAACCTCCCTTCCTTTCTAAGGAACTCTTTCAGAATCCCACTTGTCCCTCTTGAAACCCAGAGAACGCCCAAAGGAGGAAAACCTGAGCATTTTCTAAGCTTTCATGTGATAGTCCCGTGGGAGTGTTAATTAGACACAATTAACGAGTCAGAAGATTTTATGGGCCCAATCATCTACCAGAGGCTCTGCACATACACGTGTGACCTCTGTATCTTTCTCTGCTAGGTTTCCCAGTTGCTTCACTCCCCGCTCCTCTTCACTGAAGGTAGGAGAGGCTGCTGTGATATTTTTGCTGGTTTTGTGCACCGACCGCAAGCCCCTAAAGCTGCGACAGGCAGGGGAGACTTGCTCTCATACGCAGCAGGCGTGTGGCCAAACCTAAGGTTGCTTCTACCACATGCACTAAACAGGTGGTCAGTAACTAAATGCATAAGCTACTAAAAAGCATCAGGGGTCCCGCTTCCTCGTGTTGCTGAGGGCAAGAGACTCACCAGAGCTGGCTCTGTTCCACCGTGGCAATATACCTCACTGCTGCCACTCAGCATTTGGAACCCTGCTGCCTGTCAATTTTTAACTGAGAATTTTACATTTTAAATCGGCTGCTACCTCATGTGAGCTATACAACACTACAGATGGATTGAAACATGGATGGCACACTGCAGAAATAGGTTTTATATAATTGATAAAGCCATGAAAGAACAGATTGTCTCTGCCAGCTGCCACACCAGCTGAAATAAACCTGTGGTAATTACACCAGTCAGGAAACTTCACTAGCACTGAAAAATACTACCAAGCCAAAATCAAAAGCATGCTCAGAGCAATGCTAAACACTCATGGGAATAAGACTCTCTCAGCTCTCTGAAAGACCCACTGTAATATATATAAAATAAAAAAAAAGCAAGCAAAAAACCCAGGGCAAATGCCACAGAGCTTGTAATTATAATAATTTCCAATATTGCTATTTTCAGCAAGTTGAACAGCTCATACCACATACCATTCTTCATGGCACACTGCATTTTAGTTCATTGGAAATCTCAGGGGAATCAGGAGAATGAGATAACAGTTACTTTGACAAAGTGTTTATGGTCTGCCTTTTATTTTTAAAAGGGTTGGTGTTCAGCTGAAATGCCCCTAAAGAAGGGCAAGAGTGACTTCCACTAAGACTAATCCTTACTCAACAAAGAGAACTTACCTCTTTACTACCATATATTCCAATGATAAACTGTAGCTGTTCATTTATCAATAATTGTCTGTAGTCAAAAAAAATAGTGGTATTGGTTATCACAGATGAAGTGCAGTATCAGGATGATTTATGGATGGCAGATTGCAAATACTGCTGCCCGTGTTAGATTGGATATTTTACTCCTCATCTGGCTCCATCTTGGGAGTTCTAGTGGCACGTTAAGGACATCTACTTATGTTAAAAGAAAAATAATTCATTTACTGGAGTTACTATCATTAGCCTTCCATTGAAAGATAGTAACACCCTCTTAGATTTCAGGAAGAAGTAGGTGCCTCATGGTTTGCATTGTTAGAAAAACAAATTATATGCTAATAGAAAACAAAACAAAATCCCCTTTATTGAACTATCTCCTATAGTTTCACTCATTTCTTCAGTTAGCTGTGGTATTTCTGAACTGTGATCTTATACACCAATATACAAGTTCAATAACCATTTTCTCTTTCCATCTTCCCAGTTGTTTATGAAAATATTGAACAGTACTACATCAAAGAAACATGCTTGTGAGTCTCTCTCTCTGCTCTTTATCTCTTTATATTGCTATGTGGCAATATATCAGAAATAAGTACGCTATCAGAAACTTTTTAGCCTGTATCTCTTGTATCTAGATCATATAATCTAGAAAATATTATGAGAGATAAAAGCCTTATATAAGTCAATAAGCGATGTGTGCTGTTTCTGTGCTGTGAACAAATATATTCCCCGTCACTAAAGAAAATTATTGATTTACTTTTGACAAATCTGTGCTGGTTCTTGCTCATCTCCACTCACAAACTGCCTACAAAGGGTTTGTTTGTCTTGATATCTTTCTGACAGTTAAATGTACCTATTGGTACATTTCTCTTCTGCTACTAAAAAAGCCCAACTAAATATTACCTTCATAAGTTCTGGAAGAGTATCATTGAAAGGACAGCATAAGGTCGCTCCAACCATTTTTCCAAATACAAGATGAATTTTCTAGTTTGGCTGTATCTAGCTTAACTAAGCACTTTCTAAATGGTTTGTTCTTTAACATAACTTGAGGTCTTACCATTTTTCAACTGCTGTTAGCTGCGTACTGTGGAGTTTTTTAGTGAAAACTAAAGCAAAAAATGTTACTTTAATTTCCCTTTCGCAGCCTCTAGTAAGACTGAAAATTTGAAGACTTTCTGTAAGTATGATCAAAGTCTAAGAGATCTTGTGAGATTATGATACTAAATATTGAGAGTGTATTTAGCTGTAAATTCCTCTTAAGATATCCTTCTTATGAAGATGGCCTCTTATTGAATATATGTATGTATTCCTAGAAGATGAGGTTGATCATTGCTGTGGTCTCCAGATGCTTATTTAGTATGAATAATTAATAATTTACCTTGGGCAAAGAGGACGGTAGCTCAGATGTGATTTATGGAAAAACTGGAGGTTAAATGTTAAAAATGGCAAGACATAAATAGCTTAGTCAAAGCAGCAAATGAGTTCCCATAAATCTGGGTACAGAAACTGTTACAGAGAAACAGGGTACATGCATTCTGAAAGACTTTTGATTCTTTTCCTAAATTGAATTACAGATTTTAGTAACATGCAGACACTTTCCAAAACACCAAATATACAAATCTGGTGTCAGTTTTGTACTGGCAAATGGCAAGTATTGCAACAAAAGCAGATCTAACACTGCTATTTCTGAGTATTCTCACAACAGTGAATTTATCCAATTTTAGTAAAGTTTCCCACTAATACTATGTGCAGTCCAACTCAACAATATTCTTGAAGAGTTTTAATCATAACTTACCTGTGTGTCTGCATTTAAAACTTTGATTCTCTGTGTGGAGATGAACAGATCCACTTCAGTCAAGGCCTGGGAATCTCCCTCTGAAGTCTAAAAGACAGATGCTTTGTTACGAGGGGAATTTTAGTTTCCTCTTTAGAATGACAAATTCACTGATCACTTCAAGCATAATGTGATGTGAGGCAATCACACTGTTAAACCACTACAAAGATGGCTATTCAAAGGTGTTTCTAAAAAACATGCAAAGAATGCATTTATTGCATAGAAAGAGTGAAGCACACTGATTTTGTGGGTAAGAGTGAATTTTTGGAGTGTGTGGAAATGAGAGCTCAAGTACTAAAATTCTCTATTTATAGCCAGAACAGGAGAAAGAGAATGGCTGTTTCTTTCCCCACTGTCTCATTGATGCACTTCAGTACCTGAGGCACCGGAACTGAGAAAGTAGGAGAATTGAGAAAGGGACTTACTCCCCATCAGCTGCTCAGCCCTTGCCATCTTCGGTGAGCTCACCACAAAAAGTGCAAGCTGGTGCTCAGTACTATGGTGGGGTTGAAGGGGTTTTTTTAGATTTTTTGTTTAGTTTTTTCTAGAAAACAACTGAGTGCTGAATCAGTATTTCTGTCATATCACAGAAAGCAATCAGCTGACTTTTAGGCCTCAACATCTGTTCACTAGAGAAATAGTTAGACAACATGGTCCCAGAGCCAGTGGGATTACAGCATAATGCCACACAGCTCCCCACCTGAGAAAATAGGAGAGAAAGTGGCAAAGCAGCTGCTACCTCTCACTGAAGCATCATCCCAGATCTTACCTAATGCTCCAGTATTAAGTTCAAGCAGGAACTTATTTATTCCTCCAAGCTACTTATCCCCAGTGCACTATTGCAACTGGTATTTAGCAACATCCCGTGTCAGCAGCCTGAGAACAAAATGTACCACCCTGTGCCAAAGGCAGGCACCCGTCTCCACGTCAGAGACTGATTCTTTGATGAAACAGTGCAAGGAACAATGATGTATTTGCTGCTCTTTTCTGTAGTTATAAAGGCTTAGCTATGCCTATAATTCGTTCAGATTAATTTTATTTGAATTCTCATCCAGCAAAATACAAATCAAGCCATACTTTGGCAGAGATTTATTTACATTGCTGTCATCTGAGACCATCACAAAAAACAAGATTACTTTTAGTGCTATTTTCGTCAACTGTATTTAATTAAATGAGTGAAATGTCTCCTGTATGAATTGTTCCAGCTACTACCTGGTAAATTTATTTGTTTTTAAATATTGACAATAATTTAATAAATATACAGTAAGTCACAGGAAAAGATCTTACTGCTTTGGTTAGTGAAATAAAAATAAGCGTTGCATTAAAAAAATTTCCTGCATAACATTGGCTGTATATTTGAACTAAACAAACCACAGGTATCCAACAGAAGAAGAGCAGCAGACAGGCACTCCATCAAATGAACAATGAAGAAAACGAGTTCATTTTATTCCATCCAGTGTTCTACTACTTAACAAAGAGGAAACCAAAATGACAATTTTATGAGAACCCATAATGAAAGACACAACACTCCACGGAGAACAAGTGCAACAAAAATGTAAGTAAACATTAGCATTCAAGAAAAACAGTTTACACACCGCTTTTTTCTTGATTTTAGCTGCCTTTTGCATCCTCTGAGGAGTAGCATAAAAAAAGAATGCAGACAGATGTACACACAAAGAAAGAGAAAAGACAATGTGGGAGTCAGGGAAACCTTTGAGTATGAATCCAGACTGTTAAAAATTAAAAATTTGGGGGCAGTGGGAGAAGGCATGCAAGAGAGAAAGATTTGTTTCTATCATCTTATGCAGTTCTCAAGCATAATTAGATTTAATGGCATTATGCATGTTGTCAATTGATTAAAAAAAAAACTGGTACCGGAGTGTTGTCTGTTAACAGCTGCTCGTAATGTTTATCCTGCTAAATATACAGCAGTCTAAAAGGACAGTACATGCACTATTTTAAAATGAAAGTTTTCTATCCATATTAATCATATGTCTACATGTAATTGAACAAAATGTAACCAAAGCTCTCTTCCATGACTATCTAGTCAAGTCTCTCTAAGATTAGGAGTGCTATTAACACACGAAATGGCTTTTAGGGAGCTAACTGCAAACAACAATTACTTACTGCTTGAGACATCACAATACGCTAAACAGAAATTCAAAGGTTTGGAAACTTTAAAGAACTGGAAATTTCTTGCCTTCCATTTATTTCTAAAAGCCAAATCAATCATCAGTCATAACAGTCTCTTGTGAAGTAAATTATTTTCCCAAACTGGTTTCCTTCAAAAACATGCACTGTTTACCAATTAAATATTCTATGGACTAAGTGCA
This sequence comes from Tringa tobata, assembly GCA_033628505.1. Classification (NCBI taxonomy): domain Eukaryota; kingdom Metazoa; phylum Chordata; class Aves; order Charadriiformes; family Scolopacidae; genus Tringa; species Tringa tobata. The sequence goes on from JAHREE010000136.1 coordinate 1,766,400, forward strand.
TATTTTTTCTATTAACATTTAAATCTACCTCTTTCTAACCATGTGTTTATTCACATGAGATATTTACAGCAGATCCACATAAAAATGTAAAAAAAATTCTCCTACTTGGACTACTAACCAAAAAAGGCATTTTTTTGCACAGCTGTATGAAGCAGTCTATGCTACGTTATTTACGCAGAAACTGTTCACTGCAAGTAACACCAAATCCAAACATAATAGTAATGAATCATCTCGTCCTAAAAAAGTAATAATTCAATATATTGAGAGTATTCTTCATAATTTGTAATAAGTTAAAAGAATTAACAAGCAGAGAAACACAGTCAAACAAATATCCTGTGCTTTGCCATTGGAGTATTTCCTAATTGCAATCTGCAATTTCTCTTTAATACTTGAATTCTTCATACAGCTTCCAAACAATTTTGCATAGACTCTGGAATAATTTATATTTTGTTCCTCAGTATGTATTTTCATAATAAGCACTGGAAACTACTGATATTTGCAGTACTAGCTCCATACTCACATAAGGGCACTTCAGAATAGGTTTGAAACTGCGGATCCTGTGCCAGAGAGTATTCTACAAACATAACAATCCCTACCTTAACACGGCTCACTGCCTCTTGGGCCTGCATCATTCGTATGTTTTTGGAAGGGTTGCGCTCGGAGAGCAGCTGTGTAGAGCCCAGGTAATTGGCTGCAAAGATGATTCCATCAATGAGGTCTTCAGGTTCACAAGGTCCTGGAACTGACACGAGACATTTACAGTTACTGCCTTGCAGAAGAGAGATGAGAAATTGAATAAAGGATATTGAGGCTTGAACAACCTTTTAAATACCTTTTCTAATATGAAACAGAAGAAGAAATCCAGTGCAAAATAAACAGTCGTTTTCCCTCTAATTATTTTCCCAACAAAATATTCACCGAAAACCACAGTATTTAAAACATTGCATAATCGTTTGAATGTGGAATTCTAAGGGAAAATCATTGGAATTTTTTTGCTGTGCTGCACTAATAAACAAACTGGAATTATTTGCAAGTTTCCAAAATGCTGAGAGGTTCCCTTATCATAACTTTCTTAGTATTTATAGGCATGACTGTTACAGTGCATGAGCTAAACTTGTGCTTGAATACCGATTTGTTTCCACATTATTTTGAGATGTTTACAGAAGTACACAGGCCCCAGCCATTATCTCTGGCAAAAGCACTGATGAACAATGGGCACGAAGGTGTACTTTGCTTCAGCAAAAGTCCACTACAAAGCTTAACAGTTAAGAAAGTTTAGGAAACAAGAGAAGTAGGCATCTCAATCCTGTTTAGTCATGTGTAAGGCCTGAATTCAGAGACTGATAGAAAAATAGAGTTCCCAGGCTGGTATAGATTGTATAAACTGAGAACATTTTCCTCTGACTGCAGGGACTCCCAGAAGGCAGTTATGGAACAGGAGAACATGGAAAGAGCATGAAAAAATTCATGTTAAAAAAGAGAAAAATAGTGGAACTTCAAAACATCTTCCTATTTTTTTTAAATTTTAGCCTTCTTTCAACAAAATGCCTTTGCATACACTTAGAATTAATTACATAGTGACTTCAGTGAGATTCTAACATTACCTTCTATTTTGCAAGTTGTTCCTTTCCAAGGATGAAAAAGAAGGGGCAGGGAGCAGAGAATAAAGGACAGTATCTTTATCATACTTGGACTATGCTCATCACCCTCTTTATTCAGCCATTAAGCTTTATGTTCAGCATGTTTAAATCAACAGTAAAGAACAGTCATTCCAGAGTTTGGCCGAAATCTCTTGACAGTGAGCTCCTCATCAGTTTTATAAAAGAAATTTGCCTTGATCTGTATCAACTTGCCAAGCTGCTAACCTATTTTTTTGAAGTACATCAATCTCATGCGTGAGGAGAAAAATGACACTGAAGGGAGATGCTAATTTTAAAAAAGTTTTCTTGCACAGTGGAGTAGTTCAATTTATTTATAATCAATTGAATGTGGACGATTAATATGTGGAGAAGGAAAAACATACAGTGTATATGCCATGTGATAATATTCCGATGAAATTTACTGAAGTAGTGGATTGCACATGTATCTTTTAGTGAGCATTCCTATCCCTCATTTCCCCATTCCAATTTAGGAAAAGTCTTCCAACAGAAAATAAACTTGATTAAAAGAAGTACCTTTCTTCTTCGAGTAATGCTGCTGTCACCTATACTTCCATGCAGACCTCACATTCGCCTGATGGAAATCTCAACCCTCAGCAAAAAAACTACAGTCTTTGTAATTCAGTAATGAAAGCATATAAACACATATATCTATTTATACCAGTCCTGCACTCTTCAGACACCCGATACTACCTAACAATGCTCACACCTAATGGAACTGTTTGTTTTGCTAGGAAACACTGTAGTTTCAAGCTTCAAAAGGTTAATTATAGACCACAGGAGGACATGACATTGCTTTAGATCACATCTGTACAAAGCCAGTAATGGTTTGGATCTTCACTATAAATCAGAATAGAATTCTGTGGAATTTAAAAGTATTAGGAAAGAATAAAAAAATATCATGACAATCTCCACTGAAATTGTGAAAACCCTCAATGAAATCCTTGGGAAGCTACTAATTTTAAAAGTCACTGAAACTCTTCATGAAGACGAAGTCTTTTGGTACCTCAAAAAATGATCCTTGTGTCTGCAGCACTAATTCACTAAATGAAATCAAAGAACATGAACTTCTACAAGAACTCCATTTACTATATCTCTGTTCCTTTGTGCTTACATCTTTTCACCATTACATTTTTCAGCACATGTATTTTATATGGTACCTCTTCTGATGATGTTATTCATAGATTTTTTCAGGTCTAAAACTTAGTCTCATGCATCTGTACTTCTTTCAGCTTGCAAAAAAAATTGATGTTGTGTCACATTGACATCTTGTTTGAAGAGTAACAAAGAGAGAAATTAATTAAAGATGTGAATTTAATGTTAAGTTAGCAAAACTTCGTTAGATACCTGCATTAACATGCTCATTCAAAATTAAAGTGGCTTTAATTTAGTTTTTCTTTATTCACTTCAGGCTGAGTAAACCAGGCTAAATTGAATCAAGGTTGCTTTAACTCTGAAATACGCTTACCCACATAATGTTTAAATCAGTTTAACTAACCTCCTTTAGCAGTTAATTTAGATTCATTTTCTTGAAATATTTTGTGTGTCTGAAGAGACGTAAAATTGCAATTCTTTGTACAAATTCTAATGCAATCATTACTACTTCAAGCAAAGACCAAAATTCTAAGAGTCTGCAGAATTTGTCAACAAAAAAAGTTATGCTGGTGATTTAAAACATATCAGTTCCTTAATCTATTTCCTTTCCATCCCCAAAGCTCTGGCTGAACTCAGGAAAGCTTGTTTTCTCTTCAATTATTTTCAAGAATGTTGAATTTGGCCTATTTCTGGTTATATTGGTGCTTTGTACATCTTTGAGCAAGACATTTTGTCTTGATTGCCAAGTCATCAATAGGCTACGTCAAAGGCACTTTCCTTTCAACGACATGTTGAAAGATCTACTTTTACATACACACTGCTGGCACACCTCAGCATCCCCACCACATCTTCGGGGTCTGTGAAATTAATGTGTTACTAAGGAAACAACAAATTCTTCTCATGGCTTGGCTGTTTGGTGACAGCAATGGTGTTTTTAACTGATTTGTCTGAAAAACTTCTTGAATGTGGAAGTAACTTAGGGTTTTCAGGACTTTTATAATCCTGAGTTTATTTATTTGAATTCTTCAAAGATTGGTGTTTTTTGGTTGGATATGGTTTCATCATCTCTTCATAGCACTAGAAAGTGATTTTTTTCTGAATTATTATACCAGTAACAAATGTATAAAATCATGTATAAAACAACAGCATGTATAAAATGCTTATAGCAATAGCCAATACATGGGGGGGGAAAAAAAGGCATGTTGGGAAAAAAACATTTCCAACATACATTTCCCATCATGAAGGCAAGGTAAGCAATTGTCAGGTAAAATGCTGGAAGGATTGGCAGGGTCAAATTGGGTTACCTGAGTGTTTTCTTCCCTCATTTCTGACTGCTTTAAATAATATGAAAATGCAGACTTGGCTGAGGTCCCAGCTCATCAGAGCACTTAAGCGTGCCCTCGAGTGCAAGCGTGTGTAAGGCTTACTGATGAGGAAGGGGAGAAGAAAGCAATAGATTTGAAATGTGAAGATTAGTTTGATGTGAACAAAGATTGGAATTTTATGGTGAGTATTGGTGCTTAAACATCAGATAGCTGTTTCTGAAAAATCTAACCATAAATTTCTGCACTATCTCATCAAGAAACTTGGTTTTCTGCTGATCTGTTAACGCAACAAGTATAAACATATTTCTAGACTAAGTAGACTAGGTCTAAACATTTTTAAATTGTCTTATCTTTTTATTCCCAAAATAAGAAAAAGAATACTTATCCAATAGTTCAGCACAACTCAATTTAATAATCTATTAAGAAAATATTTTTATATTTATCTAAAATCATGTGAAAACCAGGGATTCAGGCAGTATTTAGAGACTGGGCTCAGAGCACAGAAGCACCTTCTGCTTCCTGCTGAGAACCACCGGACCCCACAAATTCCCCGAGACCTCGGGGCGTGCAGCACTGCAGCAGGTTTTGCATAAGGAGTAAATGGAGACAGGGCATATGTCACCTCGCACAACGGCTATCGACAAGTTCCACGTTTTGGCTGATTTCTTTACTTCATCATGATTCTTAATGTGCAAGGGAATGGGATTTATGGGGATAGGACAAATACAGAGAGCAAAAAAGCCAGAACCCCAGAACATGGAACTAATTACCACTGCAAGCATATAGTCGTACTACTACTGAAACAATTCTAATAGCAAAAAGACACATTTCCAGTATTTTTTGTGCCTGTTATCTAATTTGTTTTTATGTACACAGCACATGAAAAATATTATGTATTAATGGAGACATAGATATAGCTACTGTAGTTCATGACTCAAGCTGAAAGTAAAGTGCCTGAATATAACCAGAATATAATCAGAATATGGTTGTGGTATCACTGTCAAAGCTGAGGGAAGAACAGGGAGCATTAGCTGGCAGAATCTTCTCTTATGTGAAGTAGGGTCCTGTTCCTTTGGGATTATACATACAAATTAATAATAAAAACTCTGTTTTTCTTTTAATTTAGAGAGCAGTCATGTTAAGTGTCATAAGCTCCTAGTGAGCTACATATTTATTTGTATTTGACAATGCCATATAACACTTGTAATAGAAAATGCCTAATAGACAGCTTATCCTCACATACTGTGCTACTGTAGGGAAAAAAAAAAAAAAGAAAGCAGAATGATTTAACTAAAAAAAAGTATATGTTATGCTATCTAAAAATATACTGACCCCTTTCCAACAGAGCAGTGAGCTGATTGGTTAGGAAAGAAAAAGACATAACCTTTTTATCCCAATAAAATTAAGATGTGCAGTTGTATCTGCAAGCTCTGTGAGGGATGAGTTTTCTAGACTATTTTAAAGCTCTGCTCGCACTGGCCTCCCTTCATGGCTGTCCACTAAACAACCAGGAGATGCTTATTGCAGTATCAGCTTGCTTTCTTATCTCTGCCGCCTTTGAGGAGTGCATTTAATTTAGCTCTGTTTAGGGCCTTTTAGCCAGTACATGCCAAGTGTTATGTGTAATTTCCTTCAGATGTCAATCTGTGTAAAAGGGGCAATCTTTGACCTTTCCATTTGCCCTTGCTCTTCAAGGAAATGACTAAAACCAGAAGTTGTTAGATGAGCTGAAGAGATCAGGGAATAGAAGAAAAATGTGTTGGACGTTCTAATATTATTCTAAATCACAGTAAGTTTTCCCTGAGTGGAGACTGGCATTAGAAATCAAGTCCTTAACGTTCATTTACGGTTTTCATTGTGGGGAAAAGTGTGTTCGTGGCAGATCTAGGCATTCAGGTCCTTAGAATTTTCCTACTGTCTTTCCCACTTTACAGTATGTACATTTCCTTTGCAGGAAGAGCTGTATGCATTTTCCCCAAAGTTCTTCAGCTGGCTGTGAATCAGCGAATGATAATGCCTTTCAGTATAACCCCATTTTATCTCTGTCCACCTTCTTGCATTAATAAATTGACTTATTTTTCTCCATACAGAAAATGCATTATAGCAGTGCAAAGGAGATTGAAGAAATGCATGAAAGCATGGCTCTCCTAAACAGAGGATTGGATTACCAATTTTTTTGTCAGATCAGGAGAACCTTTCCGTTTGTGTCAACAGCTGAGATTCCCAGAGTGCAATAACAGGCATCACATCCGAGTGATACAGGGGCTGCTCTGAACAGTTAAATGACTCCTTCCTCTGCACAAGGCCATGAAGAACAGGGTGCTCTTACACCTTCATAAATTTCCACCCCGCTGGGACGCATTGTCACCGATTTTTTACCCCTTTCCAGATTTGTAGCTCTTTCCATCCTCACCTTAATCCTTCTGAGAGCTCTATCTGCTCCTTCTTTTTATCACCAGCAGGCTCCCATTGCCACAGCAGGGGGATGAAAATGTTAAATACTTCAATACTTAAACTTTTCAGCTGTATTCTTTTGGGTTTGACCACTTTTCAGAACTGTGATCTTTAAAATATATTAAAGCATTTGCTTTCATTTTATCTTACTTTAACTGTGGATGATGTAAAACTTACCATCAACAAAACTTGGAAATGAAGACACTTTCTTTGTCTGTTGAGAAATAAAAATATTTGTAACAAAATCATTTTCACAAACTGAAATGAATTCATATTATATTTAAACAGCGGACCATGGTTTAAAAAAAAATATCAAATTTCTCTGTATAACTTCTGCATAGCTACTATTTAGCATGGTGAAACACATTACATTACAGTAATTAACCCAACCTAACTCTTACATATTGCTGTTTACCTGGAATTTCAAAGCATTTTAAACTGATCCTACCACACAAAAAGATAAGGGAGGATGGGGGAAGTAATTGAAAATAACCTAGGAGGTCAGCTGTCAAAGGTGCAATACAAACCAGCAATTCCCAACTCAATAGTTTGTTGGCTAGATCATGTTGCTTATTAATGATATCAAATTTCCAATTAAGAACATTTAACAATATTTTACAAAGCAAGTGAATAAAAAGAACCTTCCCTGATTGCACAGTACACAGCATTACACAATCTTAGCAGAGGCCACAACCATGCTCTTTTTATGCTACTGTCTCTATTCTCAATAAACAGACACAGTCCTTCCGTTTTGCCGGCCTCCTCAGGCATTCCTGTTTCCAGGAAAGAGGCTGATTTCTCCATTATGGGAAAAGGCTTTAGAAATGTGCCTCTTCATTAATACAACAGGCTACGGGCTAAATATGTTACATGTTTTTGAGATAACAGACTTCTGCTTTTAAGTCTGAATTTCATTTCGTTGTGTCTAGCCTCAAGCATAACCTCATTCTGCATTCTTAGATGTCTTCTTTGCTCCAGTCTTCAGTGACAGGAGCAGGTCTGTCTATCACTGCATCTTTTCACAGCTGACTGAGCCAGGACACATCTTACCATAGAGGCCACTCAAAAAGATGTGACTCATTTGAGCCCTCAGCACCGAATGATGTGCTTGATACTAGGGGTTACTTAAAGATAATTATTCCTGTGGGAATTAAGCAGTCCTTTGGTTTCAAAGACTGACATTGGAGGAGGGGGAGAAAAAAAGCAGAAGCCAGTATCTTTTTGATGCTACTTTTGCTCTCCAGTAATCCAAAAAGAGAATTTCTGAAGTGTTCTCCCTATTCTGTATGTCATCAGAAAATTTTAGGCTTGAGTACATGCCGTGGACAGTTACATAAAATGAATGTGGCAGCAACAAATTCATGGGTATAGTTCAAAGACTTCCTGGAATATGCAGACATTACTGTCACTTCAGGAAAAGAAACACAGCTCGAGTGTGTATGTGCGAGAGGGCGAGAGCTGACAATTCGGAAGCCTGACGGCAGGAAGACGGGCAGCAGAACGGCCCAGGCACCTACCTCGGGGGTGTTATTATTGTCAACTGGTCCATTGAGGTCTGAGCGCTGCTGCTTCCTTGGCTGCTCTATACCATTGCACATCTGTAAGAAAAAAGAAAAAGGATTTCAAATCCTTTTGTCTTCTGAAAAGCTTCAAAAGTAGAGATTTCAGTGGAAGTCAATAGTACAAAGACAGCCAGAAAATTTTCACCAGATTCAATTACATTCAGAAAAATTTTAAGAAAAATTAATAAAACATTAACATATGAAACTGTATTTGGAATGTTCTCGATTATTTTATGTCAGTCTTTGGTCATGAAGCTGTTCTGTGTGGTTATTTATATGTAGTTATTTATGTACAACCGATATTCATTACTGATACTGAAATATCATAATGTGACATAGTAGCTGGAATTTCCTATTGTAATTTAGCAAATATGATACATATAAAAATATCGAGCTGTTTAATTATAATAAAAAATCTACTTTGATGTAAATAATAAGACATTTCAAGTATCATTAAGTAGCAGTTACACTACTGATTTAAATTTAAACTAAATTCTTTTATTTTAATGCAAGTTTTTCACATGAAATTAAGCCAAATGCTGACATGATCAAATGGTTCAGAAATCAAAGTCCGAATTTTTAAATGTGTTTTTTCTCAATATTCAACAAAATCAAAATAGCCTTAACAGTCACCTCTAATTTGAAAAACAGAATCCTTGCACTCAATATAGGGCTCTCTGTTCATGGGAGATACCTCATGGCATCTCCTTCCTTTTGGGCCAAACAAATCTAAAGGATGCTTGGCAGCACAGCTTCAGGCTTCTGAAGAAATGTAAAAGGGAAAATATAAAACCTCACACAAGGAAAACACAGGTCTTTTAAACTATGGAACACTATTTTTCTTCTAATTTCCAATATTCTCAGGGGTAGGATTTCTTCTCCAGACCTGACACAAGTCACAGAACACCAGCACCCAGCACAGGCACCTCCCATGTCCCATACGTATCAAGAAAATGAAGTTTTCATGACTCAGAGTTTCAGTGTGAGAAATGTGGAAAACCAAGGTGATTTCTGGAACAAATTTTTATGGTTTAGGATATTTCACTTTCCTTTTTTCTCAGTTTCCCCATTATGTATTAAAAAGAGCGTCTAAATGCCACCATCATTGTAAGGCTTCACAAATAAGAACTTGCATCAACAATTGTGCAAATGGAAAACACTGGGCGGTATTATTTCAAATGTTACGTGTGAACGTTACTCCTTGTCTTCTGACTTTCAAATGCAATATGTAGCTGTAATCAAAGAAAGTCTGCATGTTCATCTCTAGACAAATTATTCCCTATGAGTAATATTTAGTCAGCTGAAGGAAATGCACTAATGAAGCAGGCACATTAGAGCTATTAGCTCAGTAATGCCAATTCTTAGGTAAGACAACATAGACAAACCACCAATCCACCCAAGCCGTAAGCAGGGTTTTAAGAAAGAAAAGACAATCTGAGATATACCCAAAGCACCACGACTTGGGGACCCGCTGACTACTGCCCTGTCTACATGGCTGTAGAAGCTTCCCATAACCCTGCTTATGGATACTATTCTGTCTGAGACAAGACAAATCTAATTATATTGCATGGCTAAACTCATGTGGAGCAATATGTGTTGATGTGCAGTGAAATATGTTAATGAGATAAACAAATATCTAGAGGGCTTTAATAAAACAAGCATAAGAATCATAGATTATTCCCTAAAATAGTAGGATTAATTCAAGTATGGTTTAAGCAGGGAAAATGGCATGGCCACAGTGAAGAGATACTAAACTGCAAGCAGTGTCAGTAAATATATTAACTCCAGTATGTACAACAGAACGTTAATACTTCTGCAGCTCTGTCAGTTCTGATTACCACACACTTGACTGAACTGAAATTGCACCTGCACATAAAGCAAGAATGGGTTAACTGGTTTAGTAAGCAGTGCTGGGTGCCGTAAACATCACTGAAACACGTCTCTGTCACAAATCTGACATGTCAGTGGACTTACTCAGCCCTGGGGATCATAATACCAATCATGGTCTTTGGTAACAATTGCATATATAATTCCATATAGTCTTAATATAAACTATGCCTAAAGACTTGGATGACATTTTGGTTTTGATTTACACATAGCTGCAATTGACTGGAGTGTCTATTTGCAGGATTTTAGGAATATCAACAATCTTGCTTTTTTATTGTTTCCTAGTGACATATGAAGTATATACGTGTCACATATCTAGTATATATGTTGCTATTGTCTATTGGCTGAGTTCCAAAGAGAAGTTTATGCAGAATACATGATGTATTGGGATCAATCGCGTCACCTCTACAAGGAACATAAGAAATGCTTTTTACTTACTACTTGGTGTCTGTACATGAAGGCCAACTTCCCCCCACAGTGTTTTGCGTATGTGTTTAGGAGCCCCAGCCTAATTATGCAGAATCTCAGGTACAAAGAATTCCTCCATTTCTTTTAGACGCTTCTGTGCAAGCAATATGTTCCACCTCTGGCTCATCTACTAACAGTTTTTTACAAGCGTTGTGATGGGGAGGGGAGGGTGTCACTGTGAGCACTTCCTCCAAACAAAGCTGAGTGTAATAGCACGTTCTTGAGATCTTCTCAGCTTTGGCATGCAGTACACCCTGTGCCCCTGCCGCAGCAGCATGAAATACTGAGCAGTCAGTAAGGGGACCTGTGCCCAACATTTGCCTGCAAAAATGTGGGCTGTTACAATGACCCTTTACAAAATAAGGGTTGAGATCTTCATGCTAAAGAAATGTTTGCTAACATGGTATCCAGAAAGAAATGGGCAGAAAAAAGTACAGAGAGAAGGACTTCCTTTTCTTTCCATAAGACTTGCAGTGTCAAAGGAGAGAACCATGTGGCGTAGGCAGGGCTGCATCTGCCGTACACAGCTACAAACCATGTAGTCTTGTATGTATGAAAGGAGATGCTTCTAGACACAGGGTGAATGGAGTGTTCTGGAGCTTCTTTACAAAATCATTTTTAGAAAACATAAATTCTGGTATTCAGTGTGGGCTGGAAGTTGGTTCGTGCTCCCAGGTGATCTGACCAATGTTAAACGAATTATCATACCCAATACTTGCTTTCTTCATGATTCTTACAGAGTTTCCAATTTCTATCGTTCTTTTAAGTGTTACAATAGCTAGAAAAAGAACATTTGAGGGGAACACTTAAAAGGTATTATAAATACATATAAATATCATGACTTGCAGTTTAGAATAGGACCTAAAGCTAAAATGGAAATCTGGAGTTGATTGCACACTAACACAGAGGTATACCTATGTTAGAAGTCTCTTAACGTAGGGTAAGATTGTGATAAGAGGACAGATTCTGCAAAGAAAGATATAAAAATATTAAAATATTAAAGGCGTAGTGTTTTTAATACTTTTGCCTCTGAGCAAGTTCTAAGCCAGTGTCCAGCATCATGTGAAGGAACATGAGGCAGAGAAAATGCCATCATTAGGCTGAGAGGAAAATCAGACTCTAGTCATTTGAGGTCACTGAAGTATCTATGCTTATCTTTCAGAAATAAGCTTGCAGCCCTACCTGTGCCCTGGCCAGCCCTGGCCTGATG
>JAHREE010000136.1:1778267-1840056 GCA_033628505.1 Tringa tobata
CAGGCCCCCTTTATAACTGCCCCTTCCTGGAAGATAAAGCTCCTCTTAGGAGAGCTGGTAATGGTTGAGTTCTGTCGTTTCTTAACATTCCTGGTTGTTTGCTCCAGTGTAAGCTGATTAGCTTTTTGGTCAAAAGCTCATATCAGTGATGTGGTCCTCCTCAAAGTTGCCACCTGTGATCCTGAAGGCTGCTCAGCACCCATGAAGCATTTCCCTGCCGGACAACATTCTACTGGAAACCAGCAGGTAAGTCCCTTTCTTGATTTATTCAGAGGAACAATTTGTGTGAGAGAGGAATGGAAAAATTAGTTTCTTCAAATGGTCAACCCTTCCGGTAAAGACTTAGTAAGCAAGCTCTGAGTGTACCTCAAAGGCGTGACAAAGCTTTATTATGATGTTAAAACATTTGACTAATGAGATTTATGATCCATATCTCCCAATCAATCTCTTTACTAGCAATACTGTTCAAATATTATCAAATAATGTGTTCAGAAACCAATGTACTGGCTTTGAAATTCATCCTAAAGACCACTAAGCATCTTGGAAAAGAGAGTTTTGTGGTAGGTTCCAATTTAAAGAGGTTCCTTGTGGTAGGCTTCAAGAAATAAAAATCTTATTGGAAAAAGGAATGTTTTGTGGTAGATTCCAATTGAAGGTGGCTCTTTGAGGTAGGTTTCAGAGAAATGGTTGTGCTGAGTGGTGCATTTTTATGTAGATATAATTTGGAGTGTTTGCTGCCTTCTGCTTTAAACTTCCCAGAGAAGACTCTGTCACTAATGCATTGTTAGGTAAGAGGCATTGATTTTGCTGTCTCCTGGTGTCAGGAGTTTGCTGCTAAAAAGCCATGACTCAGCCAATTAGCACAGAGAAACTGTTTTTGTTTGAGAATGTTTGGATTGTTTAGCACTTTTCAGTAAGTACTTAAACTTGCTAAGTTTGGGAAATGTCACTCAGTAATAGCTATTTAATGTTGCCCCACAGCTGCCTTGAACAAGTGGGAGAATCAGCTAGCTTTTTTAGTACTCTTCATTTACACCTAATTGTGTTTTACACGAATTCTATCAAATGCATCCCATAATACCGAGACTGAATTCCAGGAAGACATTCCTAAGATACAGGTTTTCTAAAATGTCTGTCACCTTAGCTGCCTCAGACTGTTCTACGGGTGACATCTTTTATGGACAAACACTGCTGGATCTGGGCTCTTTGCAGAAGAGCACTGTGTCCAGGCCATGAGCAGGGACTAAACCTCAAATAGCTCTATTACTACAGGTAAACAAAACACAGTAGTAGCACTGATGGATGCAAAGCTGATGGAGAACATACTGAGACAAAAAAGAAGACTTTGTAAAATTTTCATTCATAAAATTTTTTTGGTGATATTTTATCTGAGTGTCCATGTTCAAAAAGTAAAAGGGCATAGCCTGTAATAAAATTATGAAATGAGACTAATGCTGCAGAAGCTTGTGGGGTCCCTGCCAGGGGAGTTTATATGAGCGTATGAGGTTAGGTTCTCAAATGTATGCCAGTGATATGAAAGTGTGATTGAAAAATAACAAGCAATAGGATTCATGTGTCATAGGCAGCATTGTTAAAAATGGACTTCCCTCTAAGGTCCTCATTCTTAATGGTGATAACAGCAAGTTATCACCATTTCTTCAAAAGGGTGTAGGTGAAGGCAGGGTGTTGGTGCTGTTAAAAAAAAACTTTACATTTTATTGTATGTAAATAGATCTGTTTGAATAGGGTAGGAGAGAATATGCACACTCAGGAGTCTGCAGACTGAAATCTAAGTAGAAGAGACATGAGCATTGACTGTCTAATCAGCCCTTTGTTCTTCAAGTATTGAGTCCCATAGTCATCTTTAGTCCCCACTCATCAGAAGTAGCTCTCAGGCCATGCCAATGCCAGTATTTCAGAAAAGCATGAACACTAGTTGGGATGAGAAAAGGAAATTCTGCCACGTATGAGGTTCCAAAAAGGAGCAATTATTTAATGATGAGTCCCGTTAGTGCAAAAGTCACCTTCCATTGGAACTATTTCAGCTGCTGTCCAATGTTTTGGTAACTTTTTTCTTGACTACTTCTACTATTCTGTAATTATGCTACCTGACTGTACAAAGTTAGCATTAACTTAGTAAAATAACAGGCAACACCATCATTCTCTGCAGATGTCTTCTGGGTGCAATAGGAGAATCTAAATTTCCAAATGCTGTCAGGGAGCAGCAGGATGGGTTTGGGACTGTCCCATTCCACACTGCTCTGTGGGAAGGAAGCAGGACAGGATACACTGCAGTGAACTGATCTGGAAGATTTTTCTGGTTCAAGCTTTTGTTTATACCAGGCCCTTGTTCATATCTTGTGCAGTACAAGCACTCATCTGCAACAGGAGACAACTTTCATTTTCCGCCTAGTGAACCTGTTACTAGGTTGATTATTAGTGTGCCAAACCAACAGTATTCTAGCTAAATTTGAAGCTATGCAAATGTCATAGCATTCCAAAAAGAAAAAAAAAAACAAACAAACCAAAAAAACCCAACAACTTACAGTCCACAGCAACTACCTTTGCACAGAAACACCACATCAGTTTAAAGTTTTTGGTCATACTGTACGCTAGCATTTGCTCAATGAGCCATTCAGTTCCTCTTCCTCCTTATGTCACCCAAAGATACACCCATGTCAGTTAATTCATGTTAATTTTAAAATAAGTGTGATAATTCAGGAGAATTACATCAATAGGGTGTCTAACCATATTCAACTTCTCTGCATGAATCTGGAACATACAAAATGAAATTATAAGCAAAATATAAAATTTCTTCGTGTCAGATACATTAACAATTGGCTTGGTCCGAGATGACTAAGATGTCAAACGGAAGTGAGGGAAACTCCAAGCTTTGAGGAAGCTGTTAAATTTGACTTGTGTCATAAAATGCCCAAAACTTTGTTTCAACTTCATAGATGTAATGCTTTTCTTAAATGTAAGCACAGAAAACCTGCAAGAAATAAGTTGTGCTAAGCAGTGAGTTAAAGCAAATATGCTTTAAATGTATTCTAGGTTACCCTCGGGCTTGTCTAGTGCAAGTCTTCTTCTACATTTCCCTAGAGGTACTTACAAATAAAGGCTCATGCAAGCAAGCTCATATATCCCCAAAGTTTTCAAGGATGAGCATGTATATTTAAGAATAGAGACTGACCCACACTGAATGTAAGATGAGATAGTTACTTTGCTTTCATTTTCTGTAGATTGTTGGGTCTTTCTTAGAAGTGACTACTGTTCCCTGGTGATAAATTGCTGAAAGCAAACCCAGCAACTGGACCCTTTCAAATTGCTCGTTATTTAACGTTTTGTGTGCAAGACTATTGCCAGCATTTATCATGGGCTAAGAATTAATAACTATATATTTTTAAAGGTACATAGAAACATATTGTGTATCAGTTACCGTTAACTAACCTGAAATTTATGCAGCAGTATTACCATCTTTGAGAGGGCTGAAAGGAGGAGAGGAGCTGAATCACAAAATAGGCTCAGGACAGCACAGTGTGTGCATAAAACCACAAAATGCACACTCCTGTTCACTTATTGTTTACAGAAACTGACATATACATAGTATCTTGGTTTAACTCAAAAGCATTGAAATCTACATTTACTTAAAGAATTGGGGCAAAAAAGTGTTTCAGATGCAATATATATGCTCCTGCATCATCCCTCTTGCCATATTTTGTACTGTGTGATGCACACCTACAATAACTGAAATCTTTTAGCAAGATGACAAAACCAAGGATCTTCCAAGCAAATTCTCTGCCAACAGTAAGTTGGGCAGACAAATCTACTGACAGTGGCCTTGGGTTTTTCTCCTTTTACTATGTAAAAAATTTAATTATTGTAATCAAAATAATGACTTCTCAAGTTTCACAAATGAGACACAAGTTCATTTAGATAGTAGACTAATTGCATCCATCCCTTAGAACAACAAAATCCTCTGTGCTTTATCTAAATTATTTGAGGTCCAATATCTATGTTAAAGGTCCAGCCACACCTCATGTTAAAGACATTTTAGGACCTATTAAGTATAAAACTCACTTTGGTGAGAGTACATACTGTACTTTAATGCCCTGACGATGAGCCTGATTTTTAGATGAAGCTGAGGATGAAAAGCAACCTGCAGAAGGTGAATAGAACACATCAAGATAAGACCAGTCCTGTTATGATAAACACATTCAAGTAATGCTTGCCAAAGATTATTTAACATTTTAATCTTTCTTTTATATCCCTGGAGGCTTGGGGTGGGAGAGCAGAGACTCTCCTCATAGCTCCATTTGTGAACCTCTATTTCCATAAGAAATGCTGCTTCAGTGAAGATGTCCACAGCAGCTTTGCCCCGTCGTCTTTCTTACAAATTAAATTCGTGTCCTGTCACCCAGTTTGTTTCTCCCTTCATGCTGAACTGAAATGATACCTCTACTGCTGTATCTCTCCTTTCCTCTCTCTCTCCTCCTTTGAAAGAATGAAATACTGTGTATTGTTTAATCCTCTATCCATTAGAGAGTAGTTTGTGGTTTTTATGAAGAGTGATGGCAGAACCTGAATGGCTACATGCCAGCCAGTGGCTACCTATCACAACAGCACTTCTTCCATTATTAAAAAAGATTAAGGCATTGGCTGAGGACTGACTAGAAATAACAATTAAAGCTCAGACAGGCAACTTAGAAATACTTAGGTATTAGTGCCCTTTTTTCTGGCTCTCAACATTAGAATGAGAAAAGATTGTACACGGTTTAAATTAACGTTTATACCATTCTTGTGATAAAACTGCTTAACAGCATTTTTGGTACAAGTAAATATCCTATTTCTTCCTTCTTGCCAAGATCAAGATATGCTCAGCTGGTACAAAACCACAGCAATATGCAGGCACTTCTTGCAGTTGTTTTTAACACATGCAGTTCCTAGCTTTGGCATATATTCTATTAAAACCAAAAGAAATTAAAAGTTATCGCCCACTAAGGCAAAAGAATGATAGTCCTTAATGGAAAAAAAACCCTTCTGCTATTTCAGTGCTGACCCTAGTTTTATTTAGTGTGTCACTGCAGAACAAAAATACTGTAAATAAACCAGTTTTGCCCGATGCATCTGGAATACCTTGTTTTGCTTATAACTGTTCTCTGTGCAAAACCCTCTTTCCTAGCTTTCTACCTAAATTGATCACATTCAACACCTTTTCTTAAACATACAATGTCATTATGTAGCTGTGAATGCAATACAGAGCAAAAAAAGTAAAAAATATTGCTCTTAGTTCTGTTTGGAGCAAATAACTTAGATAACATTTGCATAATGCCTCTGACTGTGGTTAAACGCAGAACCTCATACCTGCTCCTGTGGCCACTTCTGTCTCTCCTCTGGGGTTCTTGACTTTGCTTTAAAACCTCTAGGCACATCTCCACTGTGCTTAGAGGCAGATGGGATATTCAGTGATTTTGGCCTCCCCTCGTGCCTGTTAGCACTGTGAACGGCTTCTCCCTTTGAACAAGTCTCTTTATAGTCCTGTGCCATGTTTTCAGTCCCAGTGTGCTCTGGACTCATTTCTGTTGTACTATTAATACTGCTCATGCTCATACTCATTTTGATTTCTGCTACAATCTGGTCAATGTCCTCTTCCTGGTCTTCCAGCTCTGCATCCTCTTTTCTAGAATGGTATGGTGATATTCCCTGCGAGTTTCCATTAGCCTCTGCTGGGTAATAGTCCGGATAGCCACCATCACTTTGGCAATACTGTATGTTTTCTTCTTGGTCTTGAATCTCCAAAGATGACACTTCATCCTCTAAAATCTGAACACCATTATCTTGACCTTCCTGCCACTCTTGCCTGTCCGTCACCTCGTTTTCATCTTGGTGCTGATTTTTACCTTCAGCCCATTCTTCTACAGCTTCCTGACATTCATCTGTTTCAACATGGTGTTCCTCATGGGGAGCATATTCCTCCGCATTGCAGTCCATTCCTTCCAGATAACTGTCATCCTCTGGACAGTATCTAATGTAGTATGTGATCCCTTCTTCTTCTTCTGGTAAGCCTTCATCATAGTCCTCCTCCTCAGAGGTGTTATTCACGTAATCAGAGCTGGAGTCACCATCTCCACTGTGATCATTGCACTCGTGTTCCACGGGGGTAGGACTACCTTGTCTGACAGTTGTTAGTTCTGCCTCCTTTGCCACATAATCTTCAATGGGAAGGTCACTTTCTTCATTTTCAGGCTCCCTGTTGTGAGATGAAGTAGGGCAGGCTCTCGCTCTGTGATCCAGCATGCTGGCTGTGGTGCTCTGACGTTTCCTGTTTGCCATAGCCAGCTCCTTACATGACAATCATTTCTAAGCAATTACTGCAGGGAAGACAGAAAAGCACACAATCAGGAAAAGGTCATCAGTAGATATCAGTGCTGTTAATAGGAAACAAACGGATAGCTTTATTTGGTTAAAAGGATGTGTTTGTAGATTTTTAAACCAGCTTTACAGACAGCTAACTTCTAAAATGCTCATATTATGGAACCATGAAATCAAAGTAATAACTTGCACAATGAAAGGAACAGATAAAGAGAAGGTTCCACACTTATGCTAAACGTATTCTAGTGTAGGATCTCTTCTGTGAATTTGACAGAATTAATCCTGAACCTTGAAATTAGTTTTCAATTTCTTTTTCTTGCCAGTAAGGGGTCATGCTTTGATCGCTATGCAGTAAACAGGAGCTCTTTCCAATTTTCAGCTTAGGCATTTCTTTCATGTGTACTGAAAGCATACATTTAGAATCTGACCTGCTCTTACCAAAACTAAAGGAAATAATTCTATTAACTTAGCAGACACATAGGGCGCTAAAGGATAACACACTGTTGTTAAAGTTATTTAAAAAAAAAAAATCACTCACTGGTTTATTAGCTCTCACTAGCTGGATGCTATGAAGTATCTCCCATTGTTAAACTAAATATTTGTAGAATAGACTATTTCAGTTGGAAGGGATCTACAACAATCATCTAGTCCAACTGTTTGGTCAATTCAGGGCCGACCAAGGTAAAGCATGCTATTAAGTGCATTGTCCAATTCCTCTTAAACACAGCCAGACTTGGGGCATCGACCACCTCTCTAGGAAGCTTGTTCCAGTGTCTGACCACCCTCTTGGTAAAGAAATGCTTCCTAATGTCCAGTCTAAGCCTCCCCTGGTGCAGCTTTGAACCATTCCTATGTTTCTCTCTGCTTCATTGTTGTATGCATGTGATAAGCTTGACCTGCGAAGTTAGTTAATTGGGGTGAACTGAGCTCAGACACAGGCTTCTGAAACGCACCACACAACTGCACGCTTTGCTGTATGCACATATTCCAAAGGCATGGCAGCCAACCACATGCTCATTTTGACATAACCCCTTTCCAAAGTCTTGTGTGCACATACAGAGAACACAAACTAACATGGAGCTAAAGGGTTAGAGGAGCTATGCAGAGACGCATTTCCTAGGCATTGTGAATTTATAAAAAAATTATCCTGTCGCTGTAACCTAAAACCTCATAGATATCCCTGCAGAATTGCTGCTATCACAAGGAAACCCCCAAACTGTAGTTTGTGACAAACCCAGGAAGCTGATGCATCTACATATTAGTGCAATGGCACCACGTGGCAAATCTAAGCTCTCCCTGAAACAGGGATTCTTGATTCTGGGATACAAAGCAGAGATGGATGTTAATCACAGGAAGAGATGTGAAAGGAACCCAGCACGTGAAGCTTTTTTTTATTTATTGATGCTTTGCAGAATTAGTCTTGACAGAAAGCTTTGAAGTAAATAGTGTATCTGAAGTGAAGTTTTAAATGACAAAATCAGAGGAGAAGGCAAAACTTGCACCTTCTCACTATTAGAAAAATGAGCAGACTTACAAGACTTTGGCAGTATGATTGGTGTGCCCACTATGATCCCTCTCATAAACTAGCTACCAATTCTCACTTTGGAGTCAACTACAAGGAACTCCAAACACCAAGCCATCTGTCCACTTGTGTTGCCTCTGATTTAGTTAGCTCTACTTACTGCAAACTAAGGATATTCCTATACTGTAATTGCAGTATAAACAAAATTTATTTTACACTAGATTAAATAGCAACCTAGTTACAACACTGCAATGCTCTGCACAGAACTGCCCACAAGCAAGATAAATCGCTTGCATGATCAGATCAGGAGCGGGTAAGAACACTACACAAAATAAGTTATGATGGAGTGCTACAAAAAAAGATACTTTTGAATAGCACTGCAAGAAAGAAATAAATACACCTCATCTGTCTTAACCAAAGTTATTTTTTGTCCAGAACCGAACAAAATAGTGTCTCTGGGAAAGAAATGCTCTCATCTGCAGTGGCCTCAGTCTACTAGTCATTGGAAGTGTTCTCCATATTAAATAAGACATAGAGATTTCCAGTGCAGCAGACCCTGCACACTAGTCACTACTGTGGCTGAAGATAAAGAAGCACATAACATGTAACACAAGCACAGTTTGACACTCATGACTCAGATTTTTTTCCTAAAGCATATGGAGATGAGAACCCTTTTTTTAGCCAGACAGTGTAATGGAGTTTTCCCACCCGCAGCTAAGAATCTTATTATTAGCATCCAGGCCTCAAAACTGCCTTAAGTGGTATCACTGCAGGTGATACCCTTTTATAAATAAATGTTCATACTTGTTACTTACCTGCAAGAAAATTCACTGCCTGGTAGATGCTGTACAACATAGGATGTCACAAAAAGCCACTTGCTCAAGTTCTGAGAGCCAAAAGCCTGTGGCTAGGCAGGGCAGCAGCCTGGTGAGGAAGGGATGGCAACTACAGCAGCTGTGGGGGAAACGGCCAGGTGAGGGGCTCTGAGGGTGCTTATGACAATAGCTATCAGCTGGGCAGGGTTCCTGGCAGCACCTGCCCTTCTGCCCCAGCAGTGAAGCAAATGCACTATGGTGGCCAGTGTGGAGGCAGAACTTCAAATAAATAGTGACAGACTGGAAAGCTCTTAGAGCATAGGTGATAAGAAACAGAGAGGGGAATTCCTCTCAAGCACGTCTAGCACTGACATACTAGAAGGGCATAGGAACCCGGGTTCCAGTTAATTCAATCTGAGACTGTGACTGAAGACAGTGCTTTACCCCCGTACGCTGAAATTGAGGCACGTGTTCAGTGATTAAGGGACCAAGTTAGATAGGGTTCTCAATAAAGAGGTTTTGCTTTCCATAATGTTTTGCTTTATTATTCCTAAGTTTCTCTGCTCAAGCTCAATGTTTGAGAGGAAAAGGAAATCAATCTGCAGAAATGCAGCATGTGTTTTCTATGTGGCAGTAAAAAGGAGTATGTATAGGGGAACCAATCTCTTCTGCTCCTCAAAGCAGGACTATTGCTTTACAGCTGGAATTTATTGTAGCCTCATTAGCTTTCTCCCAAATTCCTTGCAGCTAATCGCAGACAGCTGCAGACAGGGTTTAAGGAACTTAACACTTCTACATCTTTTCACCTGTGTAGAAAGATACCTTCACTACTTTCTTCCTATGGAGAGAGACCAATTAAATTAGCATTGAAAATGAGAAATGGTACACAATTGTAAACATGGTGATAAAGTGAAATAGCCAGTATAATATTCCTAGCTGTGTTTAAAGAACTGCTTTACATATATAGTTGATTCACAAGCTGCAGAGCATTCTAGTGGAAGCAAAACAAGCTCTCTGACAGTTTTTCATTTAACAGGCATAGTGATCTGAGAGGATTGTGGGTTTGGGGGTTGTCACCTTCTTTTGGCAACGAACACGTTCTATTGCATGCTTATCTACAGCCAGATGATCTTTTGAGCCCTGTTTTGCAACCTATAGGTGAACATAAGATACACTCCCTTTATGTGGCAAGGCCTCTTTCTGGGCTTACTCCTCCCCAGGTTCCTTTCTTCATCTATTTCTCAGTCTCCTTTCTCCCACACTTCATGTATCTGTACCCTTTGTCAGTTTTGTCAGAATTTCCATGCAAGTTTTGTTTCCCTGAAATTGTTCAATACCTCAAATTTTCCCCAGTACAATCTAGCTGCTATTAGATTGATTCTAAAAAGATGTAACTCTCCACTCTTTATAAGTAATCTTCAAATGTAAATGGAACATAAGCATTGCAACACAACTTATTGTGAGGCTCGATTACAGCCCATATGACTTACAGGCTTGCTCCTCTGCTGCTGAGCTCTGTTTTCAATGCACTGCTGACTTAAACTATTCCATATATTAGCCCTATACATTCATAATCAATAAATGCTGTAAAAAAAACCCCACTCAAGCCTTTCAATACAGACATATATTTAGAACTGCTATATTCATCAGGCTTCTCAGTACAACTGTAACTGAGATAATAGTATTTTTCAAAGAACTGCATCAGAAAATTCACGATTGCACGACTTTACACTAATTATACCAGTCTCTTTTCCAATAAGCAGATAAGTTAAAGTGGAAAAAATTTAGCTTCAATTTCTTCAAAACAATTTTAATATCATACTAATAGTATTTCCCAGTAGGCTTTCATTACAGAAGACTTAATAGACTCCCATCTGTGAAGTCAGCCAAGATGAATTGTGGCTGATCTTAGGCTGGGAACTAGAATTTTTAATAAGCAGATAAAAGAATGTGAGCCTGCCATGACTATGTCAGATTCTGCAGTCATTCCCCAAGGCCAAACTGCATTAACTCCATGTTCATTTTTCAGTAGATCTGACTCTACAGACCATGAGAATTCATTATACAGAGCTCCAGGAGCAGAGTGCAGGATAACCTGCAAACACTTCTAAAAGCAGGTATAAATGGGATCCTTACTCTCACAGGAACCCTGATCCAGCTGTGTAACTGTGGCCATAGATGACTCAGGGGTGCTGTTTGAACCTAAAAGTCTTAGAGGTCGCAATTTACTCAGATCCCCCAAAAACCTCCTTTCGGGGAGGGAGACTCACCAAACACACCTGAGAAATCTAGAGATGTGGTAGTGCTAAGCTCTAGTCTCCATGACTTGATGTCTCACTTGGAGTTGGTCTGCTATTTATAAATCAATGAAATGCCTTCATTCACCTATTTGTGAAAACACATCATAAAGAATACTTTCAAGCAAGGAAGTGTCTAGGTACAAAAATCATTAATTTTTAGCAGCTTATATCTGATTTTTCAACTGTGAAACTTGAGATTGAAAACTGGACTGAGGTCTAGTGGTTGTTTGTGTACAGAATTCCGATCAAGTCCCAGAAGCCCAAGGCAGCCGTTGAGCTCTTGTGAATGCCACTTCTGCCTCCTACAGAGCACGCTACCTATCCTCTCCCAGAAAGCTTTCCACATACTTTATTAAAACTTGTTATGAATACAAGAAGTATTTAGGTAAGCCACACTAATGCAACCTTGCAGACATGTCACTGTTCAGAGTGCTAATGACACTACTGAAAAAAAATAATCAGGAAAACTCAAAGGTTTATAGAGGACACTGAATTTATGGGAAGTGTATCTCTTTCTATGAGTTGTCATGCATAAACAATACATTTGATGAAGAATTTTTAAGATGACTTTTTGCAGAAAAGCTTGACTGAAAAGCCATTTAGAAAATAACCTTCAATAAATAGATAGCATATATAAATAAACCTGAAGTATTTTGTCACTGCTGTTGACAATTTAGGACATTTCCAGTTTCTGCTGGCTCTTGCTAAATGTCCCAAACAATCCTTTCTATTTCCTCCTCCTTCCAAGAGAATTTTCATCCCAACCCACAACATGTCTCAAATGAGTTCTTTTGCTATTTATTTTAAGATATTTCTACTCTCACATATTTGACCTCTCCTAGATAGTGGTCTAAAAATAAGAGTTGCAAACATAAAACGTGGATAGAATTAACAGCAACTTGCTATTTAGGTTTTCCATCTTTTTGTTTCATTTAAAATAAAATCCAGCAAAGTTCAAATAAGAAAATACATTTTGAAGCACTGTTGTTTGCAGCTAGCAGAAACCTCTTAGGCTTTACAAATGTCCTTTCTTTTGTCCTGTGAAATTCCTTTCAAAATTACCCAATTTTAATCTAACTCTTTTTCTATGAGTGCCCCTAGAAATTGTTGACAGTCTGCCAAAAAAATTTCTACAAAATCAAGACTAGTTAGATGTCTTTCAATATTTTTTTTTCTTAGCTTCTTCTACCAAAACCCAGTTTCCCCTCTCCCTGCTGGGCAGGTGTAAGGCTGGGGCTCCCTTAAGTCCAAAGGAAAGAAAGTCCTTTACACCCTCTGAACAGACAAGCCAGAAAACTACCAAATATATCGTTTGAAGAGGAGATATGGGCGATGTCCCTCAATGCCTCTGGCTCACACAACAACCACCCTGAGTTTGGCAGCTCAACTGCGGGGGCTCAGTGGCAGCGCTGAGAGCAGCCAGGGTTCGTACCGCATGGACCGTCTGTCCGGTGGGACACAGGCCCGTGGCTGCAGTAAGCACAAAATAAAGCAGGAAGTTACAAATTAAAAATATCAACAAAAGTTATTTAAATTTGTTAGTTGTAGCAGAAACATGTTAAGTGCCAGATTCGTGATCTCCCTTTTAACCTGAACTCCTCACCCTCACACACTGCACATACATTTTATAATTTTATGATTACACATACCACCTGCCGCCTTCTTTGTTCAAAGCACAGCTGGGATAGTCCAGGAGGAAATTTGGTGCTATTTAGTGTTTCAGAGCTTCAATTTATCATCTAAATATTATTTTAATATACTGAATTGAAACACAGAATTAGAAAGCAGCAAGAGATTTGCATGGGAAGCACAGAGAATGATTTTGAAAGAACCGAGGGAAATGTGTGAGGGAAGTGAAAAAGAGCAGCATCTAAAAATAGAGGGTATTAAAATACATGACTTGCTAGTTATCTCAAGAGTAACCGCTAGCTAAGGCAAAAAAAAAATTCTCTTATCGTTCACTGGTTACTCAACTATGTCTACTGTAAATCTGAGTTAGTCACAAAAGATATTAATTTGAAAAAAAAAGAAATCACTGAACAGGCAAGCCGGAGAAAAAAAATATATGGCTGTTATTATTCGCTATTATGCTTATTTTATTAGTTTAACAGCTGACAGAGTGAGAAATTAAACTTCTGAGATAACAAATGCATGTTTCTGTCTGTTAGGATTATTTCAGTTGGAGCCTTGCAGAAATTCTGCTTAAAGTTACCACAGCTACAGTATACTAGATACCTCAACAAGCCAATTTCCAAAATACACATCCCTGTATCCACAGGCAATGCTTTTAAAATGGAACAGACTGTCTGTCCGAGTTACTACCTTCCTGTAACAAAAATGTGTCAGCAAGCAGGTTGCATTCTGAGTAGAATATGAAATGTGTATGCATATATTAAAGAAAAGAATAGCATATATTGACCAGTCATATCTAATGCAAACCTCCTCCTCACCCTGAAACCAAAGAGAAACAATAGACAATTTGCAAGAGAATATCTTTTGCTCCTGTTAAACCACATCAATATGATCCCTCAATATATTTGAAATCTTTCACTACCTCACGTGAAAGTAAAATCTTTACAATTACTTTACAATTATAGATCAGACAACCTTCCTTTCATGCTATTCACCAGATGTCATCTCAGAAAGCTCTTGATGTCTTAACAATTTTTCATATTTTTACAATATTGTACATTCTGAACTGTGTTATTTTCATGGTACATAATATTTGCTCTGTTTGGTTTAATCTAACAAGCCTTTAAAATGCAATAATTACCTTGTAAATGGCATTCTAAAAGTGCTCTACAATTAGAACCCACCAACAGAAATTAAAAGTAGACCAGAAAAAAAGACATGCGAAAGACAGTGTAAAATCCTATGGCATTGCAGAAATAGTATTCATGAATGTATATCCCAACTGAATGTAGCTTTTATAATTAAAAAGATTAGCTATTTCCTGGTGAAGTAATAAAAATGTGTAATCACATATTTAATTATAATTTATTGTTGATGTGCCTTAATCATTCTTTAGGGTTTAATTCCACAGCTCAGAGATATTAAACGTGTAGTGCCATATCCATATAGTTGCTTGACTAAAGATTTTAGGATTAGTATCACTTTTGCAGTGTTATGCCCGCTATATAAAAAACCCCACCAAAACTGTAGCCTCATTACAGATACCTTAAACTGAAGGAGGGACAAAAGCAGAATATTTTAATTCAACTGAATAAGACGAGTGTCCAAACTTAAGGCAATGAGACTTTATGGCTTGTTCTTCTGGCTGCCCTGCTCCAAGAGATCAGTTTTAAATAATGAAGAAGTATTTTGCCTTTTTCCTGCACAGAAATGCTCCATTGATAGCTACATGGAGGCTTTTGACTTTAAAATTTATTTAACAATAAATTTTAGTATCTTACAATTATAATATTTCTTAATTCACTGGGAATAAGGGAAAAGTATAGGACGCATAGGAATAAGGGAAGGAAATACAGGAATAAGGGAAAAGTAAAGTATATATTAACAATATCATGCATAAAGAATATATGCCAAGCAAAACACATTCTGGCCACTCTGAGACAATCTGCATTGAGAGCTCCGGTTGAGTTTTTAGCTGTCCTAGAATGGGTTATACGAAGTTGTAAAATGCTTTGCAGAGTACCTTTCTGCTGACTAGAGATGCTACTCAGAACTCTAGCAATCTTTCTACCTCCGGCCAATTTGTATGCTTTTCGTGTTCATCTCGCAATGTCCTGGGTTATATTGTTATCTCAATAACAAGGTCAGTCTCCATACTGACTTAGCACTAAATGATAACAGATCACTATAAGGCTAATGTGGCTACGGGAAGCAGCCGCACGGCTGAAATTCAGACAGGAGAAACCCGGCACCGAGCTTGGAGGCAGCTGTGTGTGTCTGTGGGGAAACCCAGCTCAGAAGGGCCAGTTGGACAAATCCCCACTAACAGAATCTGACCTCGCACAGCTGACGTGCAAAAACATCACCTTTGAAATTTCTTCAAACTCTTAAGCCTAACAAAGTATTTTTTTTGTCAACTTAAAATGTTTAATTAAAAAACAACCAACAGAACTAAATTTCCTTCCTCTTATCTCTCCATACTGGCATACTTTTGAAAAGATTCTTCACTGGAAAATCATTAAAGTAAAACATATTCATTTGGCCCCTAATGTAGATTTAAGTACTTCTTTAGTAATAAATCAAATGATTCCACCTAAAGTGTCTTCCTCTGTGTCTACAACAATTCAGTGTTTTGAAATAAACTGAACAATGACTGGAAGGTGTACCGTGGAGTCAGAAGTGTTGTACAAGGCTGAAATAAAATTTATTTAGGCTAGAATATGGAAAAAATGTTAATCCACCATGGCAAATTCCTACAAGAGCCTTTTAAGCCATCAAACCTAAACAGTGACTAGTGGCATAGGGGTAACAGGCAAAAGATGAGGCAGGATTTGGGGACTTCCTCAAAGGTGAGGCATTAGCACTTTTGACAAGATGTGTAAATTCCAAATTTCCATGTTAGAGGAAAAAAAATAAATTGCAAAACAGGGGTCTTCACATAAAACAAAAATCTGTTGCTTCCATGAGATTCTCTTAAAAATACAAATCCAAGCGGTATATTTGACCATTTTTTTTCAGTAGAAAGCCCCCTCTTGTTGTGGTGCAGCCCACAGAGAGTGATGGCTCTCTGAAGTCTGGGAATCGGAGATATCCCTTGCACTGAGCTCCAGGCTCCTGATCTCCCTAAACTAGACTTGAGATTCCTGTCGGCTAAAATGAAAACAGATTTTATTAAACCTGACATGCAGTAAGAAAGGAAATAAAATTGGTTATATTAAAGCTGTTAGAGCAAGCCTTGCACTCTGTTGCTATCACACAGATATAAAAGAACTCCACAGGTGTTAGCTAAATAGGTTTACACACATGCAAGAATAATTTTAGCTCATCACAACTTAGAAACCTTTAATTTCGGAAACTGGGTGTCAGACACCCAGTTTAACCCTCCTATTTTCTTCAGATGGAAATAAGGCTTCCCTATGAGGTGTTATATGCATGTTATACTTGCTTGTATATTTGTTGTGTATCCCTTTTATACATAGGTATAGGTACTAATATCTACATAGGTATAAGTAGTAAATAGATAACTGCATCTCCTTCAGTCCCTGCTCCCACTAGCAAAAAGACTAGGAATCTCTCTAGAAAAGTTAAAGAGCTATTCTAATATTAAAATAATTTGGAAAGATGACTTAGTTCATCAGAGAAATGGGTATTTTTCTGTTTTTGAGGAATGACAAGACACGGTAATGTCCCAACCAGTCAGTAAGAATATTGGCCCCCCAACACTAAATTATATTTCTAGTAAGATCTCAGCATAATAGTGATGCAATGCCTGTTGTTCTTTGTGCCTGTATTCTTTTCTTCAAAAATTTGATCTTGCCATTTAAACATTATCATTTAAGTACTCTGAGCATTTATATAATGGAATACATTTATCTTAACAATACGAGATAACTATAAGGTGGTCTTAGTTAATTCAACTTTATCATTAAACACATATAATATAAACGTTCCCTTCAGTTGTATCTAGTTCCACCAGAAATACAGCAACCACACATATTCCTGATATTTCTGTATCTGAAATCAGTTTTTTCTTTACAGCTTTTGGAAAGCTATGGCTTTTTAAAAACTAGCTCTTCAGATGCAAAGATCATAAAACCATTGTGGCAACACTTTGTATCTTCAATAGACACGTGGCTTTTAAGAGCTTTCAGCTGCTGCATATACATTTCCATGCACACAAGAAAGCACATCAGACTTTGTGCATGTGGACTACACATTAATAAAATAAAGCACACTTACCAATACAACTGAATTCCACTCTATTTGTTCTTTGAGAAAATGTTGTGGTTTCACTGAACAGCTACTGCTGGCTCTCATCCTGGCTCAATTTCATTTACAGAGACACTACTTTATTGTAATTATAATAATATAGAATTATGCCTTTAATTTCTTTGGTTTTATTGCCATCAACTTTCTTTTTTGAAATAAATGTCCTTTGAAAAGTCCATTTGCATCCCTTCATGTAAAAAAGTGATGTCATATTAAGGAAAAACATAATAGCACAGGAAAAAAAATGGGGCCATTTTAGCATGCCATTGTATGTTATTATGTTATATATGTTATTATTATATGTTATTATGTTAAAATTATGTGTCCTTTTGCCATTCAGAAGGAACAGAAATTCTTAAACTTGACACTTATTTAAAAATACATGGTGTCCAAGCAATTAATGTTTCAGAACTTACTTGATTAGCATTTTATGCTTTAGTTACAGTTTACCAAGTAAAGCTTCTTTGCATTTTTTTGGCATGATGCATCTGTTCAAATGTTTAACACAATAAAACTGGTAATACTTACCACAGGCATGATTTCATGTATGTGCTTCCCCAGCCTTGTGCAAAACATCATAGCTTTCTTTTCACAAATACTAATTTCAGACCATAGGCAGAGGTAAATAAATTATACTATTTGAATAATAATGTAGAAGGGAATAGAAGGACAGAATATGTTTCATTAAATGAAAACCCAGAGATTTAGCAAAACATTTTGAGAATGTTTGGCTTATTGTTCTTAAATGGTACATTTTGACCTTACTCAGGAGCACCCATGGATGAATGGTTAGGTGGCTGGAGAGGAAGTTGGTTAGAATACTGAGACTGTCAATTTACAATAGCTGTGGAGGCAAGTCATTGGAGAGGCCTCACTTGTAAAAGAAAATGGAAATGCTTAACTTTCTAGTAAGTCAGGGTTTAACTATCAGGTTAGCAGTTTGCACCCAATCATTTACATGCAAATTTTACAGCTGCTTGATTCTCAGTGTATAATAAATCTTCAAAAAGACTGGTTTTACAATTATTAACCTTGAAGTCCTGTGAACGGTTTCATGGACATTCACTTAACATTATCATAGGAAAAAATGAAATTTTCTTTAAAAGGTTACAGGAAAGAATTTACAGTATCATTTTAATAAGTCAAACCTCAAAAGAAATTCGATTTGCAGGCATTAACAACCGACATATTCCCCATAAGCAGTATCTACTGAGACACAACAATCAGGTATTGCTAGTAGTCTACAGATTTTAATATTAGTTATTATCCCAACTGGCTAGCTACAAACAGGTAGCTTTAGGTAGTCAAAAATGAATTGTTAGCCACAGACCAAAAAATATAAAATTAATTATTCTGTGGCCATTTATTCACCACATTTGGGTGTTTAAGTCTCACCAAAAAAAAAAAAAGAGATACAGGAATTCCTGTTAGGAGTTTACTGTATTCAGATCATTTTCCTGGTGGAAATACAGTCAAGAACAGATATTGCCGAGTATTATTTGCAGTTAAACTACAGAAGAGTAGTTTGGAAATAGCATGAAGTTCCTGTGAAGTGATGAAACCTCTAAAATCTTGGTGAAAGCCATTAACACTCTCTTCATTCAATTAGCATAAGAGAATTAGGTTGCATTTTTTTTATTCTTAGTAGAACATTGTCTTTTTCAAACTCAAATACTTGTGCTGCTGGCACATTTAGTAAATAAATAAAAAAATATTTTGAAATCATGAAATAAGATTAAAGATTATTGTGTTAATTCTTTTCAAGATAAAATAGCCTGCCTTTGTTAAGCAGAATTAGCAAATTGCAAGGTGAAATTATGAGAGGTTTTACAAAATAAAGATTTAATAAGAATAGTAGATAATGAAGATAATCAGAGATTTTGTTAGCAGGGAATTATGTCACGGGATTTTGCATTTCCAACCTTTGAAAAAATATCTGTAGGTTGCAGCTGGTTGTGTTTCAGGCACACAGCTCTGTAGTGAATGATCACTTCATTTGAAAAGCAAGACTAGAAAGATTTTTCCCTCTGTCTCTAAGGCATAAATTGCACATCAGTAAAATCTTCTCCAATTCATAACAACTGGTTAGAAGATAAATACTCTGTCAATCACTTTAGCAGATACTCAAGATGGCTTGAAACCTTTACACCCACCCACTTTTCCATCAGATGTCAGCAGAAAACTTGTATATATACATCTTATGAAAATAAGACCTTTCCACCTAAATAAGTATTTTGAATGTAAAATTATTTAGATGTGCTCTGAATAATACTGTTACAGCTCAGGAGGCTTACACATAAGTAGTTACTGAAAATAAAGTACTAACCACACACTTTGAAGTATTATTTGGTATTAGAATGGGAGACATGCAGTGACCTGACATACATACTGCTGTGCTAGATGCTATGTGAGCACACGAAGGATGTGTTCTCTGAACTACGAAGCCTGCAACTTAAATGGATATTGACAAATGAATTATTGCTACCTTCTGTTGTCAGCTCTCCGTTCCCTATGGCTATGGCGACTAGGACATGCTGCATAAAGGGAAAACAAATGATACTTTGGCATCTGTACTTGAATTGATTTCCACTAAGTCACTGCAGGTCCAGCAGGGCAACCTCTAAGGCCAACTTATTAAATACCACACTCATTGCTTTCAAGAAGCAGCATGTGTACTGGCCCTCAGTCAGTATATCGGACAGAGCTATGCCTCATATCTCTGTATTGCACAGCTCACCTGAAAGGCTATTTCAGCTCTTGTACAGCATAGTCCATACGCAGTCGTTTAATTCTGAGAACGGGAGTAGCTCATCAGCATGTAAGACCCCTATCCTCATAGTATGGAGCTGCCCATCAGGTTTCAGGAATGCACACTTACCATCCATTGCTAACGTACCCAACCTACCATCCCAGATTAACGCACCCAAAGTATCTGAACTGGTTCTATTCTCTTCTGGTTCCCAAATTAGCACCGTAGCCACAAATGTCTTACTAAGTCACAAGCAATAAATTAGAAAATACATAACTAAATATAACATCTAAAAATGCAGACTAGACTTAACCTTACAGGAGACAGAGTAAAGTCAGTGAGCTAGACCTAGCTTGAAATGTCTCTTAGGTAAAACAGAGTAAACTTTCATCTTTCTTCTGTACAGGAAGTCTCACTTATTTCTGAGATTCATTGAAAGTCTCTTTTAAAAATGAAGAATTTGGCAGCAATCCTGTCTTTTTCATCACAAAAAAAAAAAGGTGTCCTAAGCAAAAAGCAATTAAAACAGAGTCCCAAACTCATAGAAACAGGGAGACAGTCCTGGGGAAGTCTCATTAGCTGTTATTCTGCTCTTCTTTTCCCTAAGCATCTGCTTTTGGCCATTCTGAGAGGTGGGATACTGGGCCTGATGACTTTTCCTCTAAGCCAGTACAGCATGTTATCCAAGTCAAACTGCTGTTGAGTAGCTGTAAGATAGTCCTACCCTTTCAGGTACGTTAAGGTGATATATGTGGAGGTATGTAGTAGTTCTAAATATTGATTGCTATTCATACAAATTCAGACATTTTTACTAGTACTATTTAAAAAAACAATTATATATATGTGAATTTGATTGATATAAAATTAATGTGCATCAGTTTTCCAAACATTTCGGTCAAAATTTGCTCTTTCAATCAACACTACAGAGAAACTCATCTCTTATCTGCAAAGATCCACAATTTAGATTAAAGAGGATTTTGTCCACAGAGGATAGTTAATTATCACTCAAAATATTCATTAAAATTCAAAAATGGTAAATACAAAAACCATCACTGCTGTTATTAGGACATACCAGACAAAGTCACTGCACAAAATCACCTCATGTATCAAGAGGTCAAATTATTTGAATGAAAATTAGTAATCAAAGCCAAAATTATTAACCTGAGGCAGTTCTGAGCAAGGAAGGGTTCCACAAAATTCTGGTATCTCTAAAGAGAGATGTAATAGGTGTTTACAGAGTCAAGCTGCTGAAAGCAATCCTTCTGACATTCAAATGTTTCTTTAAAAATGGGTGAGAATAGTGTGCTTTCTACAACATTAATACCTTACGAGAAACAAATTGAACTCAGTCTTGCACTTCAGTTGCAGAGTAATGTGGAATTTGGTTACTGAGTATTGAGGCCCTACAGAAGTTAATGTCAGCTACAGCAATTTTCTGTTATTGCTCAGTACAGCACAACATAGAAGAGACCTTTATACTGATTTGGGATTTCATGTCCTTTTTCATAAGCAGTGCTTCTTTAATATGCCTTCTCTCCAAGAAACATTCAACCAAGGAAAAATAAAATGTTTCTCAAGGAGAAGCCTTGCATCTACTACCACAGCTACAGGTAAACCACCTTTTCCTTGTTAATGATGACTGACTACATAACCAGAAAAATAAGCAGGCCTAATTTTTTATTAAAAGCACACAAACTTTTCAAGAGTTTCAGAGCAGTGCCGTTTGCTAGCTTACAAACACTCAATTTCATGTCTGCATTAATCTCATCAGCATGTAGGAGTATTTAGAAACCTTTGAAGACAGATTCTGGAGAAAAGCTAAAGACTGTATGGTCATTGTATGGCAAGCTAATCTGAAGACTGTTACCTAAAAAAAAAAAAAAGTTTTATTTCAAGTGCTTGTATGAAATCTATGTTGTGGGTGTCTAGAGCATTTCAGTCTCCAGGCTGCTGCACCAAGAGCCTTTCAAAAGCACTGTAGTGCCATTCCATCAGTAGATGACACATGAATCTAAACACCCTCAGTGCAATTCCTTTCTCATATTCACATTTTCTTCTCTGAATTAATGACTTTGAAAAGGGGAATATGTTTCCTCCACATTGCAAAGATCAAATATAAATGTAGCAGCCTCACATTTATTCTTTTACTAGCATATTTTTAAACTTCTCCCATCCTTTATTCCATTCCCATCATTGTCAAATTAATTATCAAGCTGTACAAGTGCGGGCCTCATTGCAAAACAGTTGAACTCTGTGAATGTTGAGATTATGAATACTATACCGTATCTTTCTTGCTTAAGAGTAGTATGTTGGTAATACGTGTTATGGACTAGATGTTTTTAAATTTCAGATTTCCACATCTTATTCTATCAGGCATCTTCATTTTCTGTACTTAGGCTTCTCATAATTTCAACAGTTGTCCTGCTAAAGTTATGTCTCTGTCTCAAAATACAATTCTCCAAAATAAGGACTGTCTTTTTTTCTTTTCACATGATTAAGCTGTGCATGCTGTTCAAAACAAGCCTCAAGCCAAAGATTTAACATTTGGTAACACAAAGATAATGAGATTCATTGGCTCAAAGTAAATCATAGCTGTAGCACATCTTGACTATCTTGTGCCTGGATGCTTAGCTTAGGGATCAAAACCATTCATCTATAATACATCTATGAATTTACAGAATGTTGTTCCAATGGATAAAATTTGCCCCTGACTCACTCAGAAAATGTGTTTACTAATTCATTTATCTTAAATGGCAAAGCAGCAAATGTGTTCAGGGTATACTGTCTGTTGATGAGAGATACGAATGCCTGAAAGAAATGTTACAACTCAGCTTTCACAAATCAGCTGTCTTTATTTTTTGGTAATGTTATTTAGAAGGATTTCGACTTAAAAAAAAAAAAAAATAAAAAAATCTATGGTTACTAAAACTACCAACCTGTAAGAATATTGTAACCAAAAGGATTAGCAAAAATTATTTCTCCAGTGTGTTTAGTTTATCTTTGCAGCTTTGGGTCTTTTCAATTTCATTATTTCCAAAGCACATGCAATTTCTGCTTGGCCTTTCAGCAGTTGCCAGGAAGAGAATATCACTGGGGGAAAAAAAACCAAAACAGCTACATGTTCAAAACTACAAAGCTGGCAGAGGGAAATAAGAATCAACTCAATTACTTCAAGCTGATTTTATTTTTTTTAATTAGCTATCAAGCTTCTTTCGTTTTAACATTATCCAAATATCTTCCAAACATGTATCCAAATATCCTATTTTTTTCTCTATCTTCTTTCAGTGGTAATCTTACTCAGAATGTCAGTCCTACTCAGTCATAAACATTCCCCTACACTCTGCTGAAGATTGAAAAGATCAGAATTTCACTAGCTAAATAAAACACATGGAAGCACTCTCAGAGCATGTACTGACGAATGAAATTCACACATGCATCT
Organism: Tringa tobata; assembly: GCA_033628505.1. Lineage (NCBI taxonomy): Eukaryota > Metazoa > Chordata > Aves > Charadriiformes > Scolopacidae > Tringa > Tringa tobata. Next base: position 1,801,366 of record JAHREE010000136.1, read on the forward strand.
AAAAAAAACATAACTAAAAAGAAATTAGAAATAAAAATAAAATCAGAAATATCTGATTCAAATGAAATTCCAGTTTGATATTTCAGCCACAGAAGCAAATTTCCATGTACTTGGATTTATAAAATATCCACGAACACACACTACTACTGTGACCCTCTTTGAATCATCACTGAACAGGCTGGTGAGAAAAATGCGCTTCCAATTTAACTTTGCTTCTCAAAGTTACCTAAATCCTACTTGTCCCATTTTAATAGTCACGGTCTCTGCATGAGTGCATGCCCATGATACGCTAAGCTGGAGACATCTCAGGATACCTCTTTAGGAGCAGCTCAAGCATAAGTGTTCTGCTACGGCAGCAGGGTTTGTGAGCTGTGCTAAGCTACGACTGTCCCTCCTTGCTTAGGTTATCTGTGATACAATCAGAAAACTGTCAGGAATCAACATGCATGTGTAGTGAATAGATTGTTCTTTACATACAATGTTTTAATTTGTGTGTCATTAGCCTGAATTGAAAGAACACCACAGAATACTGCATGAGAATCAGGTACCTTGCACAATTCTTCTATGAAGCTGATCATCCAACATATTACAAATTAAAAATTAAGTAAGATCCATCACATTCCAGTAGACTTTCTAAGCCCTTTCACTATTTTTTTCTGAACAAAAGCGCAGAATTTCTCATCTACCTTGCAAAGTACAGTAAAAAAATGCTAAAATACTCAGTACTTTAAAAAAAAAAAGAAAAGCCAAAACCTAGAAATCACAGTATTTCTCTTTCATTTGATCAGTTTTTAAATAGGATGATTATTCAAGGCAATAAAAGGGAACAATTGAGACGAGAAGGCTCCAGGCAGACCTTATAGCCCTTTGAGTATCTAAAGGGAGCCTACAGGAGAGATGGTGAGGGAATGGTTTTAAACTGAAAGAGGGGAGATTTAGATATTAAAAAGGAATTTTTTACTGCCAGGGTGGTGAGGCATTGGCCCAGGTTGCCCAGAGAAGCTGTGAATGCCCCATCCCTGAAGGATGTGTTTAAGGTCAGGCTGGATGGGGCTTTGAGCAACCTGGTCTAGTGGGAGGTATCCCTGCCCATGGTAGGGTGACTGGAATTGGATGATCTTTAAGGTCCCTTCCAACCCGAATCATTCTATGAATTATTTGTAATAAATTAACAGAGTAAGAATCCATACCCAGATTGTTCATATTTTGGGAAGAAAGTAAGAGTTGGTCTGAGGAAGTGAATTAAACTTCATGAGTAGACACCAAGGCCTAGCTATCAAATTGCCTAACATACCTTGTAGGTGTAATCATTCCAAGAGCAAGTGGAAGGAAATTATTTCTGATTCTTATTCCCTACTTGCCAAGGAATGTGAAAACCATAGAGTTTAGGGGCGCTTTTTCTTGGCGAGGAGTGTGAGGATGGGACCGGGAGAGTTGAATGAGCTTATTGTCAGGTAAACAATTCCAATACAATGAACAGCAATATTGTTATCAGTGTTAAAATAATAGAAACCTACCTGCATATGATAGTACTTTGAAACAACATATCTAAAATATATCAACTAAAAAAGAGGATCTATACTTTCTGTGCAAGCTATGTATTTAAAAGGAGTCCCAATTATTTTCCTTCCAAACCCTCCCTGAATATTGACATGCATTCTCAAAAGCATTTCCAGCTTCTTGAACGTCAAGCAGAATGTAGTATGGCTCTGCACTAACTCAGTTAAAATATTTAGTTAGGATGTCCTTAATTTATATTACTGATGCAAATATAAATGCTTTTAATTGAATGCTATCTACAACTAAATCAAAGGAAATAATTTTCCTTCAGTTTTAATTAAAAAAAAAAAAAAAAAACCAAACTGCTTTTAGCTCTTATTTCCTTTAATTCATACATAAAAATAGCAACTAGGAAAGGAGGCACTTTACCAGTCAATGTGTGCTCTAAGAGAGATTGGTTCTGACATTCTTCCCGTCCAGTTTTAACCAGCTGTAGTCATGGTCCTCAGTATTGCACAGATTGGCTGGCAGCCACAAGTATCTCTGAGAGTAGCACTTTATTTTTTCCATTTTTTACATTTTCATTATTTGCAAAGGCTACTTGAGAACAACATGTGCAAGAAGAAAAGAATTGGAGAAGCAAGTTAGTATAGTAGAAGGCAGGAGAAAGGGCTTGTTTTGCTCTAGGCTCATGAATTTGCAGCTATGAAGCTAATTAATACAAGCTACAGAAAAATGCATGCTGGCAATCATGAACTTCTTAAATTAAAATCTTTGAAAAAGAAAGAAAAAAAAATCAAAGCTGCTCCTTTATTTTATTTATTGCAGTCATCTAGAAATGTTGTATAGTCCTACTGAGGAAATATGCTTTTGAAGAGAAAAGGGAAAAATACTTTCTGTGTTTATAGGCTGCTATGGTTTTACTTTAAATGTTAGAGTCACAAGTGGTGCTAAGCACACACCGAATGCCTTCTACTTCTGTTTATTCCACATCAAAAGAATTTCTTCATGCTGACACAGCAAAACAGACAACTATTACAGTAATCGATGCCTTCTCAGGCAAACACAAGTAACGCAGACATTAGAATGACAGCAGAGATGCTTTAGGAACAGCCTGCCTTGAGTAACCTAAAGAGCAGCAGAGACACAGCATCTCCAGATCACCTTCTGCCTGGAAAGTCTAGCCGTATCTCTCAGTGCTATGACAGAATGTAGACTTCAGAAAAATCAATAGAAAAACACACCAAGGAAAAATTGGTCCTTACTAGTCATTGCAAGGTAATGAAAGCATAAACTGTCTCCTTCTCCTAATAACATTTAGTTTTTATCTTTGCTAACAATCTGCATCAAACACCTACAACGTTATGAACTGAGACAGGGAATAAAAGCACACAAGGTAAATTAGGTTATGTTTGAACAACAGTCAGATTAATATTATGTGACTAGCAAACTGACCTGCTAACATAGCACACTGACAGCATACTTTTTTTTTTTTTTCTGGTGACTGTTGTAATTAAAAGAGTCTGTATAAAAAAGAATACTGCATAGTGTCTCCAAGAGAATTAAGGAGCTCCAGATTACTGAGCAAAATGAAAAGTGAGAAATTAAAGACACTCCAAGTATGGTCCCATCTTAGAAGAGACTTTGCCTTATAGTTGTAATGGATTTGGATATACTTAAACAGGGATTTTCCCCAAGCTTGTGTATTACAGGTCTCATTTAAGCGGTTTCATAATCGCGAGCATAAATATGCAAGATACTTTAGAAAAGCAAATTCCTTTTCTCAGTGTTCACATCGTTTTATCTCAATGACACAAGAACATATTTCTACATGTACTCACATATACAAACACACACATATACAGTCTCTAGATCAAAATTTAGACCGTGCACAAAATTTAACCTTTAAATTTCCTATTCAACTTCTTGTCTACCAAGATCCTTTTTACTTTTTAAGATAAGATGCATAGAATCTAATGTAATTAATACCTAGTGACTCTAAGGCAAAAAACATAGCTGTTTCTCTTGTGAAACCAGGATATTTTAAATGGTGCTCTAAGAAAATGGAAAGTTTTTACCTAGAAACAGTTAAAATAGGTAATTTCTACTGCTGCTAAATTGCTTAACTTTCACTCTCTCTTTAAATCCTCTATCCTCAGTTTAAATGAAAATATCCAACAGGAATACAAAGAAGAGAAAATTGATGGGAAGCAATCTATAGTCTCTGCGACAGCTGTTTCTGTCCACATCCATACAAAAAAAAAATTGTTTTCAAACTTACAGGGTTGCATGAATAGATTAGCTGTTTAAATTACTGAGGATGGAAGGGAAAGAAAAAATTATTCAAACAATAAAACAAGCTTTTCATAACACTTAGTTTCACATGAACCCCAAAATTAGAATCATAGAATCATACATACAAAAAGGTAGGAGCCTATACTGAGCCAAAATTTAGAGTAACCTGGACTTCTGCATCCAATGTACTCACTGTGAGGGGTCTTCTTCACTGAAAATGTTTGTATTTTGGTGTGTAAAAGTATGGGGAGGAAAGGAAGAGACTGTATGTGCATCGGTTCAGCTAAGATTTACTTGAGTCCTAATTGATCCCTGTTGATACTGGGAAACACAATTCCATTGCCCTCAATTGACACTGGGTTCCTTTTCTGTCTTGCTTTTTTCTGTCAGATGCACTCACATGCTTAGTAGTCCTTTTGGATAGGTTCCTGTATGCCCACAGAGACACAGTCCCATACACATGTCTGTGCATAAACATACATGAAAATGAAAAATGAATGCATTACCTTTTCTTTCTCTTTGGACAGTGGACATATGTTAATTGTCAACAGCTAAGGAATATAAAATTTCAATTTCAGAATAGTGCTTGGTTTTAATTATGACAACTATATGAAAAATTAGAAAAATGTATATAAAATACATTTTATTGGGGATTAATAAGAAATACAAATATATGCCTCCAAGAAGCTATTATCAAAACAAAAGGCTTTCATTCTCCCACTTATTTTTCTTTAAAAATGTGTTTTACAGTAAATACTCTTCCACTGAAAGAGTTATTGAAAAATACTTTTTACCAAGAAGTTCAATTTCAGATGTGAGCAGCTTGCTCTAAATTGCGTAGGCAGTATGAGAACACTGCAGAAGTGTTAGTGTAGAAGTAACATATAAGTGCATGAATAATGTCTTCTTACTGATTTAACTGTGAAATATGTTCTTTTGGCATTCATAATTAGGGGCAGAGCAGATGGTGAAAGCTTAATATGTCCATTAAAATAAATTATGTTGCCAGTGTTTCTTTAGTCTATAAAACTTTGATTGGCTTGGCTATTTCAGGTTGGCATTTTTTGTTCTCCTTGGAGTAGCTCCTGTGCATATGCTGGAGAGTATTTTGTATTGCAGCTGCAGCAGAAAAAAAAAAAAGGACAGGGAAATTCTGTCCAAGACTAACACCACTTCTAAATGGAAAAACTCTGATTTAATTTTCTCCTCCCTCCGTAACAATCTTTTTCTTCACTAAAAGAAGGCTTAGTTGTATTCTTCTTACTCTTTCAGTGTGTCAAAACCTCAGAAACAATGCATGTTTCTTTCTTTCCTCCTTTAAATGATTAGCAAAAACAAAGCTCTGTTATATGTATTGCCGAATTGCATCTCTGAAGTACAGCATATAAATTTTGTGATTCACCCACACGTTAACTGTTCGTAGGAAGAACTAATGCTATTGTTGGCCATAGCTTTTTGTCACAGAATGGAAGACAAGAAAGACATTTTATTTCTAGTGTGCTTCCACAAGCAGTTAAGAGACACAGCTGACCAGTTGGCTTAATAGCATAGAGCACCATACCATCTCCTGCTGAGCACCAAGGATTCACCTCAGAACACACTCATAGAAGTCTATCCCTTGTGAAGACAGGCATGGTATTACCTGCATTTCTCTTCAGAGTAATCATTACCAACAGAATATGTAGTGCTCATGGTTACCTGTGAGCAAACTTCATGGCTTGTTTTAGGCAGAAACAGAATTGTTGCAATTGGGAAACGGTGCAGTAAAGCCAGAGTGGAGATGATGAAGTAGCACAAAACTCTTTGGCTGGTATACGTTGATTGGAATGTAGTTAAAAAAATGGTTGGTCATAGGATTTGAAATGTCCCACTTCCATCACTACTGCTCCAGTGCAAACATAGTGATAGTGTAGAGAGACTTGATGGTCAGCCAAGTTTGTGAAAGATCATTTATCAAGATTGGGAGCTGGGCTCCATTCAAAGCTCCCAGGAGGCTACCCTTTGCTGCTCTTCTCTGCCCCACCATGGACTTCTCTTATCCAAAGTACTTACTACCTATATTAAGCTAATAGGTGTAACAGAATTCGGTTGTTTAGAATGTAATAAACTCCATTCCTGCTGCCCAATAACATCAAAGACTTCAGATGCCTTCAGCTACCCACAAAATCTGTATTACAACACTTAATTCCAAGGTGAAAACTAAAGCAAAACTAAAATTAAAATTTAACTTTAAAAAACAGAATTTAAAAACTAAGAGAATCTTGTTTCATTATGCAGTTTTCTTAAAACATGCTGTATTGGAGAAAAAAATAGTTTGATTACAATCAAATGTTGTCTAGACGTATTTGCAAGATCTGAAAAATACATTTGCTTATTTGTTAAAAACAACAACGGATTAAATAAAATAAATATATGTTGTATTATTTAGAGTATTTTAATATATAATATTCTGAAATAAAATAATAGAAATATCAGAATACGAGGTTGCAACTGACTCTTCTCTATATCCAGAGATGGCTTTTAAGAATTCAGAGCACTCTTAGGATCTGCAATAAATGATTCTGCAAAGAAATCAGCAGGGACTGGAAATGGCTTTGAAACCTGAACTAGTTGGTAGCTTGTTTCAGGGCAGCTGCAGAGCCAGCTCCATCATCAAGCTCAGTGCTCCCCTGAGCAGTGAGGTCTAGGGACAGCTAAGGTGCAGTGTCTCCTGTTCTGCTGCACCTGAACCAAATGGAGGAAGGAAAGGTGTTTAGAGGAAAGAGATATTGCTGCTATGTTTCATTTATTCTTGATTTCTAGAAGAACTTTTTAGGGAAGAAATATGGACAGTCACAGATGGGACAAACTTTTTTAAGTAGAGTGAAACTGTGAAGTCACAAATAAGCGTAGCTTCACCACAGGATGCTCATTAACAATGTTCCGGGGGTGACCCCCGTGCCATTGAAAAAAAATCTGCAATTTTACGTTTTCTTGTTCAGTGCAATATAAACAGCAGGCATGTCTAAGATTTAGAGAAGATGGGATACACTTCAAATGCATAAATGAAGTTAGATGTGTCAACTGCCATTTCTACTTTTTAAAACCTTCCTTGAGACTTTGCCATCTATACCTTTTTTCCACTGCCTGGAGAACTGCTTCTCTTCTTATCTCCTTGCATGCCTGTGTTGTGCCTGATAAAGGATTCTGCTGTGTGAAGTGCAGATTAGTTCACTGCTTGCATTACTAGTAGCCATCACTGGTAACTACATTCTAAAGTAACCTTTCCCAGGAAAGCCAACTAGGGAAAATACTTGTATACACTTCACATTAATATCCTACTTTAAATATATAATTTATTAGAAAAATAAACTATAAGTTACTAAATTATTATACTAAATTATTACGTAATCAAAACAGAAATAGCATAGCTATTTAAAAAGAGTACAATACACCCTCCTGAATAAAAACAAACAAACAAAAAAATCAAGAGTTGTTACTTTCAACAGACACTGTGCCAAAAGAAGTGTAGGAAACAAGAATTGAGATTGGAACAAAGTCCTCAAAAGCAGCTATTTGACTGCCATGAGCAGCAATGCTTTTCTGTACCAGAATCTCATGTATTTTAAAGAAATCAGTGAAAAAGAATGAATGCCACCCTTGCAGTATGAGGACTTGTAAGAAAGCTGCTAAACTTCAAAGACTTCTTTCAGAGAGCTTTCAGTTATGTGCAGGTACGTGGCAGGGGATGTCCTCAAAATATGGTACTTGATAAATAAGAGAAAAAGGAAAATGAGAAAGGGAGTAGAAACTGGCAAAGGAGAAAGAAAATGCTTAAAAAGGATCAGCAGCTAGACAAAGAGTAGTGACAGATGCCGCTGAGAAAACCCACCCAGGCACTTGAGACAAGAATGTCACCGTGAAACAATATGCTGTTGAAACTAATGCTAGAAGGCCTAGAAGATTAATTTTAGTGTGTCAGGTGATCTAAGACTATAACAAAGTATTCTTCCCTTCTCATCCTTAGGCTTTTGCTAGCAAAACTCACAAATTCAACCCCCAGAGTTAAGATCACTATAAATTGTCCTAAAACATCATTTATGTACTGTAGTACCTTTAGAAAATATGCCTGTTAGCTGTTCAGCAGAGTAAAGCTGCGACACACTGGGCATTTCCAAGACAAGAAATAAACATCCGTGCTGTATTTCTCATCTCACTGTTGGATGTCAGTGCTGTGTTTGGGGCTGGCGGGCCCAAGCTGTTAAAATCCCAACTACAAAGGTACAGTCTCAGTGACTGTTCTGGTATACAGCGCTGTTGCACGAGTCCTGCAGGCATAATTAAAGTGATAGAAAACTGTACTGAAATGCCAGAGTGCACAGATCAGACTGGCTCTGAGACCAGCTAGAATGCTCTGTGCTCTTATCTCTGAATCAGGCCCTAGGGATCCACCAACAGCATTTATCCTTTGCCCGTGCTCCTACAGACGTAGGGTGCTCTGCGCAGACTCGCAGTGTCTGTCTGGATATGTATAACCTGCAGGTCCATCTAGTTACGGGCCGGTTATAAGTGCCTGTGTCTTGTGTTTGCAGATTAATTGGCAGGAAGTTACAGTTTATAGAAGCAGAAATGTTAGAAAAGCAGGATGAAAACAAATTAGGATTCCGGTAAAGCATTTTTAACCTGGGCAGTTTAGGGACAGCAGTGTTACTATTTGGTATTGTACGCTTTTCCAGCTATTATTCATAGAAAATGGCCACAAAAACATCTTTACAGACTGCAGCAGAGTATGTCGATTATTAGTAACAAACTTTCTTGAGTCTATTTGAAAGAACGAAAATAAAAAGCAACATGAACAGAAAAATTGTAAAAATGATGGTAAAAAAAAAATGTAATTTTCAAACACCTATTTCTCCTGAATTGGAAGAATTCCATCAAATTAGTGATTTTTAATCAGTGAAAATCTTGAATTACATACAATCTGCTTGGTAGCTCTTTGCTTTGATTTTGTTTGGGTCTGTTGTTTATGTATTTGCCTCAAGGCACTTCTATTACTGCATGCTTATCAAATCCTGCACCTGTAAGATTTTAAAGGCTTTAGTATTATTCTACGGTCATTCTTCAACAGCATTTTCTAATTCTTCAACTGCGTTTTCACACCTCAGCTGAAATTTGTCCAAACAGCTGAGCACAAATGTACCCAAGAACAGCAAAAACCAAAGTACACAGTAATTTCCTTCAAATGTCTCCTCAGCAGGAACTTTAAAATTCCAGAAAACTATAAACTAGATATATGTTATTTGAAATTACAATATATATAGGAAGTGGCCTTAAGCAATTTCTATTGCACTGTTTTTTCCACAAGTATAGCTTCATTTCAATTTATGTTGGTAATGTGTATTGAATCATGGAGTTTTTATAGTAAGATGATCCTCCATAGTATTTCTCAAATGAAAGAAATGCATATTTATCCATTAATTCAGAGGCCTAAAGTCTCCCAGGAGTGTCACAAAAGGAACACAGTGTTCCAAGAGCTGGGTTTTGATTTCAGATCACTGGTTGAGATGAGGGATGTGAAAACTCATGTAGCTCAATAGTAAGCCATTGGCTACGGTTCCAAGGAGTGAATAAATTATCTTAAGCTTAGTAGTAATTTATGCTCACAAAATGATTAAGACTACCATCTGTTAATGTACAGACAATACAAAATTCTTTTAATTTGGTGTTAAATGGCTCACTTTTGACATAGCTGTGTCGCTGGTGAGTACTCCTTATATTGAAATCATACAGAAGCAGAAGTCTACCTGTAAGAAAGGTAGATGTCCTGACCTTGGAAAAGTAATAAATTATTTTGGATTAATATGTGGGGAGAAATTTGAAGTCTTAATGGGGGGGTGGAGAGGGGAAATGAGAAAGAAGGAAAAATTTTATTAAAACCACTTGGGAGTTTTAGGTAGTTTCAGATTATTTCACCTGTTCTCCAGAAACATTAAAACTTAGAATAAGTAAGGTATCTCACACCAGGAAATACAGGCACTCTCTATGCTAAACTTATTTCCATGTTTCTAATGAAAGCTTTGACTAACTTCTGAGGACTGAAGTTGTCATTCATCTCCCCAGGATCATACAGTCATTCCTCCAAAGTAATTTTAAATAGGTTAAGGCAATGGGTATGACATGCACACAGAAGCTGAAAATTTGCAGTAGAATTCAATTATTTTTAATAATTATTTTATTTTATAGCTTATCTATGGTATTATCTAAAAAGAAGTATTTGTGCCTTCTACAGAAAGTGGGATCATTTCCTATATTCACTAAACATTTTAACTTGTATCTTTCTCCAGTAAGAATTAGTAAAGTTTAAATTACATGTTATCGCATTGGACAAAAGAGATTATTAGCATAATAAAAACTGAGAAGAATGGCCTGAAGTGAATTTGCTAAAGAGAACTATATCCTACTTCTTTCTCTTCTCTCTCCAGAGAAGGATGGGAAATCTACGCATTTCTCTTCCCTGTGCTGGAAGTTTGCTGAGTCAGAGGAAATTAATTGAGTCTACTATGGTTTACTATTCATATTACAAGTACTAGACATAAGACCCTGAGTGGATATAAGAAAAGAGAAATTGCATTCACTGATGTCAGAGAAAACATTACAGAAATCAGACATGACTTAATTAGAACCTGTAAAAGAAGTTTACTTACATGGATATGATGCAGAAAGAACATTCTACATTTGAGATGGCACATGAAAAGGGGTATGTTATTTGCAGGCCTGAATGGTAGGATAAAAAGTGTTGTATAAAGGGTATAAAGACTTCTGTTTTAGGAGTATGTTGCTGGGATATTTCTGTTTTAAGAATATTGACAGAACATCTAAAATCTTGAACAGAAGACAATGTCTGGAATAGAGGTGCAAGTATAAATTGTCAGTCTAGAGAGGGCAATTGAATTTGTGTTTGAGATGACTGAGACAAAGGGTATGGAGAGAAATAAGACAGAACAATGGGCAGAGCCGTACAGACTTCTACAGGGAAAGAAAGAGACTCCTTGGGAAAGTATCTTAAAAAAATATGTCAGAACACAGAAACAGATAGAGCCATGAAAGACTGGCAGGAGAGGGCACAGTCTCAAGAAGAAAATCATGCTGGCAGTGTCAAAGACAGTTGAGAACAGAGCAGTGGTTCTGATCTTTGACCACCAGAATTACAAGCCTCAGAACAGAACACAGCTCCACAGCAGTGTCACATGAAGACTCCAGTTTGGTCTGACAGCTCAAAGAGAGAGGGACAGACCTTGCGGGGTGAGGGAGGGAGATTGCTATATCCTTATATTTTTATATATATCTTCTACAGTATTTACATGTGCCACTGCAAATACTGTGGTGTCATCTATCTTCCACAAAGTTTGTAACGGTATTTTTCCTATGCACAAAAGTATAAAAAGGAATTAAAAAAATCCACTTGATCAAATAAAGAGGCATGCATTAATTTTAAGAAGTTAGTGAGATCTGTACTTAATATACTGCATTTCTTGGTAAAGTATCCATTTCTTGGGTCACCTTGATGTCTTACAAAGTTGTGTTTGGAGTTGAAATAAGAAGCAAAATGACCTGTAAAAAGGGTTTTCACCCATTAGGTTAATGACAATGGAACTTCTATGTTACTGATTCTTTATTTTACGGGTAAAACCCCGCAAATCGATTCAAACTTTTAATAGTAAAACAATGTATGAGCTCATATCTCTCTCTCTCGAAACCCCATGTGTTCATTCTAATACATGCATATTTAAATGTGTTAATATTAAGTAAAAGCATATAGTAAAATATGGTACGGTAAAACCATATCTATATATTTATTTTTTTTTCATGAGGTATAGAGAATGTATGATATATGCTACCAAGTATCCTCATCACATCAATCAGAATATAATTATGATATAAAAAAATAAACTAATAAAAGTGTTTTAGCAGATGAAATTAGGTACTTTTATTTAAAATGCTACTTTTAATCTAACTTTTCCATGCATAATTTGCTTTTTGGTTAGCAGTTGAGTACTTTCCAAATTAAGACATAATTCTTAATATAATTTTTCTTTTTTTTCCTCTTTTTTAGGATTTAGACCAGACTCTAAAAAGATTATCTCTGAAGAAGGCTATCAGAGAAACTGCAGTTCAGCAGACCACAGATGATGTTTCTGCAGAAGCTGGATGAGATCATGAAGAAACTTCACCTAAAGTAAGTGATTACAATTAATATTCCAAGTGCTTTGTGAATAATCATGCAACTGCTAGCATGCACATTGTTTAGTAAGATCATTGTATAGGGCTACTCCAGTGTGAATTAACTGGGTTCTCAGAATCTCAGTATGGCAAGCCACTGGGGTGGCTGCTGAGGTGCTGGAGTCAAACCCAGAGGTACAGGGACACCCCTGTGCTTTCAGAACTCACCGCTGCACTTTGCTGAGGGTGGCTGAGCTTCCTCCAGCCACGAGTGAGGCTAGCAAAGTCAAGCATCCTGCTAAATCTGTTTTAGTGTGCAGGTGTTGCCTTGCCTAACTAGGATTGAGTGAGCAATGACAGGATCTAGTTGTAGCCAACATTTGTGGCTACACCAGATGTATTCCAATGTTGTCCGAGGTGACTTGCCCCAAGACTATGTGGCTGAGATGGAAATTCTCACTTAGGACCAGAAAACTTTTCCAACTTGCTTCGTAGCCCTGTTGAACCCTTCAGCTTGGCAGGGAGTAAAAGCTTTTTCCTTTTTTTCCCCTCGCTAGTTGTCTGAAACAGTCCTTGAAAAACTGGTGAAACTGAACTACAAAGTTGATATATAGGACATCTACATGTACATCAAAATATTGTTACTTCTGTCTCTCATCACACACTACAGGCAACACAAAAGTTAATTCTGAACTTTCTATAATGAAAATAGTGACAAAAGAAAAGTTCTCTGTGTTTCAGTATCTGGTTTTTCTATCTGCAAATCTTGTAGTACCGGTCTCTCTTACGTTCTTCTACAACTGCTGCAGTCATGCAAATAAGAGTTTCTAAACAACAGAAATGAGAAATCTAAGTCTTCTAAAAATTTTAGAGGAAGTGGTTTCTTTTTCAACTTGAAACAATTTCTAGTGCTGCTTCTAAAAAAAGATTCATTTAAAGTTAATATTCTATTTAATTATTTTGCTTTAAGATATGCACTTTCTATGACACACTCAGTAAATTATCTGTTCAGTTATTAAAAGTCTGTGAAAGAAAGTTACAGCTAATATGGCATGTTTCCTAGAAGCTGTACCCAAGATATTAATGCTTCCTACTGAAGTAATTTAAATAGGCCTCTGAGGTCAATCAACGTTTAATTCATCTTGCTGTAATAACTTGGTTCCATAGCATTCTAAACACATTCTCTCCACTTATTGAGATGCACTTCTTGTACAATAGGATTATACAATCTGCCATTTATACTTCACTGTACATTATTATATTACTACATTATTTTATTATAATGTCCTTGAGATCTACAGTTAGAGATCAGTTAATTTTCCCAAGTCCTTTGCGCAGTAGGGCTCAAAAGTGCTGCAAAACTTGGCTGCGATAAGATTCAACCCTTGGGATGAATGCCAAAGGTGGCAGCGAGCTGATGTACCACTGCACCAGACTGCAGCAATTTTCTGAGCCTTACCCACAGAACCATGTATGCACTCGGAATGAGTAAGTAGCATTTCAGCACAAGCATTTACAGAAATACTGCCAGGTTTCCTAGCAAGTCTGACCTGATGAACAACCCCACAGATTTCAGTCAAATAAAGCTTTAGCAAGTATGTATTTTTAAGGTTGATTTTGTTTTGGAACAAGAAGGGCTTGTGCTGTACTCTACCCTGTTGGCAGAAAAGAACTGCTCATCTTCATTGTGAGGCATAAGGTAAAGGTACCACCAAAACAGAGGACTAGCACTCCTACAAACAGGTACTATGCCAAGATGTTGCACAAAGGACATATTCTCCAAAAAGAATCAAAAGAACTGTGCCTTGTAGATAGTAAGGATAATCCGTATGTGGGAATTTTTGCTTAACAAACAAACAAACAAAATCTTTCTTGAGAGCTTTGTACAGCAGTCCTGAGTAACCCGGAACTCACAGAACAAGTATGTAACTCAAGTAGATTAGAAGTAATAAATTACAGGTTTTTTATTATGAGTAACTAGGGGAGCAGAGGGCTTCAGGGAGAGATAACTTGTTGCTTGGTTATGCTATAGAAAGAGCAGACATTTTATTTCTAATCAGTTACTAAATTGGAGTTGATAGATGGATCAAAAGCAAAAAGTATACTTTTAAGACTTTATGAATTGCAGGAGTTCTGAGTTTGTCCCTGGAATATTCTCATACCCCTTCCAAATGAACATATTTAAATGTTTTCATGAGATCTTGCCTGTCTTAGGGCAGTATGTGGACTTTACTCAAAAGAATTATCAAGAGAACTAAATAAAATTTCTCCTGAAGGAATTATGGGTGGTATGACATAAATTACGTTGATCTTGTAAGGAGGTAAATTCCTTAAGTACTATCATGTTATCTTCAAGGGAAGTATTTAATAATGTCTCCAATAAACAGAGATATGTACTCTTTCTTACAAAATAAACAGGCTCTACTTGCATTTGGGCAGGGGAAATGCACACAATGCAATGTGAAGACAGCCCTTATCCCTCTGTCCATTTACAGAATTGTAAATGATGCTTTCTCTATAGTCCAAAGCTAGATTATAAATTGCACATAAATTATTCTTCCTTACAATGCTTTGTATTTAGGGCAGTGGCTAAAACCTCCCTCAATATAATTCTGTATGAACCACAAAAATCACATGCTAGTAAATTCTTTGTCCATGTACATATAAAATCTGAATTAATTCTTCAATAGCTTTATGTAAAAATATACATTTGACAGTGACAATTAATTCTTACTTGACATATGTTTTCTGTCAGCTAAAATGCAAAAGATTTTCTTCATAAGGAAAGTGCCCAAGTCTTGTAATTATCACCTTAAAACTTTGTTCGGTTCCTGTATGTAAAACCAGACAGACTTCATTCAGTTACTCATATGTGGGACACGAACAGACTTCATCATGCTTGTGGCAGCAATTTAACATCAACTTGTTTCTTTAATTTCTGAAGAAATTGTTTGGAGAAACTCACAATACCAGACTGGCCTAATTTATATGCTAATACAGGATGATTTCATTGAAGTACTGCTCTCCCAGTCCCAGATGTTAAATCAAATAGAACATCAAAATTTTGGTTGTGCAAAATTGAAGTATTCTCTCTTCCCCCCCAAAACAAAATTTTTTAGATAAGTGAAAATGAGGATAATAGTTACCCATTTTTTCAACAGTGCTGGTGTGATTAATTAACCAATATCTGTACAGTGCTGTGAAGGCACAGAACCTCTAGTCTTATCATCACCAAGTGCTTTTATCCATTTTGTTAGCTGCAGCATGGAGAACAAAATCAATAGACTGTACAGTATCTAAGCACTTAGGACTTCAGCAAATAAAGCATTTAAAATCTGAAAAGTGAAATAAGGCCCCTACAAAAAAAGCTAAAGAAATATGGCACAATTCCTAGAAACAATTTACCCTTATTCCACTATTGGCATATTCGCTCCTGGGTGATGAGAACTAATTTTCTCCAAGGTATTAGTAAAATTACTGGACTTAATTTGAATTTACAGTGAATGAGTCATTCATTAAGTTCCCAGTTGTAGTATCTTTTTCATTTCACTGCAGGTTTTTTGAGATACATTTTAGCAGGGACTCAATTACAAAAAAATGTATTGCCAAGGAACGCGCACATATGTACAAAGGCAACAAAAATGAACTTACAACATTCTGACACTGAATAGATTACATGCTGGTAATGACAACCTGTATTTTACCTATTGTTAGGAAAAGCAATTTACGATTTGACTAGCATCCCTTCTAGCTAGTAAATTAATGTAAATTTTAACTGTACACAAATCCTAATCAATCTCTTAATTTCTCTATTTTTACACTTGGATATTTGCTACACTGCTGAAGAACACACTAGTAGAAAATTCCATTTCCTTCTTAAACTGCTATTTCCCAATACATGAATAATTTAGACAATTTCTGCAGTTTGTCAAGAATACCCTGCTTTTATAATAGCATAACTATTATATTCTCTTAACTAGGAAGATTCTTAAAATTACCAACAGCATTTGAAGGAGTATGTATTCTGCTATAATCTCTTTTCTTACTTGAACTTTTCTAATTTTACAATCACAAAACTTTAATTTCAAAGTGACATAGTTGGAACATTAAGTATACTTCTAACTCTTTAGGGATTGCATTTAGCTAGCTAGAGACACTGTGGTTTACAACCTGCTTTATTCTCACTTTCTAAATGCCTTAATATCTTTCTTACAAGATCACAGACTCCCCTGTAGTTAGCACATCAGTCTGGTACAGAAAGCCTTGTCTGTACATGAGACTTCATGATTAATTTTTCCTAGTGCAATTTGTATTATCTACCCCTTTATCATCAGTTTCATAACAGTTGGAGCTGCTGAAAATCACACGCACACAAAATAATACATAAAGAATACTTGAAGTCAACATATAGTTGAATTTAAATGAAGTTTTAAGATAAATTAATCTGCTTATTATTTTCCAGAAATCAGTTATTTCATAAATGATGCTGGGAGTATGGATTTGAAGTTTAGATCGAGGGGAAGGGATGGAGGTGAAGTAACACAGAGGGACCTTAGAAATAAACTGAAATAAGAAAGATTATGCAAGTGTCTGTAAGTAAATGATGCCTATGTATGTTATGTTAAAGAACAGATACTAAATTCAAATAAATGTAAAATGTCAAATAAATTTACTTCTTTTCTATCAGTTCTAAGTAGCTCTGAATAAATCACCAGTTGTTTTTTAGCCTATTAGGATTATGATGAGATGTCTCTCAAAATCCCTTCCAAAATGTTCCTATTTGCCTCTAATCCATATTACTGTAGTCACTACAGATTTTAAACAGCTAGGCAGAGATAATTCAGTTTCATCAGTTCAACTTCAAACCATAATTACAAGAGCTTATTTATTCTTATTTATTTTCATTTTCCTATTCTGCTCCAACTGCAGCCCAAAAACATCACTGTAAACTGTGAAGCAGCAGCCTGGGGAACAGCCATTTCATATGTCTGCACAAAAGGACTAGAGCACCTTATTAAAAATAAATGTTAGTGTTTCGGTAATGAAAAAGCCCAATCCTGCAAAACCTTAATTGTATGAGTAGTGTCAACTTTACTACACAAGCAGTAAAAATGAAGGTTCTAAAATTTCTCAGGGGGCTGAGGATTAGCTACCTAACTAGGGCCTAAACTATCAAACCCAGTGTTCTCTATTCTTGAATTGTTAGTTGCCATCTTGAGAAAGATTTTCTTTGCATCCAAAACCACAATTATGGCAAGTAGTTGGAAGAAAATAAAACAGCTGCTGCTCTGCATAGAAAATCACTGTATGCCACTCATTACAGAGAATAAAAGAAACACTGGCAAAAATCCACTACAAACTACTCCTGTTTACACTCTATGCAGCATAAAAATAAGTGCTGATGTCTTATCACTGTTGTGCAGGTCTGCAAATCTGCATCAGATTTGATTATACTGCATGACAAATGAGAATGCTCTTTCCGATTCTCAGCCATCTTGATAGACTGCAACTACACTCTTACGAGACCGCAGCCCCTAGGCAGCATATCTTGTTTGTTCAGGACAAGCTGGATCTAATTGAGGGGTTTTTTTTCTGTACTTTTTCACCTTTCATTTAAGCTCAAGTGAATTTAAGCCTTTTCCTCAAAATTCTTTACCACTGCAATCCTGACATCATGCAGAGGAATTAGCTGAATAACCCAGTAAAGACACTGCTATTTTTCACATCTGTATGGAGCACTGAGGTCTGGGTGAAGTTAAGGAAACCATGACACAGCCTTAGAGCAACCGATTGAAGAGAGACGTAAATAGAGCACATGTACAAAGCAGCACATCAGGAAGAAGGAAAACAGACAGCTCTGTATCTTTAAAACATGTCTGTAACAGATCAGGTTTTTGTGGAATTAGGAAGCAAGGATGACTAACAAAAAAATTATAGGACACAAAAAGATAAATACACTATTAAAAAAATAGCAGTACAGAGCACCAATGTGCAAACCAAATGAGAAAAATATATTCCAAAACAGGGGTACAAACTGCAAGCACCTAACTCCTCTCTTGCTGTAAGAGCAAAGTATATATTGAGGAAATTCATAATTAGCAGTACCTTCTAAATGAAAATAAAGTAAACGAATGCTAGTCAGAAGAGTGGAAAGCAAAAGGTGGTAGCTCTTGTCCACGTTCAAACATTAATCAAAATGTTCCCATTCCAAGGATATATGAGCTGTTTATTTAAGGTAAAGGGAGATGCAAAATCACATGGAAGATTCCACAGCCCTCCTCTTGTCTCTGAAAAGAACTGAAGGACTCTTTCCATTTAAATGTAAAGGTGTTTCTATAATAACAATACTAAATGCTGTAGTATTAGCTGGTCTGAATCCACTGAGCAACACAGTAACTGGTGGAATTATGACATAAGAAAAGCCCAATTTGCACAGCACTTTGTAAATCAGCACCCACTATGGCATTTAATCCCTTCTGAGATTACTTGGGCAGGCCCAGAGCCTCTTCCTTTCTCAAGCACTGCTCACCTGCTTAGGGCTTCTGTTTAGTACTCCAAAATCACTGAATTCCTAAACCATTTGATATACTGGTTTTTATCACTCTTCTTGATAGCATTTCTCCACGAGTAGAATACTCCAAGAATAGTCTTGACTAAAGATGGTGGCAGTGAAACTGGATTACCCAAATGGGTGAAAAGCTGTCAGTTTTTTCTGCCGTGATCTCTATTAGATCTACCACATCTGACAGATAGAGGTTTTTAGAATTAACTACTGGCCCTGCTCATGCCTCATCCTGAAGCTAACAGCCAACCCTAATCAGCGTTGTCCTTAACACGTCTTTGCCACAGACATCAATTAAAGATGACATATTTCACATCAGGCTATATATGGCCCTGTGACACTGCACATGAATTCATTGGGAAGACTGAAAAGTCTAATATTTTTCTTTTCAAATTATGATTGTTGTAAAATCTAAAACCCAAGAAGAATTTTAATGCAGAGCAGCCATTTTCACAAACATAACTGTGGATATACATGGGGCAGAGACGGTTGAAGCCCCGGTGAAGAGGCTCAAGAGCATCTCTTTTCCTTGCACGCACAAGTAGAAGAGATTTGTTTGTCCATTTTTTGCCGATGTGTGCTTAAGAGGCCATATTCTTGTGTTTATCTAGATTTCATTTCCTAACTGTGTATCAGGTGATTATTGAAATTCATGAATATTTCCTTATGGTATTTCTCTGAAGATTCTTCCCAGGTGGCAAGATCTAATTATTCTTAGGATGATCATTGGACACAATTACTCCAGTCTGTCACTGACAGCAATCATGGTATTATTTCAGACATACTTGCTGGCTGCTATTACTGGGCTCTATTTCCTTTTCTTTCTAGCGAAGAATAAATTATACGTTTGTTTTGTTTTAAATCAGAGATTTGGAAAGAGCATAATAAGATATGACAGGTTATAGCAAAAGTCAACTCTTGAGAATTCTTTTATTTCCCTATGCCAAACTTGAAGATGCCATAAACTCAAATCCTGTATGCCAGTCATAAAATTTTAATTAGCTAAACTAAAAATACTGGTACTATTTACCAGTGTTCTTATTTGCTCCTTCAATTGCTAGATTTAACACTACTAAAATAGACTGCAGATTGCAAAAGGCCATCACAAGTATATTAATACTTTGCTTCAGCATACACGTGAGCATTCTGTTCAGCTTGATTATAATTAATCAGTAATCTAGTCTCTTGTTTCTCACTGCCAAATGATAAATTAACTACTAGCTACATTCATGGACGGAATATTAATTTGTACAACGCCCGTGGGGTACTTCTGTATGTAGTACAAGACGCCTGATGAACAGATCTCATTCAAATATTTAGTAGACCTATGAAACAAAACAGAGTCAGGATCAGCTGGAACTATATTCCTGTGTCAGCAATTTTAGCAAGCACCACTGAGATAGGTAAGAAATTAAATTTAGACATCACATGGAAGAATGAATCCCTCTTTTAAATGCACAAAATCAAGTACCTTTCCATGCAAAGAGTTGTTATTTTTTGGAGGTTTGTGAAAAACACTTTGAGTTTTTCAAGGTCAAATTATGTTCCCCAAGTATAGCACTGTATGTGTTGTGTAATGGTGAAATTTGCCAGTTCTAGAAGGGAAGTTATTTTTTTTTCCTCTAGTTGCTCTGCAGTACCTACTGAAGCTTCCCACTACATGTGTGACGACAGCAGAGGGATCCAGAGGTTCTGCCTCCGGCTTTTCCTGTTTCATAATTCCTTATATGCTGCAGGCTTTGCCTTGCAGCATCTCTCAGCTTTCTAGTGCATGAAAATGACCTTTGCACAGGTGCAGAAATGATACGCAGCTATTTGCCTCTTCCTACTCTTCTTTCTGGTTTCTCAGCATTTTTCTAACCTTTGAATGTCAGACAAGACAGAGAAAGTATTAATTTTTTAATACTGAGGGAAGGAAGTTCCATGAAATATTAAAAATCTTGAGGTAGTTGACAGTACCAAAACATGCTTAGGATGTATTATATTGCAAAATTACAGTATAACAGAATACACATTTGTGATTTAATAGCACTAAAAACATAATAGAACTTGAAAAGGGAAATTCTGTCCTCTACCAGTTTTTCATAGTCCAAAGAAAACTGAATACAGCACCAGCTTTTGGTGAGACCTGCAGCCTCTCTGTAAAATTCTGGACCGCATTTTGGTAGCTCACAGCATCCCAGTCCAGAATGATCAAATCAAGGCATCTGGTCAAAACTGCAAACTGCTTGAGTTTTGAGCTTATCAGCAATCCAGAATGGTTCCCACAACACACGAAATACAGTATAGGAAAATGCTTGCCAAGAATAGGATGAAAACCACTGAGAAAGAAACAGGGTTATTTTCAAATTTCTAACAATATTATTAATTATTATGAAGCTTTCTCTCATAGGAATGTTTAAAATCCCTTCTCATTCCGAAATCAATCACTGCAGCATACATAAAATAATTTCAAGCTTTAGTTATAAAAGAATAGGCTATGTACTTTCAAAGCAGCATAAAGATTTAGCTAACTCAGACATTTCAAGCAAGACTCACATTTTGATTTCACCTTCTGTTCTTGCATTTTAATGTTTTAAGCATCCTGGTTTATGAGAAGGTTATCGCTTATTGCGTGGCAAGTCTCAGAGAGCTCCTATTCTCTCTGGACCTGGCAGTTCTGTCTCTGGTACAATCTGATAGGAAATAGCTGAGCCGACGTGAAGCCTAGCAACGAATGGGGGCAGGGGAAAGCAGCCACCAGCACTGACTGCTAGACCTGTGCAACTGAAGAATATGGCTTAGAAGGGAAGTGGTAGAGTCTCATCTAGCTTACACCTAGACTACTACAGGGAATGAGGTACTTACATATCAAAGCGCATTGTACAGAGCTGCCCCTAAAGGAATACGAATAACTTGTTTGCACAGAGTATAAGCCTTAGTAAGTTACTGCAATCCACGTACAGTCACTTATCCTAGGTATCATGAGGCTTTGATGGAAGACTCAGTCACATCTTTGTTTACAACTTTTGCCAAGGCTTGGGATCTCCTTAGGCACACAGAGCACAAGTCTGACTACTTCATTCCACACGCAAAGTTTTTGGAAGGAAGCAGCATTGGACATGTGCTTGTGAGCTTCAGCTGTTGTTCTTTTGGAAGGTTAATCACCAAATTTATCAGTAGAGGACACAAGAAAACAGCCTTCCTCATCAAACATGCATAAAAGGCTGGAGAGCTGGGCAAGGAAGAACCTCATGAGGTTCAACAGGGAAAACTGTAGGGTCCTGCACCTGGGGAAGAAGAATGTCAGGCACCAGTACAGGTTAGGCGTGGACCTGCTGGAGAGAAGTTCCAAAGAGAAAGATCTGGGGGTCCTGGTAGACAGCAAAATGACAGTGAGCAAGCAGTGTGCTCTCGCGGCCAGGAAGGCCAATCCTGGGCTGCATAGGGAAGAGTGTGGCCAGCAGGTCGAGGGAAGTCATTCTCCCCCTCTCCTCTGCATTGGTGAGGCCACAACCGGAATACTGCATCCAGTTCTGGGCTCCCCAGTTCAAGAGGGACAGGGAACTACTGGAAAGAGTCCAGCGAAGAGCAATGAAGATGATTAAGGGATTGGAGCATCTCCTTTATGAAGAAAGGCTGAGAGAGCTGGGACTCTTTAGCCTGGAGAAGAGAAGGCTGAGGGGAGACCTTATCAATGCTGACAAGTATCTAAAGGGTGGGCTGAAGGAGGAGGGAGCCAGACTCTTTTCAGTGGTTGCCAGTGAGAGCATGAGGGGTAACGGGCACAAGTTGGAACATAGGAGGTTCCACTCAAATATGAGGAAAAACTTCTTCATGGTGAGGATGACAGAGCCGCAAAACAGGCTGCCCAGGGAGGTCATGGAGTCCCCTTCTTTGGAGATTTTTAAGACCCACCTGGATGCAGTCCTGAGCAACATGCCCTAACATGCTCTAGGTAATCCTGCTTCAGCAGGGGAGTTGGACTAGATGATCTCTATGGTCCCTTCTAACTCTAAAAATTCAGTGAAATTCAGTGAAAAATTCAGTGAAATTCAGTGAAAAATAAGAGACAGCTCCCAAGGTGACTCCTTAACAAGCCACCACATTATCTATTTTATTTAAATTAAAAAAGAAAATCAACCTTGGACCTATATAAAGCGTATATAACATTGGTTGAATAAAAACTATTAGTTTGAGATAAAGTTCACAATATTAATAACTGCAGGATGTTTCAAATATTCAGCTATCTGAAAACCTGAATGTCTGAAGATGAGGATTTGCAAACTGCAAATGAAAGAACTAGTCCCTAGTGATATCAGGCAAATGAACAGCATGCTGGTAGATATTAAATCCTAAAGCATAAATAATCTCCTTAAACCTACATCTGTGAAACCTAACAGTGAACTTACAAAAATATCTGTCCCTTATGCTCAATAGAAAATAATTTAAGCAAAGGATGAAAAACAGGGTGGCCACAATGCTCTTGGCTATTGGGTTGTTGGATAAAGAGGACCTTGATGGAATTGACTTGATTTAGTTGTAAAGAAAAATGGCCCACTATTCCACAATTGCGATGCACATTTCAGCACATTATTTAATGCAGCTGGATGATCCACAGTAACTAATATGTTGTGAGGATAGCGTAGTTTATCATAAATTAGGGTAGGTGGAGTTTTACATTTAGGATGTGTAGTTCCTTTGAACTCTAGTTCTCTGCAGCTTAGTTTCTATCTGTCTGTTTCTGTCTACAGACAGATCTTTCTGTTTCCAAAAAAACACCAAGCACTTACACAAATGTTTAACTTTTCCATGACAGCTGTAGATGCTCTGTACATAGAAGGACCAGGATCTTGTTATCAGGAATAGTTAATTAGTAAGGTGAATATTTAGAGAAAGCTTTTTTCCAATACTATTTAGGGACCTATTTCCAAATGTTACTTTAGTATCGTGTTAGGGAAGATGTAAACTGGGTTGATCCACTCTGTATTTTCTGACAAACATCTCTACTATTGTATTATCAATGCAAGGAATGACATTTGGAAAAAGTCTTCTCTTGACCAAGTCAGTCACAAACACTTGACACAAAATTTGGTACCTAATTTGCCTATTTCATTCTTATTTGCTTTTAACAACCTGCTTTTATTTTTTTATTATGATTTATCCATATTTGTGTATTCACATCCTTCTCCCAAATCAATCTCCCTCTGCCTTTCCATTTTGAAGGAAACTAGTCCCTGTTACCTGTTTCATATTTATACCAGAATTCCCAGATGCATGACATTAGGAGTCTTTTATTCCAGTTATCTAGTTGAAGAGCAAGAATACATTTATGTATGTATTTATGTTCACATAGATCCAGGTATGTAGCTACATATATATATGCAAAGCAGTTAACCCTCTTCTTGGTTACTTAGATACTTCACTGATGACTGCCTATTATTTACAGACAGAAGATGACAAAGTGCCAATTATGTAAAAGCTCTGAGCAGATAAACAAATGCAGATTTCTACCCATGAAATTGCAACACTAAAGGCAGCGATCTTTTATTTGAGGATGGAGCTATGTTTTTGGGTATTTTTTTCGCTCACTCAATATCTTTATTGCCTAAACAGAAGATTTCAAAGCTTTGTTTCTTTTCTGATGCTACATAAAGAACAAACAACATTCATCTGTCAGTGAATACACATTTTGAAGTCCCTGCTGACTTCTAAAACATGCCAATATTTCTCTTTGGGGAGCAATGAAGCCCAGTGGAAGGGCAGAGGGGCAACTGGTGGCGCTTTATGGATTCTGACAGTAACTTTCGGTAAGAAGACAGAGTCAGCTCCAAGTACCAGTTTTAGGAAAGTCTTGAGGTTTCAGAGACAACTCATCACTTAACTGCTCTGCAAATAGTAGTGATTGCTATAAGAGACCACTCTGCTGCTTGGAAAATAATTAAATACCTTCGTGAATGGTTCAAAATGGTGTGAAATAACATCAAGGGTGAAGCACAATTTTTAAAAGGATTTTTCATCCTTTGGGATATAAGGAAGCATTGCCTTCAAACTCTAAACACAGTGCATATGTGTATGAAATCAAATACACAATTAGGCAGCTAAAGGATTCTTTGAAAAAATGTGACTTTGGCTATCTCAGCTGCCTACTCTAGTTTGAAAAAAAAATGTCAGTAAAGATGGAGAGGTCCTTTTCAAGAAATCCGCAGGCAAAGTTCAAGTGAAATCCTTGACTGAACAGACTTTTCTGTGCTGAAACGGTAGGCATTAACTCTGTTGTTCAAAAGGCTCCACTTAGAGCCAGAAAGTCAGATATCATTAGCAGCCTAGGCTCTGATGCTTATCCCATCAGATCCTAATGGCTTGTAAAGGAGATGGGAGGCATGTGGATCTTGTCTAGTTGGAGAAGTTGTTGAAAACTGAAGAACTAAGGTTCCTCAGATAAAGTAAGGCAACAAAGCACTGGTTTACTATGTATCTTGGGATGTTCTGGTAAGAAAAGGAAGGGACTGAGCGTTTACTAAAGTCTCTGACCATCTTTGGTAAAAGGTGTCTTGATTTCATGTGATTTCTGTAGCAAGACAATGCAATCTTTATGATTCAAGGAAAAATCAAACAAGTCTGTTGCTGTGAGATGACACTCCAATACATGAATCACTTCTGAGAATATTTGCCCTTATAACGACAGTCTACTGAAAGTCTGAGGAAGCCTTCATTTCCATTTAGACCTTCACCGTAAGAACTGAATGTTTATCTCCCTTTTGCTAAGTCATTATAGGGATAGCAACTGCAGACACTAGATCCTGCCCTCTTACAGGTGTTTGATAAAACTGAAATATTGTCATTATGAAAATAAAAGTAAACACAAATATTAGAGCAGAAATTGTAGATCAGATTGGTATGGTCCTTTGGCAGTTCATACTATGCTGTTTACGTCTCTTTGGACTATACCTCTTGAATAGTCTTTGACTGTACGCACGTCATTCCTCCAGGCTTGATAACTTCTTCAAGAAAGTGCAAGACACAATAGCTGGCTCTCTCTTCTTTGTCTTCTCTGGCATCCTGTGCTCTGCTAGAGACGGCAACATTGATTCTTCTAGTGATCTATCAAAATCCTATTTGAAGACTTTAAGCCTGGGGTTTGGGTTGATTTTTTTTTTTTTAATCTTCACACACATGTAGATAGACTTTCCCTATCAGCAACTGACAGGCTAAGTAGGCAACAGTGCAGCATAGAATGGAATAAGGCTGAAAATGCACTATTATGCAATATTCCACAAAGTACTAATACAGGTTCAGCCATTCTCATTAGTAAGTGTACCCTGTGGTTGAATAAGATGCAGTGTCAGTAGGGTTAATTAGAGCTACAGTTGACCTAAACAGGAGATTTGTTTTGGACTGCAGATGGCCTATCTGCAGCATATAAAATAATGGAAAAAACCATATATAATAGATCTACTGGACAAAAGGCACTAATCCTGCAGTGCAAGGTTGCTGTACCCGAGTTTGAGGGAAGGTTATAGCTGGCAGCAGTATGGAAGACACCTGTACACAGGAAGCCTCATGCCTCATATCTGCCTATTACCTTATTTGTGCCATATCAGCTATCAAAGGACTAGGGGAATATTAATGAAGCTTTAGAGATAGATAGATATAAAAGCTATTATGAAAACAAGAATTTCCCCTGTTGTAATATAATTCTGCTTTGCTTAACCCATTTAAATAAACAATACGTTTCCTAGACTCTCAGTTAATGTAGCTATACACTTGGATAACACTTCCAAGAATTAATGTTTTTCCTTTCAAAATTAAATAGTTGACAGATCACTGAAACATCTTACCTGAGACATAATATTGGTATGTTGTGGGTCAGTCTATTCTGTATTTATCTGTGAGTTTTCTATTTCAGTACTCTGCACTAAACATGCAGTAAGTAGCTACTAAGGCAACAGTGTAAATGGCAATACTAGTCTTGCTAATACTTATTCTTCAGTGTTTTGATTATTTATTCATAAATAGATTGGTTCCTCTCCAACTGACGCTCAGGACAGTATGTGTATAAATTTTAGTATCAGGTTTAGAATAAGTAATGTCTTGTCTACAGTTACATATATATATGGCACAAAGTATTATAGCTGTCAGAATATGATCCTTAAAGAATACTACATATTACATAATTGTGCTAATTGGGAAAGTCAAATGTAGACTAATTCCTCTAACAATTGGAAAAATTCCTATTTTTCTATCATTAAGTCAATTAGGTCGCATCTTTGTAAGCTTAATCATCATGTTCTGAACAACTAAACCACGGCAGCCTCCTAGTGTTAACTACAACTTCCCATGTTACAAAGAGACGTACAGTTATAGTCCTGCTAGGGCTGGTGGGACATTCTGGGGGCCCAGAGTACTGCAGGGAAGTTTGTAGCTTGTACAGGAAGTCTTGAAATAGTGTTGAGCTGCACCCAGTTCAAATCAAAGGTTAGCTTCCAGCCACTTAAATTGCAAAGATATGCCACAGTCCTTTAGTAATAGAAGTTGCCCAAAACTGTAAAACAACAACCACCGAACACTGTGCAGACCTTTCCTGGATTTTCTCAAAGGATTTCAGCAGGCACTTAGAATGCTTCCCCGCAGGATACAACTTTGCACCATCAGATGTTGCCTAGCATTGCAAGCCTATAATCAACTTCTGTGCCCTTTGATATCTCTCTATCAGATTCAAGCCCTGGACAGTCACATATTTTCCTTTCCATTTAATTCCTCATCTTGTATTTGCTATCGTAACAACTGTCAGCTGGAGGTAAATAAATTCTGTGTGTTGTGGAAAAGTCCATTAACCAAGATTTCATTATGTTAAGTATTCTGCAGACATTACTGCCACAAAGACCTCAAAAATCTGTAAGTCTACAAGTAACAGACGAAGGAAGTGGACTTTAAGGAGTTTCTTTAAAAAACAAAACCAAACACACCCACGCTGACAGTACTGGTCAAGAAAACCAACAATGGAAATAGTGCAATAACTGCAAAGCCATCCTTTTATAGTGTCAGTGGCAGAGCACTTTTTCCCCACATGCTATTAATATTTACATAGGCAAATTATTTAATGCATTCATTTATAAAGGTAATTATTTTTTATCTTCATAGTTTAAGTCAGCAAGAAGGTTAAGAGCAAAATTCAACTAAATAGCAAAACAAATTAAGATTTTCCAGTTAAGTATATTTAAGCTATTTTAATTAATAATTATAGACATATCTATTATTCCAAGTTTTCAGTAAATATTTAGCCTGTGTCTTATTGATTAAATGCAGTGTTTTACACCCTGTCTCTACCATATTATGAGGTTATATTGGCTCTGCACCACATTTTTATACTTTTGCAATATTCTTTTCCTCTATCAGATAGATATAAACAGAAGATACCAAACCATTGAGTCTACTTGGATAGGTCAGTCTTTTGAGCAATGACAGTCTACTGCTGGTTGTATAAATGCCTACCACAAAGAGGAGGGTCCTATGCACTTAGTCAGCTTGTAGGCTTCACTACAATAAAGATTTTAATATTATTTTTTTTTGAGCACCTCTATTTCATTTAGAATGCTACTATGCTGTTTAGTTAGTTCCACATGTATGGTAAACTTCAAACTTTACTTTAAACTTTACTATTTAAAAATTCCCATTTGAATTTCCCCCATTGCTTGTCTTTATGATACGTGAGAGTCTCTGCAGTCCTGTGATAGGGAGCCTGGCATGCAGTTCAGCAAGAGAAACCACTCCTGCTGAGCCTTCAGGCCTCACAGGATGGTCTGCAGAAGAGAGGAGGAGAAAGGACTTCTACCAGTCCAGCCTGAGGAGATAACAGTCATTGTGTCGATGGGACCAATATGATACAAGTTGTCAACCAGTCAGCTAGGGTCAACGCCAGCTGGAGTCACAAGTTCATCTGATGATGAGAGAGATAGTACCTTACAGGCAATATGGATTTCATCCTGTCAAAAGACAAGATTCATTGTGCCAGAGCATGGGGAGGCTGGGAAACCTACAGTGGCAGTACACAGATTTCATGTTTCCCAACCTTGCAGTGGCATTTACCTATAGTAATACTAGAGTAGGTTACCACATTACTTTAATTATCATTACATGGGTGAAAATATGTAACACCATGGACCATTTACTGATCAAACAGCTGGTTCAGAAACTCTGGATGGCATTTGGCTTGTTTAGATTTATTATGAATGGTTATAAAAACATTAAGAACCATCAGAAAGAAAACCAATAACCCAAGCTTGTATCATTTAAACAGATGCTGGTTAATATTAAGGAATTTGTTTCTACTATGACTGCTATAGCACTGCCAATCACAAGAATTCCAAAATTATTTAAAGGTATATTGTCTGCGAGTGTTTCAAGTATACACATTCACAGTTTGTTCATTCCTGGAGCCTGTGTGCGTAGAAACTCAAAGCTGCGATTCTCACACACCAAAAGCTGGAGTCTTAACTAAACCATGAAATATCGTAAGCGTCCCAATACTAAAAAGTGTTAACAAACCTAAGTTAAATCAATGTTGGCTCAAGAATAAGCCAGAGGTTTTACTAAATTGTGATTTAAAACATTCAAAACAAAAATAGAGATATGCATAAGAAAAAAAAAGTCACCAAGGGCTAGTAGCGCTGTAATAAATAGCCCTCCCTTTTCCCCTAATACTCAGTTTTTCCTCATTTCAGTCTTTAGGAAGCAAAGCATAGATTACTAAGGCTCTTTACTATGCTTTGTATAAAGTACCTTCTCATGAAGTAAATACCAAAATATGAGAAAGATGTTTGTATGACAGAAAGCAGATCAGCCAACAGTTTGCTATTCTCCTAAATCCTACTGTACAAAGCTGGAACCAGGTTAAGATAGTACCGTGGAGATACCTTTAGGCAACTATTCCGGAGATCTTGGTGTTATTTCTGGTTCAGTCATCCAGCAGGGTGAACAATTCTGGGCAAGCCATTAGAGTGACTCCCTACCTGTAAAACAGGGCCATCAAATTTACTTCCTTTGCGTTGACACTTCGTGATATGAAGTTCAAAAGCTAAATCTTATGTAGCATTACAGTACAAAAGAATTACAGTTCCAGCGTATACATCTTACACTGCAATAAAACTGACATGAGGCTATTCATCCCTAGAGTAATATAATCGTAACAACACTTTTTTCACCCAAATCATTTTTTCTAATCAGATCATCTGCTAGTTGGTGGGTCCAGTTATAATGAATATGTCTTGAATAATAAATGCAGGACAAATATCACATGAAACACATGCTGTAGAGATAATTTCTTGTCACTGTAGATAGGTGTGGAATAGATGTGCTAAAAACCCTAAGGTGGTCTCTTTCCAAGTACTAAAACCAGCAAGTCTCACCACAGACACCTGTGCCTTTTACTTAGGGAAGAACAGAGGGAGATTTCCACCTACCATTGAAAACACCAAGAAAAACCCTTCATTATTAAGAAAAAACCCAACCAACAAACCAATACAATTGACTTAAAGGCACACTCCTGATACCACACAGATATTTTCATGGCAAGTCTTCCACCAAAAAAGCAGGCAGTCATTTACCAGGAATAAAGAATTCTGCCACCAACAGCCTTCATAATATAGGAATCAGAAACGCAATGCAAATCAGCATTTACTAGGAAGTATTCCCTTCCACTGCTTGTTTTATGCCTCTGATGCAGCACTGAGCATGGAATTTCTAGTCACCAACAGAATTCCTTCTCTTTCTACCATCCAGTGTGTGACAGCTCTTATCTCCTGGGCCGTAATATGTCAAATACTTCTACATAATTAAAGCCACACTGATTGACTGGCTAAGAATATCACAGGGATAAGTTTCTTTTTAAAGCTGCCTTATCTCTAATCAAGACTTGTCTTCCAGTAACAGAAGATTTTGTGCCTAAAGGACATTATATATATTATTTTTTTTATGCATACATATATAGCATTCCTTTCTTCTCCACAACCCAGCAATAAAAAGAAAATACCATTATACTCTGATTTCCCTTTGTAGTGCTAAATCAGAAACTATGACGGATGGCAAGAGGCACTTACTGAGGTAGGCAAAATGCACATTTTCATTAAGTATTGAAACTATAATTTACATTCCTCCCTTGATGTAAACCTTTATTGCACTACCAAACAGAACCTTTCCATATTTCACTGGTTCATTCATCTCTGAGATTTGTTATAATGGTGGGGTTTATTTAGGAAAGAAAATAAAAATCTGTAGAGGTCAGAAATACATGAACAAATTGGTGACAAGGCTTATGTCTTGTCAGGTTATTTTATATTTTAATGTACTGTTAACAGTTCATTCTTTTTAAATGCAAATCTGTTAAGGGTAAATTTAAAGACAAGCAATTCCAGTAGCATGGCAACAACATACTATGCTGCATAGTAAGAATTTGGAACCGAGGCAAGTCTTTGCTTCTTTCCTATGCTGGATCAGTTAATAAGAGTAGAAATATTTGTGTTCTTTGTATAACTGCCTTTATGACTATTCCTACATTAGTATTTGTAGTGGTCTTTGAAACTCAAGACAGCACATCAACACTGTGAAACCTGGTAGCAGTCAGGATGGCCATCCTTAAAGACAGAAAAGCTACAGATTAGAAGAAAACATTAAAAGGGAAAAAAAAAAAAAAAAGGATATGCTTAGTAACAGTGTTTAATACAAGATTTCATTCCCAGGACAGAAATTTGGTGAGGATTTGAAGAGTATAGCAGCTCTGACGCAATCCTGCTTCTGAACAAGAAACAAGTGATCCTATCTCCATGCACTCTCCCTGATGTGTTGAAAAGGTATCTCTCTTGGCTTTTAAAGTATGAGTTTTGAGACCTATTTTAAGATTTGACTAAACCAAAAGGGTGCACTTGCTGTTGCACTGAAATGATATTTTTGTGGTAGCTGGTATCAGTGATTCTAAAAAGTAATGTCAATTGCTTGATGTCATTTCACTCTTGGTGATGGGGAAAAAAGAATACTAAAATCCTATGTCCTTCTAGAATAGAATCTGGTCTGCGCAACACTCATTTTCTTCACTTGCTCTGATTGCTTCAGTAACCAGGCACTCAGAAATCTATTACCATTTTGCTGGGGCAGGAAAAGGTGAAGTAAACTAGCACTTCTAAGATTCCCTAGAAAGACAGTCTAACCAGTAAAGTACAGCAGACAATCTTCTGATATTGAAAGGCAGAGTGGATGACTGAAAGTCCACCCAGGTACCTTTGTTTCTGTCTAGTGCATGAAGGCAGTGGGAGTTGAGGGCTGCGTGGAAATCTTATTTTCTATATTATTCCTTCTCTCACAAAAAGATCAGCTATTTTACTGAACCTGAATGCTGAATGTGAAACACTCCTTCAGGGAGGTTCTTATAATATTGTTTAGATAGGTGCTGTCCATATGGAACTTGGGCTTCTCACCCTATGTTATAGCTTGCATAGAGGGGGAAAAAGTGCTTTAGAAATACTTTTCTAAATGTTTTTGGAATAATTGGGCACCAAAAAAATAAGAGATAGAGCCTGAGTTATTTATCCTGGTTTAATGCAGACAACATGCTGATGACTTCATAGTCTTGTGTTTCATACAATTTGAGGCAGGTATCAGCTTGATTTTGGAATTGTAGCTAATGTTTCATCCATGCTTCCTACTTCTACCTAAATGCTCACTCTTTTGGAGCCTACATTTCAAAAATTCCTGTCAACACTTCTTCCTCAGGGAATTTTTGTATACAGACATATCACTATCACCACCAACAATACAGATGTTTTCTTGTTCCTCCTCCTTTCCTTCCTCCCATGTTCTCTTGCTTTCTGATATGCTAATTTTATTTTTCTAATCAGTTTAGAACTGCTAAAGTAAGTCAGCACTTACAGGTCTACAAGTCTCTCCTTACATAGAAGATGAGCCTTCTCCCAGTTTTACTACCACAACCACTTCAAAAGTGCTTGCCCGGTCACAAACGTTTTGTGACAGCAAGAGTTGGTTCCATGTGGCTTTTGATGCACTTTGGTTTTTTTCCTTAGTATGAAATGCTGTAATGACTTAATCTTCCCTGTGATTAAGGATTTCGGGGTGCTACAGGGTCACTTTGCATGAGGCCAGTGGTCTTTTGCAGGGCAGGATGCCTAAGGAGACCCTTCCAGAGGTCCTGAAGAGATCTGTCCATGTGATTCTCCCAAAGATAGGCACAGTATGTTTGTGGAGAACTGAGGTGACATTGTCACTGTTGTCTGTTGCTAGTCTGCAGTGCAACTAAGGTTTAATGTTAGAACCCTGAGGCATGCAAGGTCTTCTACATTTATTCCTACACTTTCTTCTTCAGCAGCTTATCCAGAGGAGCAGACCACACAGTGATCCCAGGGATCACTCTGATGTCATTCCTAAAACCTCAACTGAATGAAGCTCTTTCTGTGGACTCAAGCTCTTAACACAGTGCGATGGAATGATAAAAGTAAGAATATGTGGAGAATACAAATTCTCCCTCTGTGTTTATCTGCTAAAATATGAATTTTCTGTTCAATTTTTACTGGTATTACTATCTCACTAAATCCCCCGGAGAACCCTGCAGTGTCATGCTAAAATAATCAGTTGGCTGTCACTCACAACAAATCCAAAGCAGAACAACTGGAAAGCAGAGATGACTCCCCTATAGTCACTGCAAGAAAAATACCTTATTGGAGAAAACGGAAATGAACCCAAAAAGCCTTATGTTCCCATGTTAGACATCCCTTGGCATTCTGGACTGCAGTGGTGAAGCATCTAGATCTGCACACCCACCAGAACAGTGTCACCACTCATGGTTAGTGCTACAAGACTATTATGTTGGGTTGTGAGCTGTTTGTTTGTTGTTTTGGGTGGTTTTTTTAGAAGATTTTGCTATACCTGTGACAGTAAGAAGTAATTTGCCTGCTCTGACCACATTGCAAAATCTTAGCTAAATCTAACTGCTGTGCTCAGGTGAAAGAATTTCACTGAACTGTTCCAGGATTAGATCCTGTCAACCCTTAACACACAAAAGTAGATGATGTATAAAAGAAAAACTTGCAAGGTCAGGCCTCACTCCTGTAGAAACGTTTTAGGAATAAAACCAGCAGATTTCACTCTTTGAAAATGATCAGGATTCCGGTACACTTGACTTGAAGCGAGGAACTTCTGCAAAGGTTGCAGCTGACAAGTGCATCTGTGAGGGGGATCTCTCAGAAAGTAAAAGGAAAGACAAAAGTCTGGAAATAATGCTAGCTGGTGACATGCTCACAAATATTCCCAACATCAGTGTACGAAACAAAGTTCAAAAACTACTTCATTCAATTAACAGAATGGAAATATTCAACCTGCCTTTTAAGTAATA
This sequence comes from Tringa tobata, assembly GCA_033628505.1. Taxonomy (NCBI): domain Eukaryota; kingdom Metazoa; phylum Chordata; class Aves; order Charadriiformes; family Scolopacidae; genus Tringa; species Tringa tobata. Next base: position 1,835,298 of record JAHREE010000136.1, read on the forward strand.
AAACAACAGCAAGTTGTTCCTACGTGGCTGAATCTTCATTACTAAGTCAGTAACTACAAGGGCTATTTTCTGAAGGAAAATTCATCTTAATAGTTCAAAACAGACAACAATCCCAAGATACTCCTCTCCTCAGCTCCCACTGGTAGGCCAGGTGGGTATCAGCAGATGTCTGCATTGCAGAAGTACTGCTATTTGAAAATCCTTACCTAGATTCCAAACCTCACTCTAGCTATAACTGACATATTTCTCCATTCCAAGATTTTTTTTATACCTTTTTGTCAACCTTTCTTTCCTCTTCATTTACTTCAATTTTAAAAGAAAATGATCCCTTTATGCACGAATATACTTCAGGGTATGCATCTCCAGCAGCATTTCATGCAACCTTATCATCTGAGAACAGTAACACTTCCTTCTTGTCAACCCTGACTACAGGGCTTCTAGTTCTCCCTCTTTTTGCTTAGATGGAAGTAGCTATTAATCCCAGAGTTTTCCGTACCAGTCTCTGCTCAGTTCTAACTTGCTCCTCTTGAAGTGCAAGTCACCTTCCTCTGCTGCAGCAGGTGAATGAAGACAGTAGGTACTGCAACAAAAAAGGAAAGGAATTTCATGTACTCAAATGACAGTGCATTTACCTACCAGCATCAGAAACAAACAGTTCATTCAATATGTATTTTTACCAATTGTATAAGACCTTTCTTCTGGAAAATAGGATCATTAGCCAAGACTTAAGTTCAGACAAAACTGAGATTTTGGAATGAAAGCCCTATTCTCATGGATGCCATGATAAAGCCTAAGTGCTGCATGTTCAGCTCCTGAAAGCACTGCACACTTCAAGAAACACATGGTGCTTTCTTGAGCTGCTTTGCACACAGCTCTCAATGCAAAATGGGTCCTCAGAAAAAAAAAAAGAAAAAAAAAATCTTACATTTTAATGCTCTCTCCAGTAGACTAAAAGCATTTATGAGTAACTAAAGTACTTATAATGAGCATTTGACTCAGCAATTGCATGTTTTCTGGAGTGTCTAAAAACTAGGGAATTCTGATTCTGCTTTCAGCTCTTCCTCTTAACTTGTGAAGTGCATGTGACTGCATCAGTGCTTTTTTTTCTCCAACTATAAGAACCACCATTATGTCTCTCACACTAATGTAAAGCTTTAATTGCCTCACAGGAGTGCCAAATATACAACATAGAAAGGTTCTTGCTTACAAGAAGCATGTTCTTCCTTTTGTTTATATCTACATTAAAATAAAAATATTTCAAGCAAATAATTCTTCTTTAGGAGGCTTATAGTAAGGTACTAGTTTGTACTAGTAGTAATGTACTATTATAGAGGTAGTAGAGGCCAATGTATCATACTGATATTACACTCTGTCATTGTTGACACATGGATCAGCCCTAGAATGGAAGCTCTAGTTCTTTCTTAAAAAATCTGACTTCTGGAAACATATCTGCTTCTTATATTACATATGGATAGGCACAAACATACAACTGTTCATAGGATCATAGAATAATTCAGGTTGGAAAGAATGTTGGAAGTCTCTTGTCCAACATCCTGCTCAAACTAGGGTCATCAGTGAGGCCTGATCAGATTCCTCAGGGCATTATCCAGTCAGGTCTTAAAAACCTCAAGAATGGAGACCACACAACCTCTCTGGGCTACCTGTTCCCATGTCTTTGTGGGGCAAAAGGTTTTGTTTATATCCAGTCTGAACCTCTCATTTCAACATCTGCCTATTGTCTCTCATCCTCTGCCACACACCACTCTGATGAGTTTGGCTCTACTTCCCTGAAGACCTCCTTCTAAGTATCGGAAGGCTGCTGTTAGGCCCTGCCAAAGACTCCCCTGTGCAGGCTGAGCAAGCCCCACTCCCTCCTCACAGAGCATGGCCTCCAGCCCCAACCTTTTTGGTGGCCTCTACAGAACTCCAGTTCATTAATTTCTTTCTTGTACCAGGGGGGACCAAAACTGGACACAGTATTATAGATGTAGTCTACCAAATGATGAGTAGAGGGGAATAATTACTTCCCTTGATCTACTGCCTGCATTCTTGTTTATACAGACCAGGATGCTCCTGGCTGTCTTTGTTCCCAGGGTACATGGCTGGTGCACGTGCCGCTCGCTTGCTGTCCACCAGGACCTCTGGGCCTTCTTGGCAGGGCTGCTCCCCAGTCTCTATCGTCGCAATGGCTTAAAGCATGAAAGCATTGCCTTGTTTATTTAAACCCAGATTACAAGGGAAGTTGATATAAAAAGTCTGCAAAAGCACCAAAAACTTGATGTGTTCGAAGGCTACAGTCAAAATTTTGTTCTGGACAAAACCAGGATCTTCCATATTTCTCTCTGTGAGCTGGTAGCCTGGAACACATCATTTCTTGCTAAATTTCTCTACCTTCAGCGCAGGAAGAGTTTTAAACCATGGTATTTTCACAAATTGTCTCTTAGCACTGTTATTATCAGAACAACTGGAGAGGTGGTAAAATTATGCCTCTTGAAGTGGTTCCTCATATTCACAGCCTTAAGCAAAGGTCACTTTTTAAAGACCTACCTCTTGTTCAAATTCATGTCCAGTCTCCAACCTAAACTGGCATTAACCAAGCAACTGTACAAAAATTGCTTTTTGAGATTCTTCTTTAGAAGACTGACCAAAGGAGCTGAGCAGCTATGGCCTTTTCAAGCACACTTTTCCTTTATGATCAGAGGATCAAGGGGATGCAATCATGCAGCTGCTGACTAGAGGCAACACTGCATTTTTAAAAATAGCTTTAGATATTTCAAAGCACAAATAAGGGCTAAACTATCAGAGAATTTAGGTTTAGGAAGCCTGACAATTAACATTTACAAGGACAAGTCCACGGCCTGAAATCCTATGAGCCCAAAGTGGGGTAAGGACAGAGGCTTCTCCTTTAGTAGTTTAGTACCTATAGAAAAACGTATGGAAAGAAAAGCTCTTTCATCCTTGTCTGTGCCATACAGAGGACAATCTGGACTATACAGTGATAAATTGCAATCTTATGCTTTAACATGAATTTCAATCTTATGCTTTTCAACATACAGATAACCAGCACATACTGCATTTTTACTTAACTGGCAATAAAGTTATCACACTAAAATTCCTCCCTTTTAAAACTACTTTCTGTGGAAATACTATTGCTTACACACAACCACAAAAAACTCCAGTAGCAGTTGTTTCTGTTTTTCAGATCCACTGGTTAAGTAATGAGGGATTCTTGGTAACAGGCATAATACATGAAATACCTTTTCTGCAAATGGATTTCCAAGTCCCTCCTGGGAGACTATAGGGTGGCCTTGACCAGGTAATACAACTGAAACACTACTTGCATTTTCTACCCAAACTGGTCACAGTAATTTAAGTCTTCTCTTAAACATCACTGCAATGCATGCTATCTCTGTACTATGAATGTTGAATGATCTCATCTTTATTTAAATTTCTTTTCTTGTACGCTCTCACTAGCATGCAACCATCAAAACGACACTGAGGATGCCAACTAAATCTGAAAGCACAGACTGCTACTTGAGGCAAAATAAGCCAGTCTGCCTTTCCAAGACGCAGCTCCAAACGCAGCATTCCCTTCCTCTCCCCCACCCCCATCCCTTTTGTTATGGCAATACAACCCTCCCCACCACCTATTCAAAAAACTGTTGAAAAGGGAGAAAACAGACCGTGCTATAATGTCCTATGCTGTTTATCCCAACAGAAATCAAGTATTCTTCATTGAGGGGCTTTTTCCCTCCAGACCTCACGATGAAGGGAAGGGGAAAAGAGTGGATGAAGAGCTCTGATCCATTTGCTACACCGGAGGCACGAAATCAGAAACAAATACAAACTCCTAGCGGTGCTGCATTACACGAGGGCTCCTCTCGCATTTCTTTTGACTCTATGAAGACAAACAAGGCTCTCAAGCCTCCCGCCCTCCCACAGAACACAGGCATTATGCCTGTGCTGCGCTGCCGGTCCCTGCGCTGCCGAAAGCGGAGGCTGAGGCACGGTGGGGACGGCGGGCTGAGCCCCAGGCTCGCAGCCCTCCCGGGAGGGAGCCCATGGCGAGCCAGCACCGCTGTCCCCAACGGCAGCCCGCTCTGGGGGGACGCTGCCGGCTCCCCGGCGGCTGACAGGAGGCGGTGGCTGCGCGGATCCTCCGCCGCTGCCACCCCGCCACAGCGGCTCGGTGCCCAGCGGGGGGACGTGTGGGGCTCCCTGTGCCGGAGCCCCCCGCCGCCGCCGCCACACCGTCGGCGACGCCATGCCGCAGGGGCTCCCCATCACCCCAGCCCCTTGCAGGCAGCTCGGCTGCCAGGGGATAGGGATGATGGGGATGAGGCGGGGGCAGCTGCTCACGGGGCGGGCAGCCCCCAGCCCCCAATNACCACCTATTCAAAAAACTGTTGAAAAGGGAGAAAACAGACCGTGCTATAATGTCCTATGCTGTTTATCCCAACAGAAATCAAGTATTCTTCATTGAGGGGCTTTTTCCCTCCAGACCTCACGATGAAGGGCACGGGAAAAGAGTGGATGAAGAGCTCTGATCCATTTGCTACACCAGAGGCACGAAATCAGAAACAAATACAAACTCCTAGCGGTGCTGCATTACACGAGGGCTCCTCTCGCATTTCTTTTGATTCTATGAAGACAAACAAGGCTCTCAAGCCTCCCGCCCTCCCACAGAACACAGGCATTATGCCTGTGCTGCGCTGCCGGTCCCTGCGCTGCCGAAAGCGGAGGCTGAGGCACGGTGGGG